>JAOXJK010000012.1:98249481-98260963 GCA_025774025.1 Xenus cinereus | reverse complement strand
CAGGTTGCTCAAAGCCCCATCCAGCCTGGCCTTAAACTCCTCCAGGGATGGGGCATTCACAACTTCCCTGGGCAACCTGTTCCAGTGTCTCACCACCCTCACAGAATTTCTTTCTACTATCTAATCTAAATCTCCCCTTTCAATTTAAAACCATTACCCCTCGTCCTATTGCCACACTCCCTCTGAAACTACACTACCGAAGGGACACAAACTCTCATAGTAGCATACCATCGTTTCTTTCAAGATGGGTCTGATGGGCTTGATGCAACCCCCACCATAGTCTTCCCTATTAATGTAAGCTCTTGCCTTTAGAAAAACAGTGCAGCATTTTGAACCCTGTCTGTATTATTATAAGGCAAGTCAGAGTATGATTGTCTTTCAGTTAATGATGTGGCAGAGGGTGGCTTTTTGCCAGGCTTAAGTTAGATTCTTTTTAAGTTGCAGCCTTTAAGATCCACCTGGACAAGCAATAATTAAAGGGAATAGCAAATTAAGTGTATTAGGAAAGGGAAATGATTTACTAACCAGGGGGAGAAATAATTTATTAGAAAAGAAAACTTTTCCTTTAAGCTGAGAGAGTCGTATTACCTCTTTCACAAATCATTTACTCTGTTGTTGGTAACTCGCTTTCTAGCTTCTCCTCCTCCTCCACGAAAAGCCGCCTGCCCCACAAGCCTGCTGCTATTTCTTCCCCAGGGGCCACCATTCCCTGGCATATGGGGCCCATCCTGACGTGCACTTTCTGTTCCTGCTCAAGAAGGCTTTCATTTTCCCTGCAAACCTATTTTGGGACAGCGTGAAGGGATGGATGGAGAAGAGCGCTGGGGGAAGCATTCTTGGACAGACCCCACATGCTTTCCAACGACAGAAATAACGACAGACACCTAGACAGAGCAGTCTTATGGAGAGGACTCCCCCGAGGCTCCTGTTCAACAACCAAGCCAAAAATACCCAGCTTAAGCCAATCCACTGAAACTGAAATGCAAGAAGTTACAAATCAAATAGAAGGCAGGCTGCTGTACTTTCCTATCAGATGAGCAGTCAAGAGCAATATACGAGTCATCCCAATTACTGTTTATTTTTTAAAAAACATTTTTCTTGAATGTCTTATTGGATCTCTGCACCATAGTAACATGTGAGACCCTAGTGTCCATGACAATTAAAAAACCCATGTTTATTAAAATTCAGTCACAGTGGCACAACATAGCATGCAATTATAAACACAAAACAGATGCAACACCATCTTCTCTATAGTCAGCGAAGATTGCAATCTGCAAAACCACGGAAATTTGTGTCCTTGATTTAATGGTTTAAAATGCAGGAAAGCTGTTTACATTCACTGTCAAAATGTTTGCATTACATATGCTCACTGCCCCTGTAGTGGAAATATTTTTCCACTAACATTGCAGAATAAGCAGAAAATGAAGATGCACCACTCTTGCTAACAAAGTGCTGGCATAAT
The DNA here is from genome assembly GCA_025774025.1 of Xenus cinereus. Lineage (NCBI taxonomy): Eukaryota > Metazoa > Chordata > Aves > Charadriiformes > Scolopacidae > Xenus > Xenus cinereus. The sequence goes on along the minus strand of JAOXJK010000012.1, from coordinate 98,259,501 downwards.
GCAGTTTCACCTCTGCTAAAACATTTGTTAATGACTCATCACACTGTGCTATTGGTTCCCTTTACCTTGGATTGGCTTCTTGAGAAATTTAGTATTATGCACATATTTTCAACTCCCCACTGATCAGATAGCCTTTTGTACAAACCTTCAGACACTGTTTTCGTGTCCTAAAAGCATTAGCAGTATTTTTTTTTAAGTCCTTTACTGCAAACTTTAGATTACACAACTGAATTTGGAAAAGGTGCAGGCACCTTCCGTGGCACATGTTTAGGATCAAGTACGTAAGTTGGATATTTCAAATTCTGTCTTCAGTTAAAAGGTACAGTGCTGATTTTCAAGTGTCTGTGCCCTTAAACCAGAAAGGATTTAGGAATACAAGTCTCAAGGACACTCAGTGGCATTTTTTTAAATCTCTAGCTGACACATCAGTGAACATACATTGCAGACATACAGAAAGTCTTTTAAATGCATATCTAAATGCATAGACATAGTGTTGGTAATGCTTAAGTTAATTGCTATGAAAATCAGAGTTTCTCACAAGTCTGCAAAAATTCATTTAATTTACATTGGCACTGTACAGACTTGCCTATCTTTTCTCATGTTTTCTTCAGTTTCCATGGGACTATTCCCAAGATTAAGCACATGTGCAGACCCAAAGTCAAGGTCATAGTGTTTTATACTGGCTGTAGAATGTGATTCATACACTCTTATTATATGGCTGATTGCAAATAATTTCATTCTACAGATAAGCAACTGGTGTACCAGTACAACACAAAAGACAGGTATATTCTACCCAAAGTATACCAGGTTCATTTATTTCTGTTGACTGTACTTTGACAGGAATGGCTGATACATTTGTCTCATCTTATGCAACTAAATTGAATGTATGAAATCCATAGCAATGATGAAATCTTATGCAAGAGTTTTCCGCTGTTAAACCTTATAAAGAAAAGAATATTATTTAGTCAAATGCACACTGTGAAAGATTCTTGCAGTTTTGTTTGCTTACATTTTTTATGCTGTGGTTTCTTTGTTTTTAAAGAAACAGAAGATGACTTACATCTGAGCACATCGAGTGAATTCTGCAGATATTTTGGTTGCGCTAAAGGCTTCTCTTGACTATGTTAAAAAGTTTGTTGTCAAGAATATTTACTAACACATTCTCAAGCCGCCATCCTACAGCCAGCCAGCATCTGTTAACAACAATTTGCCTTTAGTTAAATAAAAAAAAATATAGCAAACAGTAATTTTTCCTAGTTAAGGCAAATACTACTTCACTGGAAGAATCTCTCCCTGCCTGGTTTGACTAGGATACTGCAAACCCAGGGTCTTCTGCTTGTAGCTTAGAAAATTTGCATATAAGTTTAGAGGCTTTACTATACCACAGCAACCTGGTATTACAAAGTGCTCAAAATGCATTATCCCATCCGTCCAAGTACACGATAGCTCGGATATGTGAATGGTTACTATCCATATACAGACAACGTGGATTTCTTCCATAATTCTCTTTGATAGGAATGAATCAGGCTTTCTCTCTTTACAATTGGGCATCCACATGGTGTGTTTTCACCGTGAACAGATTCAGTTAACAGCTCTAATCTGTTCCTTGTGGGATAGAACAGAATATTTTGGAGATTTTTATATTCAATTTCTTAAGGTGTCTAAACACACATATATTCAGAAATGCATTTTTTTGCCTGTCTGTTGATGCTCACGTTTCATGAAGATGGCATACATGTATTGAAACCAACGTGACTCATATTCGAATTGCACGTACACCCAGAGTAACGTATTTTAACGTACCAAAAATGCAATCCCCAGAGACAAATATACTGAAATAGTCTTCAGCTGCTCAAAATGCAAGTCCATTCTTCTACATCCAAGTGAGCTATTCTCTATCCTGACTGCCTTGTGACATTGCTGGTGGACCAGACTGGGGTGTTTCTGGAGAGTTTCTTTCTCCTGTGTTCAGTCATTCAAGACAGTCTCTGAAAGAGAAAATACCATTTTTAAAAAAAAATTATTCACTCGTTTCCTATATTGAGATGTCATAAATTATAGTACAAGCCTGGGATTACTATGTGAGAGTACTTTTAAGTTAGTTACCTTCTGACAGATCACAAACAGCCCTTTTCATACAGTGTATGCCCAATTTCTATTTGTGGCATTTGTTTTCTCAAAGTTTTTCCTCTTAAATATCAGAAGATGCAAGGCGACTGTAAAAGAGTGTGGGTAACATCTAAGGAGACCTGCACAAAATGTCTAGATGAAAGCTACTTGCTTCGGTGTTTTACCATGAATTCAAAACTTAGAATAGGGTCACTAATTCTGCAGCCTTTCAGCTACTCTCAGGGTGATTTATGGTTTTGTGCTGAAATGCTATAGCAAACTTAATGGTTTTGCATGGTTGAAGCATGAAATAAGGTGGAACCTGAGTGTTTCCTCCGGGTGCAAGTTTGAGTTTGGGAGAGTTTTGTAGTCCACAATTTCAGCCAAATTGCCAAATTATGAAGCACAGACTTGCATGAGGGCTTGGCAATAATATTCTAATTAATTCGTTTCTGTGAATGCTACGAACTCAGTAACATCAAAATACTTAAAAACTCATACCACTTTTATTTCATTGGCCATTCAAAAAAGGAATCCAAAAAAGTCAAAGACATTTTGTCTCACCAGTTTCTTAATAGAATGTTTTTCATTTTCTTGCTCAAAATGTCATTTCTTTTTGAGAGGCTTGAAGTCAAATGCCTTTTTCCTTTTCAAAATGAGCAAAACAATTCGTAAAGCCTAAACTTGTTTGTTCGTTTGCTAGTTATCTTGACCAAGGTCCAGGAATCAGGATCCTCTCTCCTAAGGAAATTCCAGAAGTCCTAAGCACAAAAGCCATGCTTACTCTTTCTGGATGATGGAATCCTGCATTCCTTGCATTATAGTGACATGGAAATTAGCTCAATCTTGTTGTTGTCTACAGTTTGATGGTTAGGGGACATTCCTTATGGGGACAGCTGTGAGTTTAAGCACTTTCTGACCTACAAGCCAGATTCCTGTTCCCTGAATAAGGCCTGTAGTCTCTTATGCTGAAGGCTGCCATGGGCTCCTTCTGGAGTTCAGGTGCATAAACCTTGGAGAGTTTCAAGTTTTGACTGCTAGTCATACAGAAGTGTGGAGCTGCAGGCTGCAGACATCATCCTAAAACCAAGAAAGCAGCAGGATTTGAGATTTCAGGGAGCTTCAGAATACAGAAAGTCTTCCACTCCCTAGCTGGAGTTCATTCATAGTCATGAATCCTGGGAATATCCAAGGGAAGTGAGGTGCTGCAACACTTACCATAGTAATAACCTAGACGTTTTGTTAGTTTGGGCCTTGCCTCCCAGGTTTTCCTCAGCCTTTACCTAAACAAAAAAAATCTTTTAGAACCCTCGTTTGGATACTACTAAATCTCATGCAGCTGTGCTCTCACCCACTTCATATCATTCCCTCCTTCCCATGATTCTCAAGGAATACAAAACTTAGCAAGAAAAACAAAACAAAACAAAAAATTAGGGCTACAGAATTCAACTGTATTTCCTGGGTAACTTCATATAAATCCATTTTTCTCATTGCAAACTTCTATGGTGTTTACCTACTTGTGTAGCCCTGAAGGCTTTTTGTACAGACAGACCAAGGTCATGCAGACAGGATTTAAGAGCAGCCCTTTTCTCTCTGTCATTAAAAGTAAAAATGAAAAAGGTTCCTTTCAGGTCTCCACCCCAACAGCCTCCTCAAAACTCCAATTGTAAAACTTTATAATAGAAAAGTAACATAATTTTTCATCCTCTGGCAGTCTAGTTTATATATATCTATATGTATATATATGTATAAACATATATATGTGGTCAATATGCCATTTCTTAGCCAACCAAAACATGCAACCCTTCTGCACAATAATGGGGAGATAAATTTATGAATTTCATGTACTTAAATACATTAATAAATAAAACAACCCATTTGTAATGCCCAACCAGTTTGGTTGCCAAGTGGTTTTTGTGCTGAAATGCAATTATCAGTTAGCCTTGAAAGTTAGAGCGTGTTAGGACCCTTAAAGTTTACTGAGTCCTGACTATAGCCATAATCATGCCTCACTGATTCAATATATGAGGAAGCAGGTCCTCAAAATAAAAATTCCTACCTTTTCTCACTTAAAAAAATGATTAAATTGTCATAAACAAGGCAGCGTTTTATAGAACAGAAACCAGGGATCATAAAAAATAGTTCATGGATAGCCAGAAAAGATAGAGGCTACCTGGGTTTTAAAAAGTAAGAGTCAAAAAAAAGAAAAAAACTTATGTTTAAAGCTATAACTTTATCTATTTACTTGATGGTTCTGCTGTAAATGTCCTCCCTTACACTCTACATAGCAACAACCTAAGCAGTCTCCCTTCCTTCAGGATGGTATCCAAGTAACAAGGGAAACTAGAGAATTAATAAAAATATAACAGGGAACTGATTTAACTCTCTCATTTGTGTCAGCTACAATAATTTCCTTCCACTGCACAGAGTGGTTGTGATGGGAGAGCTTTGCTCTAATGAAGGTGGAAATAATATCAGAAAGGAAATAAAGAAAAATTGACTAATGTGACATTTGAGCATAATATTCAAAAGCAGTGATATAAATTATTGATCTCACCTGTTAATAGCAACTACAAATTCCTTGCAAAAAAGCATTTCTGAAAAAAAAAATAATCTTCCTTTCTTTGCAGTTATCTTGTTGAAATGTTCATTTTAAGGATAAATTGATCCTAACCTAAAGCAACTTCATGGGTGCAGGGGGGTTTGAGAACCACAGAGTAGCTGGCAGGGCAAGGACTTTTGGTTGAACTTCAGAACAACTTTGCCTGGTGAGGTTTGTCTATTAGTTTGACTACAGATTTTTAGGGTTGATGACAATAAACTGTCACTTAATGCTGCTATATTTCTTCCACCATTCGTTAACAGGATCCAGGATAACCTTCAAGCACCGGGTGGGACATGGACACACACAAATGAGCATATTGGTGTGTTTCTTTGAGAAGTGTAGGTAGAGATATGACAGTTTCTATGGTAACAACGAGACTTCTTTATTACTAACAGAAAAATAGGTGTTGAGATAACCTCGTGTAAATTGTCAGTGCATAAGTTATTTCTAGTCTCAGACACTGCTTTTGATTAAAACACATCTAATTTGCAAATAATGGGACAACATTCTTTAGGGGTTATATGCTTCTCAGGTGTGTAATGAGAGGTGTTGAGTTTCAGGTATGTATTAGGAAAAAAGCTAATGAGTTAGAAGAAAAATACCTGCAAGGAAAGTTTTCTGCAGGATTGCCATGGTATTATTTTTGCAACAGGGTCATTAATTTATTGTTCTCACTGATGAGTTGAAACATTACGGAAAATCCAAGTAAACATAATGAAATGGCAGCTTGATTCCTGATGATGGTTTTGGTTTTAATATAACATTAAGAAATCTTACTTTTGCTACTACTTACTAATAGCTACCATGACATCCAGACATGCTATTGCCGTTATTTATAGTTAAGCATGCCATTTCATAGGCAAAATAATATGACCAGACAAGGCTCTCCTATGCTGCCAATAGAGGAAGATCCCAGCTGGGACAATTCTCCTAGTTAGAGAGAAAAAGAAGAAATGGTTCACGTGCATATCTTTTTCACAGAAGTATTTAAATGCTCACATTTTCAGCCAGCTTGACACCTGATGTAGAGGCTCCGGTTTCAACAGCCCACAACATCGGCAGCAATCGTGGTGTGTTGAGACAGAAGAGGGAAGGGTTGCAATACTCTATATCCTCTATGTTACGCGTTGCATAGCCCTCATAAATCGGGTCAGTCATTCCTATCAACTCTTACTCATGCAAGCAGGGCATGCATGGGTTCAAAGCAGCCCAGGAACTACAAGTAGGAAGATGACGTAGCTCATCCTGAGCTTTGAGGCTGTAATGTACTGCTTGATTAACATAGCCCAAAATGTGACTAGACTTACAGTGATTGTATTCCTTTTCCAAGCCCAGTGATTTGACCAAGACTTTGTGCAGGCAATCTTGTAAACAGTAAGAGTAAGGTCTGTAGCATCTCAAGGTTTGTAACCTGCCCCTTCTCACAATCTTGCGAATAGTAATAATAATAACAATAGCCTCTCCTTCCTCTTTTTCTTTGCAGAACAATATGATGGCTCTTTTGCCTCATAAGAGAAAGAAGTCCTGCTCGCTATAATTGAAGGAATGCCAGCTCTTTGGAGCTGCTGGAAACTCTAAACTGAGCATCCATTACTTCTCAATAGAAAAACATCTTTGAAAGTATGTCTGTTTATGAATGGTACTTATCTGGCTCCATTACAGTGCTCTCTGAACAAATCATAACTTTCAATGAGACAATATTTGAGACAGGTAAACATCACTATTTGACAGACACACAATCTTGCAGACAAAGAATTGAGATTTTTTTTTGTTTATTCTACAAAATTTTATAGGTCATGCCTGCATCCACACTTAATTTTGAAGCCAGATAAAATCCTGAAATTCTGTTAGTCAGGTTAGACCAGTTCTTCCAGCAATACAAGGCCTGCATAGTACAGGTCCACTAATATCACAGTTGTGTAGACACTCCCATGTAGACATTATCTGTCTCTCTACAAGGAGTTTTTCATTAACAATCCCACAATTACACTATTTCTTTTGCAGTAGTTGTACTTTTCAACTTGGAGGTTTGGGACTACAGTCATGATAATTTTGGCCATTGAAAAACCCAGTATGGTTTAGAAATGCTTTTTTTTCCCAACTTTGTGAGTTCAGAGTAATCATCCAAACAAAGCAACTTGAACTTAAGTATTTGCCTGAACCAGTAAAATAAAAAATACACAAACTAGTATCTAGAGATTTAAAAAAAATACACTGGAAAATGTCAAAGCAAACAAGGAAGGAAAAGAGGAACAGACAGTGGAACGACCACTGCAAATGCATTTGATGGTGCTTTTCAAGTCACATTGGTACTCAGAGTTTTCAAGAGAATTAATGAGATTTTAAGGGAAGAAAAGCAAATAGTGAATTGGAACATCAGTAAGTGAACTAATGTCATCCAATACCCAGCTGAATTCCTTCCAAATACTATGAATAAAAGTTTGCAAAGGATGATGTACAATCAGTCATTATACTGTATAGACAATTCTTTGTTCCTAGCATGTTCCAGGTTTCAACATCTTGCACTTTTACTGAGAATGATGACATGAACTGTAAAGCTGTCCCTTCTATGCCCCACTAGTGAATGATAAGAAGCACTATGGGTACGTGCAACTATGTCTGATGCAGAACAAAACAACCAGAATATTGCCATTTGTTTTTATTTTGTTTGTTTGTTGAACAATGGAGTCTTGTTTTGGTATTTGGACAGGAATATTTTCCTTTAAAAATGAGAGTGAGAAAGACATAAAATTAACAAGAAGCAGCAAATAAACAGCAGTTCCATGAATATGTAGCTCCTCCGTAAGATTAACAAAAGTTCTTAACATTTATTATTGGCCCCATACTGCATTTTAGGAAAGCATCTCCTGCTGTCCATCTCTTTTCATTGGCATCAGCCACACAGGCATTGGGGAGGTTTTGGCAAGTGCCTTTTGCTTATATTTGCTTATATTTCCTAAACCCTTCTTCCACCTAATGGAATTTCTCTGTTTTGTAAACACTCATACACATTTTGTTAAACAACAATCAGCAGTCATAAGATTAAGGTTTTGAGCCCACTAACATCTGACCTAATTATAAGTAATTTCCAACATCTTTTTTGTCTGACCACCATACTTTCTTCTACTGCCTCTCACCGGCACAGAAACTAGCTAAATCATTCTTTGTTACTGCTCAGGTCCTTATGAGTGAGAGGAGTGAAAAGGTGGCCGAGACCTTGAGAATCACAGTTAGCATTGCAGCAGCATCTGAACATCTGTATACACTGACTAGGATAAAATATCTTTTTGTGGCTTTTCAGTAAATCATGCAGCTTCCCAGATTAATGAGTGAAATACCCTAATGATCCACCAGTGCCATTTCTGTGTAAGTGCTCAGAAGGTGAAAAGAAAAAGAAAAAAACATCAAAGTATCTCCTAAGTTCTTACCTCAGGACAGTTCAGTGGCTTTCAGTTCTCTGAAACAAAGCTATCTTAAAGGTCTTGGGTACCCTAGTGATGTCAGCTTTCTCTGTAGGTTTTCCTCAGACCAAACAGATTGATAGAGAGTAATTGAGAGGAGTTGCAGCCTTCCTCCCTTCCTCACCTCACTGCCTCTGCACTGCCACCTGAGTCTTGTATAGCAAGGCTGTATACAAAGTCCAGCAAAGATTCAAGTTGTCATTTTCAAGTTCTAGACACATACTTGAACTACTGTAGAAACAGTGCTGAATCTCATAGGAGTGTTGAATATAAAGGCCTGCAAGGGATTAAAAACCAGGCAAAAATACAGGCAAGAGGTGCACATGGCTTTGCTCATCATGAAAGACAAGTGACAGTGAATAAATGGAACAAATTTTTGTGCTGCAGAAGTATCTCCAAAATTTCTCTTGCAGGAATTTTTGTAGTGATTTGAAGACATAATTATTTTTCTTTCATGCTTTGTTGGTTTACCCCAAAGCACTTCCATCCTGGAGTTAGTTGGGATGGCATTCATATTATTTCCAGCTCATGAATTGGGGAAAACATTAGTACTTGGTCCTAAAATTCCTTCTACACATATATACATTGTAAGCATGAGTAGTAGTTCTGTTGCTTTGCAGGAGGTTTGACTGAGGTTGCATAAGCATATAGGTAATTTTACCCTTCTGTGAACTGAAAAGATCTGTTGAACTTTTTGAGGTTAGCCTACCCATAATAAAACTGGGTCATAGTCATCTCTTGATCAGCTATGCCATTTAATCTGGTGCATAGTGAACTCATGATATGATATGCAAAAACTTTATTTCTTAAACAGTCATTTGAACACTATATTCGTTAAAAGGAAGTTTGCATGTAATTTTGTTCTCCAGTTTTTCATGGGTCTTTTACCAAACTGAAAATTACACCTTATTTTCTTCCATTGTCTGAATGCCAAGCTGAGCACGGTTAATTGCTTTGATTTATGTGTGTACTAATCATTACCATCAAAACTGGTAGAATTGTGGAAGCACACAAAGTGGCAGACTGCAGGTAAAGATATCACCAATCTGTCAATCATTGCTTAAAGGCATTTGGTGTGGTGGCATTTCTGTAAGATGACCACAATTTCTCTTTGTGAACAGAAGTAATTTCACATTGAGTAGGAAACCCTACACAATTTCACATTCAACCCTACTCAATTTCACATTGAGTAGGAAACGAGTCCTGCCCCCTTTCCAATCACATTTTACCTGCTCAAAAGTCCCTCATGAGATCATGTAGAAATAGCACTTGGGAAAGAGTTTCTTTTGTGTTTTCTGTTTTTTTCTGTTAACCTGCAAAGTCTGTGGGCTTTTTCTAGGCAGGTTTTCTGCTTTTTTTGATTCAAAAATAAAGCTATGGTGTTTTCAAGGATTTCTCAGAATTCTGGTTTCCAAACCAGTGAGGACCTTCCTCAATTGTCATTTTCCAAAAACGTGCTTTCACAATTACTGCGTATGAGGAAATGTTGGTGTTCTGAACTTTGCTAAAATATACTTATAAAATTTAAGTATGAACACCAAGTGCATTACAATGGTTGCACTCCCAAGGAAAACGATTTCGATGAGCTTCATTTTCAAATTTCAAATCCCACTTGGCATTTCTCTTGAATCCTCATAGAAGCATAGAACCGCCTAGGTTGCAAGGGACCGTTAAGATCATCAAGTCCAGCCAGTAACCTAACAATGCCAAACCCACCACTAAACCATATCACTACCCATCTTTTAAATACCTCCAGTGATGGTGATTTCCTGTTCCAATGTTTGGTGTAGAAATTTTTCCTAATATCCAATCTAAACCTCCCCTGGCACAACTTGAGGACATTTC
>JAOXJK010000012.1:98187162-98249476 GCA_025774025.1 Xenus cinereus | reverse complement strand
TTTCCTAATATCCAATCTAAACCTCCCCTGGCACAACTTGAGGACATTTCCTCGTGCCCTATCACTTGTTAGCTGGGAAAAGAGACTGACCTCCACCTCCCTACAACATCCTTTCAGGCAGTTGTAGAGAGTCTCCTTTTCTCCAGTCTAAAGAACCCCAGTTCCCTCAGCTGCTCCTCATAAGAGTTTTGCTCTAGACCCTTCACCATTTTCATTGCCCTTCTCTGGACACGTTCCAGCACCTCAATGTCTTTCTTGTAGTGAGGGGCCCAAAACTGAACACAGTATTCAAGGTGCATCCTCACCAGTGCCAAGTGCAGGGGGACACTGTCTGTCCTCACCCAGGTCTGTCTGCCCTGCAAGAAGTCTCCTCAAAAATCTTTGGGTTTGAGTTAATTTTCCTCCTTCTCTGGAAAGCAGCCTTGGGCCATTGCTGCCTTCAGGAAGGCTCCCCAGGATGGCTGCGATTCAATGTTCCCCTCGTTGGTGAACAGATGCTGGTAGCTTGCGTGGGGCAGAGCTCTGGGCTTGCTCCCTTGCAGGTACCAACAGCATCAGCAATTTATTTGCATGATGCTGACCCAATAAATAAAACTGATCTTGACTCTGTAATTCAGAGCCAATCAAAAGCAAGTAGAAAAATGTTCTGGCAATGAAAGAAACCAAAGGGCAAACAGATAGGGGTATGAGAGCTATTTTCTTTCTTTAAAACAAGGGGGAGATCGAATAATGCAGTGGTTATGAAAACTTTTCTCAAAGATTATGACCATGGGGCATTTCTACAGATCTTACTCAACCAGTTAAAGCTTGTCTCAATATGAAATCTAATGAGAGCTCAGTCTTTATCTCTAAAATAGTTTTTCAATTTATCCTGGAAGTTTCAAAGAATATTTTTTTTCTGTCGGAATACCAGAATGGTCAAGACCAGACTGAGAATAAACTGCCAGAAAAGCACTGTTTTCTCTCTAAAATTAAACCAAACCAGTAAATAAAAGACTAAGGTTTTCTGGGTGCACAGAATTTGACACAAAAAGCATTTGAAAGTATGTCCCAGACCTCAGCATTACCTCCTGGGTTCTCTGCACTGAAGAAGAAAATTAACCAGTTTAAGAAACGCATATGAAATTTCCCATCTGGCTAACAACATGGATGTTTCTGCTCACTGTGACAATCTGAAAATGCTGCTGAGGTGTTTTAAAGTCAGTGTTTATATCTAAAAAGCCAAATCTTCCACAGCTAAGGTGGCCCTCCCTGCTTTCCTGGGATATAAATTAAGACAATAAAGTACATCTGAAACTCATTTTTAAAGGTGCACAGCCATGTTATATATGCTTTGATAAATGGTCTTTAAAATCCATCTTCTTAGGCCGATGCAAGTATTTCACTTCAAAGTTGGTTTTTTTCCCCTCCATCAAGGAACATTTAATAATTGGGTTTAAAACACATAAATCTGTTGTTTATATTTACTTGCTAATCAGCTTAGCATTGCTAAATACATGAGTCACACGAAGGTATATTGCTACAATTCTTAACTTTCAAAGGCTTCAGGTACTTTGGAAAAACTGATGATGTTATGACAGACAGGTAAAGAGCACCATAAAGCTGTCTGCTAGATACAGAGTATGCAGAAGCAATTTGCCTTCTAAAACTCTGAACATGATATTCTCTAATATTTCCTGGCAGATCTTCAGTAGCTAGAAAATAAGCATTTCCATATGTAAGAAAATATTCCTTTGAAATGTAGATTTTTCTTTACAAGAAAAGAACACGGAGAGAATTGCACTTTTAAGCTAAGGGTTCATTATTATTTATTTTTCTGCTTTGAAAAATGTTGTGCATTTCCCATACAGCACTTAGGTGGTAATTGCAATTCTAGTATGAGCTAAATTACTCTTAACAAACCTTCTAGCTGTCTTTGTCCACTAAGAATAATCTCTCAATGAACAAATTTTGGCTAACACTTTAGCTCCTCACCGAATACTTGGATTATGTTAAATTTAATCTACTGCAGCATACATTACTGTAGTTACTTAAAATTTAAAATACGTTCACAACACCGTCTCTCTGTTCCACTGCTTTTATAGGGTGTTTTCCCCTTTAAGGAAAGCAGTTTAAAATGGTTGCTAGTCATCCCAGTTGCTGCAACCACATGATGCAATCTATTGTCAAATTAGTGGGTGGCAGCAAGTGGAAACAGATTTCACCAGCAATAAAGCCCGTCACGTGATTTCATCTGTTCGCAGCCATACAAGCTCTTAGCCCATTTCTCCTCTTTGATCCGAAGGCCCTGTCCACATGGAAGCTGATCTTTGCTATCTTAAACACGACTGCTAAATAACAGGGTTTGTCCTTGTGGTTGGTTTTCACTAAGTGGCAGTTTGGAAATGTACAGGGAATTAAACCAATTAGCGCAGACAATTTTGCACATTTTTTAAAAAGTGGGCCAAATGCACAACAGTTTTGCCAAGTCAGAACTAAACTTACACAAAACAGAAATAAAATATTTGCAAAAAAGACCAAATCTAATTCAAGTCTTATAAAGGCTTATACTTCTAAAAGCTGACCCTACTATACATATTTATAGCATGCAGATGAAAACTGTATCTGCAGTACAAATAAAGTGCTCTCTCTAGCATTAAGTTAGCAGTAATCACATATGAAGCAGCAAAAAAGATGGGGGGGAGCAAAGGTGGAGAACAACTCGGTATAAAAATAGCTACAAACTTGTCACATAAATGGAAAAGTATAATAGTTCTAACCAGAAGCATCTTGGTTTTCTTACGGAACAGTATTATAAGACCTGACTTGTAATTTTAAGTGCCATTAAAGTTAACCACCACAAAATATAAAGTCAATCAGGTGTTCTCCGTTCTTTCTACATTGACAAAATACCTTCAGCCCTTCTGGTCCAGTAGAGCCAACAAATTCCAGGTCCCAGGGCCAAGGTCTTGGATTTCCACATTCATTTTGTAATGATAATACAAGGGGAGTGGGAAGCATAGATATAGCAGCAAAAAGCTTGGTAGAAAACCGTAGTGAGAATGACAGAAGACAGAGGTTTGCCCTGCCCCTCTGTATACCATACCCGAGAGCCAACTGAAGCAGTGACAGGGACTCAGGGGCTCTTGTACTGCAGGCATTCCTTATTTCCCAAAAGACTTCTGGAAGACAGCGATCGTCTTTTGCACTAATAATCTATGGGAAACACCATTTGTCAAGGAGCGCAAATTCCCTTCTGACACGTCAACACCAAGGAAACGTGGTTTTTCGTACCTCCCTCCTGCTCAGGGCTCGGCCTTTAACAAAACAATAATGCATAACTAATCATCTGCAATATTGCTCTACAATAACTATCTATCCCAGTTTGAAATGAGGACAAATGTAATGTTCTTCAGAAATAGCTCCCGACACCTTGGACCACCAGTCGAACATTGATTATTCGTGAATAATGTGATTCCCACTTAATAGGTTGGTCAGTAAAATTAAACATAAATATTTGTGCTGTCAAATAACATCCAAAGGCCAATGCATAAATTCTTCTGGAGAGGTAAATGTCACAGACTTCATTTTTGGAGAACTGCAAGGTAATGTGCAGATCAATAGGATCACCATTTCCTTAACAACTGTGGAAATGCTAGATACAGTGCACAGCACTTGTTTGAATTTTTTAGCCCTTACTCAGATCGGCTTTGACTACAAAAGGAATCTGGCTATAAAATATATCTGACAACACCTAATGCTGCATCCTCTATAAACTTTTTCCATTGAAATTTGGTTCTCTTGCAGTGTAGGAAATTAGGAAGCCTGGAAAAACAGAGGGCTGGATCTAAATGTGGGTCCAATTCAGAAAAGCTCTGAAGCATATGCTTAACTTTGCTTGGGTCTTAAACTCCATTGCAGTTAAAGCACGTGCTTAGACGTTTTGTTGGTGTACCTGCTAGATTCACTGTTAAAACTACTTTGTTAGTGAGGTAATTCCACATACATAAAGAAATACAATAAACTTAAGAGATGGTATGAGACAGAATTCCCCAATCTCAGAGTTAAAGGTCCTCTTTTTGTGTGTGGTCATTTGTGCAAACAGATCTGCATTTAATTGTATTTCATTTAATTTCAAACATATCTGTATTTCATGTAGTCATTCTTGTAAACAGATCTGCTTGCAAAAAAATATTTATGCAAGAAGATCAAGTATTTGCACATCTAAGGACCCACTTTGCATGAGCAAATAGTTGTTTACACGTATGAATGAGAAATAGGGATGCACAGATATGCAAGTGACTCCAAAATCTTGACACACATTGCCTTACAGGATAAAGCTGGAAGAAAGTCAACAGGCAAGAATTATCCAATTAAAAGTCCACAGTTGTGTATGCATTTGGAATTAGTTCTAAAGGCTCCGCAGAAAGAATCTACTGCAGTAAACATTTCATCGTCACTAATTCTGTCCAGATCCATTTGAAGCAGAACCCCTCCTGAAGATTTGTTAATACATTTTGGATTGAGAGGAAAATCAGAAAACCATTTGTTCAGAAAGTTGCCAAAATCAGACTGATCTTAAGACACAAGTAGTGGAAAAATATTGGGACTTTATTCAGTCTTGGAAAAAAAAAAAATCAGAAAAAAATCAAAACTACTGAGGATCTGAGAGCAAAATCTGGCTCTTGGTATTTTAAAACAAAAAAAAAAAAAGAACATGCGCTGGTTGCTATAGAGAGAACCTCTTACTTTCAACCACAATTGCAGATGTGGTGGGGTTGAAGCGAATATGTATGTCTGATAATATTTAACAGCTACGTAAAAGATGCATAACAGTGATCTGAGATATTCTTTTCCCCCAAAAAAATTAGATAATTGCAAGTTATGCACTGACTGCCCAAAGGAATATAGAAGCATTCCACAAATAATTGAAACTTAAGTAACCTTAAACAAAACATAACAGTTGGCCAAACAGTAGTGCTTGTTTACAGATAATACACTAAAAACAGTAAAATAAAGCATGCATTAAACAATAGTCAAATGTAAAGAATTTACACATAGTTGCCTGCTCTCTCTGGGTGGAAAACCATGAAAGAAAGTCTGGAGTCCCTAATGAGAGGCAAAGAGCCGCACGTCTCACCTCTGGGTGTAGTAAAGAAAGTTCAGCGCCGGAGTATCCTCATCTCATTCCCCACCCAGACCCGTGCCTTTTTTGTCATGGGTAAGTCCCTCCTGCCGTAAATAAAGCTCAGTGCACAGGTCTTCCTTAGTACAAGAGGCAGCATGGCCCGGTTAAAAACCCCCTGCTGTTAGAAGCTATTAATACTTAACGCCTAGGTCGAGGTAGCTCCAAGGGGCCACTGGTCAAGGCCACGTCGTTCTAGGTGTAAGGCAAAAATAGAAGAAGTAACAGCCTCTGCCTCAGAGAGTTTAGATTCATTTATATAGCCCCATCAGGCAATTTCTGTACCATTTTCTAGATTTATCTGCCATATAATGCGGGCCCAAGTTCATTGTCAAAGTGCTAGTTTTTCAAGCCATTTTTATGAGGGCTTGGGTTCAACTGCCTTCTCCAGCACCTCTTTGAGCCCCTGCTGGTGCCTGCTGGCGTGCAGGGAGCGTAAGCGAGTGGGACCAGAGCTGGGGTGGGCTCCAGAGGGAAGATGCAGTGGCCCCGCCACAAGGTCCAAGCAGGGCTGGCTCACAAGTGCAGAGCCACCACACCACGCAAAGATGTGCCCCCAGGCTTGCATTGCTCAGGCTAGCAAGGTGAAGACTTAAGAGAACATAAATATATCTTCATAAATATATCATGAGGACTAACATCGGGGATGAAGACAGGCTACTGAAGCTAAGAACAATTTTGGCAGGAGAAGAAATGGCTACAAAATAGCCAGGGGATTTAGAATCGGTTTCTCAACCATCAGCATAGTGAGGCTTCAGAGCCAGCCTTTAGAAAGAAAAAAGGAGCAAAATCCTTAGGTATTTATAAGTTGAAGCACAATCTGTTCATGAAAAGCATGGTGTGCTGTGACCACCTGGAACAGCAGAGAACTGGCCTTGATGAGTAAGATCTCAGGTTTCTAAAGGGTATTTTCTACAGCATTCATGTGTTTATCATTCTCAGACAATCCAGGATTCACATGATGTTGACAACTGTAATATATTCTTTGTAAATTGCAATTGGATCTTTGAATCTCCAGACAGTTGAGAAACTAGTTTCTCTCACCTGTTTAATTAACCATGTCATGTTTTCCAAAGAGAATTAATTGTCTCAGTGAAGCAGTAAGGAGACTCAAAGGTTCGAAAGAAAAATAAATACGAGCGCACAGCAGAGTAAACATTTATCCAATAAACATTTTCACAGCTGAGTTTCAAACTTCTCGTGTTCCAACTTCTTATATTTTATCATCTCATCCCACTTTGTCCTGGCACCACATCTCTTTAAGATACGCCTCATGGGAAAACACTGCCTTGGTAATCAAAACATTTAGGCTGCGAAAGAAATATCAAACAATTCTCAAGGAAGTTTTATGCACAGTGACTGCTCCAAGAATTGTAACATTTTCCTACTGGATTCTTAACAATTGATTAACAGAACTGGTTTTATGGTTTTATATCAGGCTAACTCACTCTACTCTGATCAGATCAAGTTTCGGCAGATGTGCCCTCCGAGTAGAAGCCAGTAACTCTCCTGGTGACAAGCGCAGTGCATCATCTTTTTTGCTCTTCTGCCCCTAAGATTGGCTGTTGCTACTTTCCACAGCCAGAGTTAGCCCTAAAGGTCTCAATTTTAACCAAATTGAAACGTCTTGCTCTTTTTTCTTTTTTTTTTTTTTTTTGCAGCTGCTTTCATTTCTGCTTTTACCACCTTTTTTTTTTTTCTTTTTTTTTGCATTACTCTGGGAATGGAGTAAACAGTTGCACGTGAAAAGGAGAAATGAAAATGATCTTCAGATAGCTGTTCCTACAGTGGAAAGCATTTTTAGTGTTCAGCTGTGGTTACATGATGGAAGAAAACCTTTAGGGTATCTGCGAGATGGGTAAAGTGGCAATCATTGAAATGATGACGTTAATCACTGTCAATTCAATCCTGAGAGGGCTGAGGCCCTGAAAGTTTCTAATTCTCTGTAACATGATTCTGCACAGAACGTTAAAGGGAAAGACCAGCATTTAGGATCTAAGCTGAGCAACTTCTTCCTTAAAAAAAAAAAAGGAATTAAGATGAGTAATAAAAAATATACATACATTTCAATGAGAAGAGTTTCCCTCAGGGGGCAGGGGAGGGTAACGTGTCTTTTGTCTTTGGAAATATCCTCATCATTTTGCAAGCTTCATCCTTACAGCCTTGAATATTTCTTAGTTTTTAGAAAAACTGTTGCAGCACCTGCATTTAGAAGCAGGTTTTAGTGCCGGTCTCCTCAAAGGTTTTCTAGACTTTAGGTCAGACACTCAAAAAACAGACCAATATACCATAGCCTTGGTGAAGTCAGTGGAGATAAGATTTATCACAACCAACTAAAGGTCCCCCTTTGCATATTTCAGCTCTAAAGAGCAGTAAATCTCACTGAAAAAACAGACAGCATGCTGTCAGATAACTTTATTTTTGAAACCTGATGATATATTAAGTATGGTTTAGCTATTGCATTAGTCAAGCAAAACTGAGAAACACCTTCCTTTGGTTTGTTTCATTTTGGTATTGTTGAGAATAATGATTAATCGATGCTTTAATAATTCCCTGTCTGTATGTCCTTGATCTCATTGTCACTTTTTCTTTCACTCGTGCTTCTGCATGTGCGTGTCTGTATTTAATTCTGCTCCTGTTCCCCCTAACGAGATGGCAGAATTCCTACAGTTGCACTTTTCCTGGTTTTCTGAGCAGCAAAGACCTGGCAGCCCCCGTGCAGTCCTGGGTGCCCAGCCCTCCTGAAATCAAGGTCCAGGCGCTGGAGGGCCTGAGCAATGGGGCAGACTGTATAGATAGACTTGAAAGACCTAGCCCTTTCAAATTAACAGAAAGGCAGAATTTCTCTTCCTGTGGATAAGGGAGGGGAGTCAGTCAGTCCAAGGAACCCGTTGATTTTCTTTGCTGAACGCTGACCCAGTGCTTGGAGCAGCTGCTATTCACTGACACATCTCAAGACGCAGTTCAAACATCTCCAAACCAGCCCAGCGGGCAGTGTTGGAGGGAAATGCATTTACCCCACTGGAACTGTGTCGGTACAACTGGTGGTGTGGCTCACCTGCTCTTTTTGAACTGGTGACTGCAAGAGGCAAGGTTGTGATTGCTGCTTGTTGAATACCTGCTGGAGGAGAGGAAGGCTGTGAGCTTCCCCCACCCCACTCGAACACCTGCTCCCGGGCAGCCATGGTCTGGCCATCAGCAAAAGCAGCACGAGAAACAAGCAGGCTGCTGAGCCTCGCGGTGTACCAGAGAGCCATCGCAAGGAACTGAATAAATTATTATTTTTTTTAAAGATGTGCTTATAAATCATTAAGGTGACATGCTACAGGCTTGGGGTTTGTTTTGCAAGCTACGATGGGAATTGTAACATCTGTATTTCAAAACACACCCTCACCCTTACACTCCCATTTCCTGTGGATGGCATCCAAGTTTAAACTTTCATTTCTTGAAGAGCAGTGTCTTAAATTTATTTGGTAGAATAAGCAAACAGCTGACTACAGCAAATCCAGGGAGCTCTTTTAAAACTATCCGCTAACATCAAGATAAGTGCATTTCAAACATCCCCCAGGAACTTCAAAAATACACCACTTACCTGCTGCCAGCTGTTTCACTTACTTTATTTTAGTGGAGCCAGCATAGGCTGGTCTCGATCCTTTGAGACCCCAAACTCTGAAACCAGCCCCACCTCTGCTGCGTTGAGCCCAGTGGAAAAAGGCAGGCTGAGAGGAGACTGCTGTCAAGTTGCTTTAAGATTTCCCTGTGTGTCTTTCAGAGGCCATGGTCTCTCTGACGACAGGTGGCCAGGCACCTGAGCACACCAGTGATTATCAGATCATCCCACCTGGTAGGAGACCACAATGCACTGGGCCATTCTCCAGTTCGGTGTACAACATGGATGTCCCAAGAGCACACTGTCACAAGCACCGGGGGCTCCAGTTAGAGGGTTGGCTGCCTCAGGGAGTTAAGACAGGTGGCCTGTTGCAGTCTTAGTGCCTTTAAATTCAGGCTCCAGAGTCACTGGTTGCAGCCGAAGGAAGACCTGTAAAAGAGGTGAGCGATCCAGGCAGTGACACAAGTGAGCCTTGCCCTGAACAGCATGGCCTTAGTTAAAAGTTGATCCACACAAATAGCAGTAGTAACAAACTAGGGAGATCTGGAGCTGTGCATCCTTTTAGGGGCTTTTATATAGCACTGTGGGATTGGCTCCGGCCCTGGTGCTCATGGGAGGAGGTGCAACCGTGTACCCATCACATAATGAGGAGCACATGCAACCCTTGGCAGTGACTGTTGAGGGTTATAGCCCTCTAATTTGCACCTCCCTCCCTATACTCCCACAAATCAGTGCTGAGGTTGCCTGCAATGCGATGGTCTGGACCTGCTGAGTCAAGAGTCCTGTGCCTTGCATGCTGCTCTGAAACATGCTTCAATACTTAAAGGGAGGGTGTCAGGAGGATGGGGCTAGTCTTTTCTCAGTGGTGCCCAGTGACAGGACAAGAGGACATGGGCACAAACTTGAGTATAAGAAGTTCCACCTAAACATGAGGAGGAACTTCTTTACTGTAAGAGTGGTAGAGCACTGGAATAGGCTGCCCAGGGAGGTGGTGGAGTCTCCTTCTCTGGAGACGTTCAAAACCCGCCCGGACAAGTTCCTGTGCAACCTGCTATAGGTAGACCCGCTCTGGCGGAAGGGTTGGACTAGATGATCTCCAGAGGTCCCTTCCAACCCCATATGATTCTATGCAAGTGTGGAGCCTCACGCATCCCTTGTGATGAATTTTAGTCAGGTTAATCCCTCCACTGCAACGTGTGGTAAACATGCCGGCAGACGCAGTAGCTGGGCAACCAGTTCTTAAATATTTCTAATTTTCCTTCTGGCTGCAGCTTCCTTCAGTGACTGGCACAACACGCTGCTTTCTCCGCCGCAGCAACCTTCTTCTTGACTGTCAGCAGGTAGGGAGGGGACTGCTGATACATTATGGTTCTTATAGCCATTGCTGCTCGTCACATTGCTTCCCTTTCGGGAAGGGTTTGTCAATTTTTATTTTTTTTTAATGTAACTTTGACTGTACAGGCAGTGTGCCATGCATCATGATGTACCGGTTCCCATTTACCACAAACACCCCCACACACAGGTGTGCCAGTAAAGAGAGCAATGTCTTATGGCCCTTCACTGCCTCAGGTTGCCCTTCCAAGGTTTGGGATCACCACAAGAAATTGGTGGCAATTTTATTCCATTAGCAGGAGCTGCGGGACCTTTGAAAACCTCACTGAAGTGCCGAAGAGCTCATTTGTAGAAGCTTCAGGACAGGCCCCCATGCTTGCAAGCGCTGGCCTGAATAACTAGGGGTTAATACAAGCTCTCTTGATCAATCTGGCTCTGGTGTTTATGTGGAGGGTTTCAGAGGGTGGCAAGTCTGGGGAAAGGAGGGGCTTTCCACATTGGTAGGCCCATCTGAGAACTTTTTAATCCTTATTACTGTTACACTTTTCTATGCCTGCCAGCCCGCAAGAAGGTTTGAAAGTCAGCCTGACCTCTTGTGTGTCTGATCTAGATCCAACAGGGAATGAGATCAGGGAGCTGTGAGAAGCAAGCTTAATGGGGAGACTGCTGCAAATGTAGCAAAACAAATAATAGAGGCTCGAGGTTTTTTTGTTGTAGAAAATACAGTGCTATGGCTTTTGGGTGCCAAGAGGCAGTTCTTTTAATAGCTACATTCTTTGTAATGCTGATGAGTGGCAATATAGAAAGATGAAAGTAGGAGGGCATTGTATTATAGTCTTACATATATTATGCCACAAAGAAAATGCGGTTGCTGGGTGGGGATTCTTCGCCCTCCTCCTGCTGAGCTATTCATACAAACTCTCCTCTGTGGATGGCAATCCCCATTTCACCTCTCCTAAATCCCAAGGGGTTTGCCAACTGACTTTCAATTTTTCAAGTGGAAATCGCAGGACTGAATGGTGCATTGAAGTATTTCCTCCTACACCTCACTGCTCCTTTAGGAAGTGAGCAGACATTTTTTTCCAAAAGATGTATGCCATCTCCTGGGAACAGTAGAAACTGCAAGCCCCTTGTATGGAAACCCCCTGTAAATTATATTTTCCTCTTCTTGGAGGGCATTATACAACCACCAGAATAAGGTCTGCATAGTTAAGACTACCCTCCATTTCTAAATGTGTTGAACTGTCTACATTTTACAGCAGCAAATCTCAAATTACGTCAAAAAGATCATCATTTATTTTGTGTATTGGAAGATTTGGATGTATGCCAAATAGTATGACAAGATAATATCTGGCAATACATAATAATAATCAGTTACAAAGAAGTGGTGGAACTTACCGTACACTAATGCAATGTTCCAATGCAAAGGTACAAGTGCTGAAATGCAGCCGATGGCGTTGCTCTGACGCATCTGGTTTTGTCCTGCAGGACAAGGGCAAGAGGCAGGAGAAAAAATAAGAGATTTCTTTCATAAAACATCATGTGGTTGTTCAGCATACAAGAGAAGATATGTTTCTCTTAACTCATAAACTGCAACTTGCACGTATCAAACCGCATACTCACCTCCTCATCACCCTTAGGTTTTTTACTTGCTACTAACATACCATTGCACTTTCCCCTGTCAAGAAGACACAACAGGGAACAAAATCCATGGATACAAATATTTTTGCATTTTGAATTGATAGATGTATAGGTGAATGAATCCTTTGTCTTTGAACTGGCTGTTAAAACAAGCTAGTTATTTCATGTGGCTAGGTCCTTGAAATAATGTGTGTAAGCATGGATTGATACTTACAATGGTTTTCTATGTTATGTCTATTATACCTGCAAAAATCATAAAAAGAACTTTGTTTTCTTTAAGGTAGAATAATATCTACTTTTAAATAACTAGGGATGACGCACTCTATTGTCCTGGTTTGAAGTAAAACAGAACCAACTTTCTAAAACTAAACCTAAACCACAACATCTATGAACATTCAATTTGCTTTTATCTGGTAGACATTGTATTTAATAATCTTATTTTTTTTTATCACTTTCCATTTCTTCCAGAGACCTGAAAGACTTTGGATAAGAATTTAAATGGGAATTTTTTTTCAAAAAATATCATCTGACAATACCAGCAACTTTATATAATGGCACCAAAAAGTAAGTGAACAGTCTTCAAACAAAATTTATAAATGTAATTTATAAACTAATATCATTGTTCATCCTAGCAGCTTCCCGAGAGACACCAATTTTCAGTGGGAGATTTGGTTTAAAAAATACTTATGTGTAAATTGCTGGTACGTTGAGACGTCACTCTCATTCTGTAACCCACTGTCACGGGCATGTAACATCTTTTGGTTGATTTAGTAACGCACACGCACCCTTCTATACCCTTGTCTGCTAAGGAAAGCAAATGCTTACAAAACATGGTCTTCAGATTGAATTTAAAAGACTGAAAAAGAGAAAATAGCAGTCACTCAGGAAGAAAAGATGACCGTGTCAGGCACCCACATTGACTAGCGGCTGAGCTTCACCAGAAGTCATCTCTTAACTCCTTGAAGTTGTAAGGATACTCTAGTCTTTGCTGCCAAATTCCCAGCTTCATGGGAATTTCCCTTTCTAGTTTGTCTTCCTGAGATCTGCCAAGTGCCTCTGGCTGCTGTTTGGGCTGTCCTCCCCTGTGCAGGAGGGCAAGGGGAAGGGTGGGAGAAGGCAGGAGGAGACCCCTTGCTAAAGGGAAGCAGGCTTTTCCTTAGGGTGGATCACCATCCGCCTATACAGAGGCTTTAATAGACGGTGCTCTTTAATTTACCCTCAGCTGATTGATTAATAATATAAATTCAAAAGCTCCAGATCACAAATGAAATATATTTATTTTGCAGCCTTAGTGAAAGTCACTGCCCTAGGAAGCGGAAGCAGAACTTCACCAGATCTCCATCTAGAGACAGGGGCCTGCGTACCCAGCAGATGACTGGGCCTACTCAACCCAACCACCCCCACAACCACCAACACAAACTTCTACCACGTAACCCCCCTGGTCAGTGAAATTCCTTTGTGGCAGTTGCGGGTATGGAGGTATAAAGTACTCACACCAGCACGGCTTAAATTCTCAGGGACCAAGAGAGTAAGAAGTCTTGGCACGAACAAGAAACTCACTAAATTTAAGAATGCATCATCTTGGTAATTTTAATAGAAAAATCAAAGTCAAAAACCTTTAAGCAGTACAAAATCGTGTAGATCCAGACTTGTACCAAGACTTTAAGTTTGAGCAGCCAGAGCTACACCATAGTTAGGTGCCCAAAGAGGAGGTACCTGGCTTGCCTAGAAGCTGCAGATCCCGATGTCCATGGCAACTGTGTGTTTATCACCATTTTGAAAATCTGATCATTTTCATTTAAGCACCTTAAGTACGGTGTGAGGAATCTGTAGAAATCAAGAGTTTCAAGCTCTGGGCTTACACACGGGAGTACCCTGCCGGCTGCCTGCTTATTCTGGCAAGGTGCAGAGAAAATTAATGGAAAGTTAGTACCATCTAAGTGGATTTCTGCAACGCGTTTGCTATGTGCAGTAAGCATTTACTTGTCTTTTGAGACCATTAATTTTATATACCTGGAACAGTTAACTGAGACAAACCACTCTTTTATAAACCATCAGCACGATGCAGGACGCTGTTCCACGGGTTCTCGTTATAACGTCTCCATTGTTTGGGATGTCTCAGAAGTAGAATTTTGGAGGGTGGCCAAAACCAGAGGGAGAATATATTTGTAAAGAGATATTATTGCTACACATAGTCCGTCTCTGACCTGGACTTTTCTTTCACTGTCTCTGAAATTCCTTCTCTCAACAGTGCCTATATTTAGGGTTCTAAATCTTTAAAATTAAGATTCTGTATTCATGTGGATGGTTGATGTATCAGATTTAGCATAGTGATTAAAGAAAGTATATTTTATTTTACCCTGGTTTAATTTAGTTTACTTTAGTTACTTTAACTTCTTATTTGCAAACTTCACTTGACAAAGCAATAAAAACTCTTTCTGAAACAAACTAACTCCTACAGTTAAAGTTTGGCTAATCTCTTTGCTCTGAGGCAGGATGTAGAATACTCTGGGTTCCCCACGCAGTCTCCTGGAACACAATGCGCTTTTTAGGGTGGTTTTACTTTAGAAAACTTATTTAGCAACTGCCTCATCAATCTGGGGCTATTAATGGACTGTGCAATCCTAATGTAGTATGTATTCATTTTTGTTCCTGAAATAAACAAAGGTAACCCTAAATATATTCAGAACTGACGATATGAAGTAAAACGGCACTGTTTTTACAGTCTGTATTCTCAATGGATTTTCAGTCTATGCAGGGACACTCTGCAGCCAATACACTACAGTGGAGTCACTGAAGAGTCACCATGTCCCCGCAGCAATTCTCCCTCTCTCTGTATCCCTGACCGATTGAAAGATACAAATATCAAATAACTTTTAAAAAATGTTTTAAATTTGAAAAATAAAATCACAGTGATGGTAACTTTGGACTGAATATTGGAATATTAAGAGGTAGAAAATGAGGAGAAAGCCCTCTCACTTTATATCCCAGTGACTCGAGATAACAAAAATCATCTGAGTGTATTAAGACTGAAGCAGTTGGTGGTCATTTTTTTTTTTTTAAATTATTTTTCCTCTTCCTGTTTAATCCCACAAGCTGTTGACTGCTGTGTTCAGGCTCCCCAGGCTGCTGTCATAAAAAACGGTGGACGTCATCACAGAAATCTTCCTTCAGTGGACAGCAGCGGTTAAATTTGCCCAATGTTACCCAATAAGGAAGCTTGTATATCGGTATCATCAGTGGGAAATGGCAGCAGAACCCAAGAGAAGGAGGGGGAAGGAAAGTTTGAAAGATTGCAGGCCATTCAGATAGATAAAGAGTACGGAAACAAAACATGTTTTATTTATTTGGAAGGTCAGTGCCCTCAGCTGGAACAGAGGTTTTGGAAGTGAATTAGAGGAAAAATTTAATCTATCACAAGCACTAGCTAAAGCATGTTAAAATTCTGTTTACGAAGCAGTTTAAGTAAATTTGGGCAATGGTAGTTAGGAAATTGTAACCACATTTGTCTAGTAGATCGCAGAAATAACAGCAGCCAAAGTTTAGGCATAATCCTTTCTGAGAAAAAGAAATCCAACAAATCTCCATATGAAGTGACCTAGACAACACCCAATTCCCAGGTCAATTAAAATGCATATATTGACTACTATGAACAGCAATGTAGATGAACTTGACTTAAAACAACAATCTTTATATTCCTTTAGCTTAAACCTAAAATGCCTTTGTAAGATAGAGCAGTCAGGCTTGTCACAGAGCAATAAAATAAAAGGCACTTTCTCTTTGGCACGTCTTCGATTTCTTTCTGAACAGCTTGGTTCAGTCAGATAATTCTGTTCATAGTTATATCTATTTAGTCTTGGAGTAATGCCATCGAATTCAATGGTATTATATGGATTTACATTGCTTAAAGGAGAGGAAAATATGTGTATTACATCACTAGAATTACTCTAGCAGTGCATTTGGCCCAGAATGTGCAGCTAGTATGCTAGGTTATTTAACTGTTACCGAGATGAGTACTGAGATGTTTACTACTGATGAGTACTGCCCTGACAAACACAGGGCATTGTCTCAGAGGCCATAATATAGCAAATATTATATTATTTTACTTTTCAACATTTCCATATATGATTTGTCTCTCTTCCCACACACGTGGGTGGTTATTCTTGAGGCCATAGTACATTGCACATGCACACCATACACAGTCAATGCTTGAGAGAGTTAGGGAGAGGACATTATTGTGTGCTCAGTATTAAAGGGAGAAATGGCACTCCAACCTGATGTTTTTGCAGTATTCTTTGCAAACTCCATTGTCCTTTTCTTTGTGCAAGTATGCACATACTGTGCTTATATATTCACACTCACTTTGGGTGTCAGCTGGTTAAAACCATTTATCTGTGGGGTCATGACACCTACAGCCTATCTAAGTGCATATGAATCAATGTGAATAATGCAAAAAAACAAGCAAAGAATGTATCCAGAAGTTCTAAACAGTATGGCACAAGCCAGGTCAGCAGTAAGAAGTTGTTTAAAGAGTGTCATGTTGGGGAGGTAAGAGAAAAGGCCTCCTCCACTGGAAGCAGAAGATGTCCACTCAATGGCAGCCAGCTTGTCATTAGGAAGACATTCTTCTTGTGTAGTAGCATTGACCAATATTTTAAAATGATGCAGAATGAAGTAATCAGAAATGAATCTGATGAGTCAGAAGCAGCTGTTGAATCATACAGCATTAGATTGCTGGTTTACAGTTACTGCACCTATGCGCAAGGGTAAGTGTGATGAAAATAGAAGTGGACTGGTACTATAATGACAGTATTGAGTTTTCGTTGTCTCTCTGGTGAAAGAAATTGGCAAAAAAATAATAAATAAAAATAACCCTCTAAGGAAAAAATGTAGGTTCCCATAAGATAGTACGTTATGGACATTCTGTTAGATAAATTGTTGGTACGAAAAATAATATGTATGAAAATTGGAAACCCTGGTGTTTACTTACATGTATAAAAAGAAATAGGTCAGTGACTTTGTTTCCATGGTGACCATTATTGAAATAAAATAAACTGACACCAATTTATCTTCCTATTCTGCACCCTTTTTAACAATCATTTTAGTCTGGGGTTGCTACTGAATGTAAACAGGACATCAGAGTGAACTTTCACAATGTGATCTTCTGAGGTTCATTAATGAAAGAAAGACCTAAAGAAAGATCTGCTTCAGAATAACTCAGCTTTCTGAGCAGGTGCCAATTCCTACTACCCAGCAGTAACGTAGCTGACATGATGTAAAGCAAGAGCTCATTGGGAATTATTAGACAAAACTAGTTTCAACAATGAAAAAAGAAACAGACTTATCAGATCCACAACATTTCCCAGCAGGATGGCAACATTTCCTCCTTTGGAAAATTTTTGTGTGAAAAGATTCTTCATGTTTATATTTTTCAGTCAAAACTAGACACAGAAGGATGAACTTGAGACGCAATAGTTTGGTGACTATGAATCCTTCCTGGGCTTGCTGGCGGCACAGCCTCTGCTTTGGTTCAGATGAGTGTATTGGGGTCTGTGACTTCAGGAAGACTTAGGCATCTAAACAAGTGAAATCTTACATGCTCCTGAGTGCAGGGACATTTTATTAGCTTTAATAATCTTGCTCTTATTCTTTGTGATGTCCACTTTCTAAATACATAAAATGGTAAGTATAGCCATTTCCTGTTTCACAGAGGTTCTGTGAGGTTAAATTCATTGATAATTTGGAGATGATCTGGTAATAGGTTCATATAGACATGCTAGAAAGGTAAATCTTGCAGGGTTTCAACACAACACACCGGACCAAGGTTATCAACCTTGTTATCTTACCATAGCACATAAAAAATAGGAGAGATACCATGTTTATTTGGCAATGTCTGTTGGGTATGAATGGTCATGGGCACGGAAATGGAGGAAAAGAACATGGTGCAATAATACTTGTGACAACAAGCTCAATATTTGGGAGAAGTTGAGAGTACACAGTTTATTTTGTTTCCCGATATCACTGTTTTGATCTGTTATAATTATAGTCAATAAATTTATTCAGGCGAGGTAACTAGTGAGGAACACCCCAAGTCAGAGTTTAATTGCTTTTCTCCTGCATATGATATCACAGCAACCCTGCTGTTTCTATTAGCACATATAAGAAAACAAAAGATGAAGGAACACATAAACACTTTTTAAACCTCAACCTGTAAAAGCAAAAATAGTACAATGAGGTTTGTTTATCAGAAAATGTATGCCTATCTACAAGCTTGCAAGTCTCTAAGGAAACAGAAAAATAAAGAACTGAAATGTCAACTATTAAACAAAGTGAATTTTTCTCTCCCTGTTTTGTATGATGAAGTCTGTGACTTCAGTGGAAGCAAGATTGGACTCTAGCTGCTCTCATTTATAGCAAAGGAAATGGTCTCCCTCTTAGCTTGAGCCGTGAGCCCAAAATACCGTTTAATGATATTTTTGGTCAGCATGAGATTTTTCATTTTCTACCTCCTTTCTTAAAGTCCTTTCAGTGAGTTTCAAGTGGAGATTTGGATGCCGTAAAAAGCAGTGACAGATGTTGCTACTGCTCAGAACTATAGTGATGTGCAATCTATTTTTTCAATGTTGGTAGTGATTTCCTATGCCAGGGTTTTGCCATCAGAAAAACAGCAATAGGGAATCATGGCTACTGATTATCAGGTACAACGTCATAGAGTGGAGAGCAACCAATTGATCTTATATTAATTTTTAAATAGAAGAAAAGTTATCATTTTACGTTCACTGTATAGTAAACTGTGTCATTCAAGGGCAGGCATTCAAATTTCTGAGTTGTTCTTCAAATTATTCTATGAGTAAGATGATAACAAAATCAGGATATTGGGAAGAGTGTTTTTTCTGTCTCAATTCAGTTAAAAGGCCAGTAACTCAATGTCCTGAATGTTTCATGTAATGCTGTGATGGTTATCTTTTTATCCTACAATGCTTCTTCTCCCAATTTATTTTTTAAAGATTTACCTAACCCATTTTAGTTATTTGGGATAAATGCAGATTCCAGTAAATTCCAGTAAAGTTTTTGACAACTCATTTTGCTGCTAATGCTAAGCCAGATTTCTTTCTTAAGGCTCCTTATCTCCTAGACGTGTTTTCTCAGGAGGTGTCGCCTCCCTGGTGAGGGAAGAGGTACCCTCCTTGATGTATACCTTTCTGAGGGTTGTTGCTCTTTCATCATACTTAGGCTCACTTTCCCCCCCTACATCTGCATCTCTTTGTTCAAAGTTTATATGGAGTCCTCTGCTTTTGTTGCTACATGGTTTAAAAAATTTGGGGTTTCGATATAGCCGTAAATAGAAAGGAGTTAAGAAAGATCAATTTGTATATCCTTTGCTTCAAATTCAACCCACTGAAGTCAAAGGTCTAAAATGAATGGTTAATTCTGATCCATCTTGTAGCTCTTTACTAAATCCTGCCTTTTGGGCAAGCAGGGACATTCCTTTGAATTCCCAGTGACTATTACAGTGATAGGAAACTGTAAATGTCTACCATGAATGGATATATTCAAGACAAAATGTCAGAGCAGTGAACAGAAGCAGATGTCTTCTTATCAGGGATAGCTTCAGAAAGATTAAATCAAATATGCCAACACATGGATGACTCATCAGTGGTCATTTGTAACTCTAAATACACAATAAAGTACTAAATTATTTTTGTATGGCTTCCTTACGTTCCCACAGTTCTCTTTTTATTTAATTGGCTTTTCCAGACTAAGAAAGATAACAAGCAAACCAAACCTTAGATTATCTTTTTTCTTCGTTATTAAATTCTTTTCTCAAGAAGCAAAAAGTCTTGTGGGCTGAGGAGTGTTTCACTTGCTTGAAAATGGATCTTTAATACTGTTCAGAGGAGTATAATGCAGAATAAGTTGAGGAGAAACACAAGCAACCCAACCAAAGCCTTTGAACCACTACATTGCAATGGTACAACTGATACCAAGATTTGGCTAATAGTTTTCTGGTATGTATATCTGATTTCCACAACTACATAATATCTATCAGTGAATAAAAATAGGGCTAGGGATACCGCTACCCAATTGTCAGAACTCTTTATCTGTTACATAGTGTGGTTTAATATCTCTCTAATTATGCTGCACTTTTCACTCTCTAATCACAAACCCAACTTCTGTAAATAGTACAGGTATACTCTTTCCCAGTGTCAAAATTATCTAGAAGGCAATTTAGCTTAAGGAATTCCACATAACTCACCTAGAGAGATAGAAAGGCAGTTTTTATAAGGCATTTTTCCTTTGAAAAATACATCTGAGCTACACAAAATGTAGAAAGCACATACGATAGCCAAGCTATGGAATTTTCCCCCAGTATAGTCTGCTTTGTGTTCTAGAATTTAAAAGTACAGACAAATTAGGCTCTAGGTAAATGAGATAAGATGCTTTTTCTCTGGTAATTTTTGACAGCGCTCCTCCTTACCCAGAGGAAAAAGAGGCATGCTTTCCTGAAAAAAGGCACGCTTTCCTAAACCTTGCCCTCAAATAAACCTTGGGTTGTACCCTCCTACCACCACTATTTTATTTATATAAAAACAGAGCACATACAAAGTAGGAAAGAAGGTATTTAACAACATTAAGAATATTTGAAAAACGATAATTTCCACACTTTTATTCATATTTGTCCAAAGGAAAAAAAAACCTCCTAGTCCTACTGCATAAATTGCCAAGAAAGACGTAGCGTGTCCTCTTGCGCTCCCCTGAGCTCTGGCTGAGTGGAACCAGTACAACATAGGGCAGCATCTCTTCCCCACCAAATGTGTTTGAGCAGCCAAGAGTATGTCTAAACTGTTATAGTGTTTCTGAGCTACTAGGCCCGTGTATGGCTCTTGACAAGGTATGAACCACATACTGTGGTGAGACATACACGACTCAGACTCTCATGTCTTGGTTTTTGGTGCAAAACTCATGTGTCTGGGCCAGAGGTTTGGAAAATCATAGAATCACAGAATCAAAGAATAGTTTGGGTTGGAAGAGACCTTTAAAGGTCATCTAGACCAACCTATCCTGCAATGAGAAGGGACATCTTCCAACTAGATCAGGTTGCTCAGAGCTCTGTCCAACCTGACCTTTAATGTTTCCAGGGTTGGGGCATCTACCACCTCTCTGGGCAACCTGTGCTGGTGTTTCACCATCCTCGTTGTAAAAAATTTCTTCCTTCTGTCTAGTCTAAATCTTCCCTCTTTTAGTTCAAATCCATTACCCCTTATCCTATCGCAACAGGTCCTGCTAAAAAGTTTGTCCCCATCTTTCCTGTAGGCCACCTTTAAGTACTGAAAGGCAGCAACAAGGTCTCCCTGGAGCCTTCTTTTCTCCAGGCTGAACAACTCCAGCTCTCTCAGCCTGTCCTCATAGGGCATCATCATGTTCCGTCCCTTTCATCATTTTTGTGGCCCTCCTCTGGATGCGCTCCAACAGGTCCATGTCTTTCCTGTGCTGAGGGCTCCAGAGCTGGACCCAGTGCTCCAGGTGGGGTTTCACCAGAGCAGAGTAGAGGGGGAGAATCACCTCCCTCGATCTCTTGGCCACGTTTCTTTTGACAGAGCCCAGAATACGGCTGGCTTTCTGGGCTGCAAGTGCAAATTGTTGGCTCATGTCCAGCTTTTCATCCACCAGCACCCCAACATCCTTCTCAGCAGGGCTGCTCTCAATGCCTTCGTAGCCAGCCTGTATTGATACCAGGGGTTGCCCCCACTCTGGGTGCAGGACGCTGCACTTGGCCTTGTTGAACCTCGTTATGTTCACAGAGGCCCATTTTTTGAGCCTGTCCATGTCCCTCTGGATGGCACCCTGTCCCTCAGGTGTGTCAACCGTACCACTCAGCTGCATCTTAAGGGTCTTTTCTGGCAGTAAGTCCCCGTTGCTTCAGCTAAGGGCAGCCCAGTTCTCTCTGCTTTCCCCAAAGTTCACATAGAGAAAGCAGCTCACAATTCTTCATGCTTTTGTAGCAAATTCCGTTAAGAAGGTGGGGAGGTGAATTCCATGAATTTAACAGCTCCTGTGCTGTAAAGGAATTTTTGATAGAAGGTACTTTCTAATTTAGGGAAAAGAACTCCAAATAAACAGCAAACCAAAGGGCATAAGCTCCAGTGGATATAAACGGACATTAAAGAAATGCTCACTAGGAACACAACACACATTATGTCTACCGAGGTTAATTAATTGCTCAAATGACTTGTATAGGGAGGGCTAAAGTCAGAACTGCCTCTTCCTTGAAAAACCCACGCCAGCTCAAACAGACATTAGGTGCTTGGTGTGCAAATTACTGAATGAGGTACTTTGTCCTTTGTTATGCAGAATATGTTACCATAACCTATTAATTGCCAAGCAGATCCCAGAAGGCAATATGGACTGCTCCTTCCCACTTTGCAGTGGAACAAGACTGTGTGTACATCTATATAATTTTAGCTACGCAGATATACTGAATACTGAATAATGCAAGTAGTGACGTCTATCATTTTAGACAGCTTATAAATATGTAGGAGATATTCAGTAGCATCAACTGGTTCAAGTTATCTGTGACTACACTGATGTCGCACATATTGTAACTCTATATTCTGCTAATCCTTGGGCGGCAAATGTGAATCGTGTATTTTAGTGTTTTAGGAAGATGTGATGCTTTTGCTCACTTGGGCAAGTAGTTACTCACCTGAGTAATCCTAGTCTGGTCCCAACAAGGCTGAGGTAGGACATGGTTTTATTCTCTTCTGCGAATGTGTCTAGAGCATCAGCCCACGGGGACATACTTCAACCATTTGATTTCAAGCACTTCTTTCTAGTATGGTGACTTCTCTGCACACAGTTTTCTTTCTTCTGTATGCCTGGTGCCATCTCTTATTTGGCCCTGAGGATAACGAGTTGAATACAACACGGATGACTCACATGTAGCGCCAGTCGAGATGAAGTCTGAATAAAAAAAAAGCCTTGAAATGGGAAACCTGAAAATAAATCTGGATGTTTATATTCAGCAGATGTGTATGTCTGCTGCCTTGCGTGATAACTGGAAAGGGAATGGGGATCCTTTAAATACACTCATGGTAATAGTCAAGACATGAAGCCTAAGACAGAGAGCTAAATGATTTAATTCAGGTACCATTTAATCAGGGGAAGCCAAACAACGTACACTGTAGGCCATCTGAATTGAAACCATGGGTCTCAA
Organism: Xenus cinereus; assembly: GCA_025774025.1. Classification (NCBI taxonomy): domain Eukaryota; kingdom Metazoa; phylum Chordata; class Aves; order Charadriiformes; family Scolopacidae; genus Xenus; species Xenus cinereus. The sequence goes on along the minus strand of JAOXJK010000012.1, from coordinate 98,226,514 downwards.
ATCCCTGTGAGACAGTTTGTGTCTCAGACATAGAACAGCACTCACTGCCTGAGGCATCTGAGTCCTTGCAAAACAGCTCTAGGACTTCTCCTTTCTGCTCTCCCCTCTGTCCTCCTTAGCAAAGAGCAACGACAGGACCTAATCCAAACATGCACACCCTGTTGTTGACTGTGGGTCTTCAAATGGCCTTGGAAGAGGGTCCTGTTGCATGGGAACAGCTGAATAGCAAGTGCCAAGTACGATCCTGGCACGATATAGGGAGTTCTGGCTACTTTCTGTCCCAAAACCCCAAGGTACCCATCAGCAATGCCAACTGTAAGGGGGGCGGGGGGGAGAAGGAAACAGCATGTCTCATTCCTTCCTTCTGTGACACTTTGCTTTGGTTTCTATTACCAGACTTTTCTGTTAAAATTAAGCCAGGAATAAGTAGAAAGGTTTTACAAACATTTAAAAGCTCCTTTTAAAAGCTTTTCCTCCTCTTTATTTGAACTCTCCTATATTTACAGTATTTTTACTGGGGATCTAAAAATGCTTTTTCAAAAACTAGTTTGTTTAGCCTCAGTATATCCTTCTGAAATAAATAAGAATTGTTTTACAAATAATAAAACTGAAGCACATAAAGGTTTAGTGACCTACACAGGCAGAGAAGTGCCTGTCAGAGCCATGAAGAGTATCTTTCCTGATTTCTAGTACTCTATCCTAACCGGATACTCCTTCTCTCTGGATCAAACAAAAAGCAGAAACAGGTTTGTTTTAGCTGCAAATGTGCTTATATCCACAGAGAGCAGACATCATTTTTCTCTGTGTTTGACTGATCAAACTATGTATTACACAGGTGCTGTCTTTTCTTTTTCTTCTGATAGATTTCACAGGAGAGCCCAAAACAAATATGTTAAACATCGAAGGCTTTAAAGAAACATTGTCCTGTTTCTTGTGGGAATATTCTGTAACAATCATATATACCATCAGAGTCTTCTGTATACCTTAAAAGCCAGAAATGAAAAATCCTTAGTTGTTTAAAGTTTTTCAGTTTTTTTAATTGAAAAAAAAAAAGAAAAAGAAAAAGAGTATTATTGAGGTAAAAACAGCCACAAATGTGTGACTCACCCACTCACTGTCACATCTGTATTCATACTCCATACTGTCCCTAAAAGGCTTCCTGAGCAAGAATAAGGTCATCCATTTGAGTACAGTAGCTGCTAATCAAGCTGATGCTACACAGAGAAACCAGTTTACCGATTTTATTGGAATAACAATATTACTGAAAAATGTGACTTTTTTTTTGAAAAAGGAGAAGTAGAACACAGATACAGTTAAAGTACAATTAAAGTGTTTTTAGTAGAATAACACTTTACTGGAATTGCCTATTTCAGTAGTTCTGTTGCTACAATGAAATCTGGGACAATTCCCTCTATATATAACTGAGAATTTTCTACTGCCTTGGTATTGCTAAATCAATAAGAGAGATGATTTATTCCTGGAACTGCTACAGATATTTCTGAATGATAATTTTGTTCCATTTGGGAGAAAGCAGAGAGCAGCAAATTTCAGGTATTTCCAATACCCTTGCTGGGATAGGAGACTTCAGGAGCACAATCCATTTTTTTGACTCCACTCTCTTTTTCTGCAACAAAGCCCAAATGTAGAACAGCACCTCCAATTTCACTAGATAGATATTATATTCTCACATGAGTAGCACAGCTCATGAGAACTGCACACTGCTGCAATTTTCAGGGTTTTACCACTGGGGTTCCTGTGGACGTTGGGCTTTGCTGGCAGCAGAGCATGAAGAAAGCCATCAGAGTCCCACCCAACCCCACTGTTCTGTGAGCCCTGCCATCCTCAGCCCTGTTTGATTTCCTCATCGCTCTTACTTGGAAGGGAGAGAGCTGGAATTACAGCTGCACATTGCTTAAAACGGCAACTGAATGAAATCCTTCTGGACACGTGTGTAGGGCAAGGCATAATGCAGCATGAAGAGGTGGCATTTGTCTTCCTCCAGCCCATCTTGGAGTTGGGACTGAGGTGCGTCAACTTTGAGTTTCTCATTAGCTACCACACTACTGCTGTTGTGTTTAGGCTTAGAGCATCGCAGGAAAACATGTCTGATTTAATATTTTTTTAATAAGGTTTATACCTGCAATATTTAAGAGATTCTCTTCACATCAGTCATTCAAAGGGAGCATGGCAGCTAGTGTATAAAATTTAAAGGTGGATCTAAGCTGAGGAGATCAAAAGTGGGTCAGTTTGTTAATCTGAGCTGGAGGATTTTTGGGGGTGGGGTGGTTTGGTTTGCACAAATCTGTGATTTCCAAATGAACTTTGCATCAAACAAAAAGACTAGAGAGCCAGAATATCAGATGACACTTCTTTGAAGAGTATGCTGCTGTCTTTCAGCTATATGCTGCCCATCTAGATGTGGCTGTTCAGAAAACTTTTTCTCAGGTATTCTGCCAATGCATCAAAAAAAAATTGAATGGAGGGTATAAAATAAGCATTTTATATCAAGCTGCCATAAATTTTCTTGTGCTGTGGTAGGCTTCAAGATAAATAACAAAAGTGGGTGGAAAAACAGAATCCTACAGTTTTATTAAGCATGAATGACATTAAGTGTTGGCGTAAACTACAGGGTGAGTCAGTGCTGTTAACTGCGATGCATTATGTCCATCTTGTAGTCATATGATAGAGAAGGAATGCTGCTCACAGCACACACAGAAATTACTTGTCTTGGCAGCACCAGCAAACGCACAGCCCCGAGACATTACTGTGTAATAATTTCCCTAGCAAAGGAACAAAAAGTATGACTGAAGCTTTCCCTGACCTTAGAAGTTGAGTCAGTTGGTTAAAGTTGACCTACTTTGGACTTCCATTTTCAACTTCTTTAACTAATAGCTTTTTTTGTTCTGTGACACTGATATTTGGTTTGTTTTGTGGGGTTTTTTTTTGATCCAGGAAGAGCAGTAGATCAAGGATAATGTTTTCAAGCACAGAGGTATGTAAGTGGAAAAGAATTTTCCTTTGCAGAATACATGTTTTCTTATAGCATGTATATTTGCTAGCAAATTTATCCTAAAGCTGGCAGGTAACACATTTCCATTTTTACCCATCATATATTTTGCTGAATTATAATATCTATGAGTGAAATCTTAAGTGAAGAAGAAAACAGAATTACTATAGTGGTTTGTGTCACCATAGAGTGCCTTAGTCAGAGACCAACTAGGAGTAATGCAAACCCCAAAGTTCTAATTTTTATTATTTATTCCTATAGACTTTAAATTTGCTGTGAAGAGATGGGAGTGTTATTATTACTTTTTACAGAAGACTTCAGGTACCCTGCTTTGTACAATATGAAGTGGAGTTACCTACAGTTTTTACTAAGCACCCAAAGCAGCTGCAGGCAGTCAACTTAGCTACAACAACAGGGATTTTCACAGAGCTATAAAACTCCCTCTCTGGCTAGAGACAGAAGACAGAGTTGCATTCCTCATCTGTATGGGTGGAACATCTACAGTTATTCAAGGGAATTTCTACACAACATTAATGTTTGGCCTTTGGAAATAGAAAGATTTATGGTTTGGGTATGAGACTCACTCACTAGGCTCTTGCCTCCCACACGTCCACTCTGGGACTTCATCCGTCATAGGCAGCCAGTCAGTGACCCTCTAACCAGCTGCACCTGGAGCTGAAGAACACTGTGGTGGTGTGTTGCATGGTGACCGAGGAGCAAGTTTCCAAGCAATTTTGGTGTAGCCCTTTAAAGGGCATGTCCTTCAGCTATAGTCTCATGCCAATTAATCTCTCTTATTAAAAAACCCTCCTTTTTTCCCAACTAATTTAGTCAACTGTGACTGAGTACTTTTCTTGCCCATCCTTCCTCCCTGGTTTGTGATTGATAATCAGAAGACACTCCAGAAATTTAGACGTATTTAAGAGCTTGCTGCATTCTGTTCTATAGTGGTGACTTGATTTTCCCAAACACCGAGGCAAAGCCAGATATAAAATCCAACATATACCTACCACCAAAAATGCTGGACAACTATTACTTGTTTTAGTGGAAGCAGATTATTATGTATTATGTATACAAGGCTGGCATCTGAGCATGAAAATCATGCAGATGACTGCCAAAATAGGGGGAAGGCTGTCATCTACTACAGGCATGGAAACACTGCAAAAATGAGCAACAATAGTCTCCTTCTTATGGTAATCTGAGTTACCTTGAGCAAGGCTGGAAGACACTATATAAATATTTCTGTTTGCAGTACACTTCATATGGGCTAGAAGTCTGAGAAGGCTTTGGAACCTGGCCATCAGCTCAGAAACTCTGTGCCAGAAGTGGAGCAAAAGTAACATAAAAGGTGCTTAACTAACCGAATGACAGTTTCTCTGCATCCTTACCATCCACCTTGCAATAGCTGGCAGGGAGACAAGTATCTTATTGGGTGCTATTAACAGCTCAAGGTAGAGCAATCACAAGCACCAAGTGTACCAACTTTGCCCAAAGCTGGGTTTCTGTAAAAGAAACTAAATCTATTCATAGGGAGCTGCAGTAAGCACAGACAAGCTAGGTCCACGCTTCAGCCCAGAAGACATGTTTATTTGGTCATAACTATAGATTATATTACTGCTTTGGATACTTAGGCCAGATACTGACACTTTCAGAGCGTACCACAGTGACATATTATATAGTCATTCTGCTGTTTCCAATGGGGCTACTTGATAGCACTAAAACCACGTGCAGTTTTGCCAGGTATAAATTCAGAAATCAAAGGATGCAAACCAGTTTAGACCAGTTGAAGTTGATTTTTCAAAATCTTTGCTTGTCTCTAAAGTATGTGCAAAGTCATAGAACAATGAATGCTTTTGTTAATTCACCTGGAGAGAGAGACATTTCAGTAAGTCTCAACAGAATCACAAATCTAGGATCTTTAGAATCGCATGGAAAGCGATTTTAGGGGGTTGATTTAGAAACACTCCATTTCTAGTGTTTCCTTTGCAAGGATGGAGAAAAAGGTAAAGAAAAGGGTGTAATGCTTCCCTTCCCAAAATTTGGGTTTCGGCTGGTTCCTGCTTTATTTTGCATGGATACCATGGCAAACATCCACCAGCTGACACCAATGCGGCATTCACCATGCCAGCAGAGACTGGTTTGTTCTGTTGTTTCTATTCTGGAAAGAATTGAGATCTTTCAAAAAGAAGGGTTGTTTCACAACTAAATTAACTTCTGGAGTTAGATTAAAGACGTGTGTTCTTACTTTCTGCATTATCACCTACCTTACTGATTTAGAAGACCTAAACTCTCATGCAACTTTGTAGGGGTTTTAGATTTAGAAACAAATAACACTTACAGTGTTCCACCTGAGATGTTTTTGTCCTGTGGAGGCTGAACGCATTTTATGTCCCAAGTTTCCTCAGTCTTCACTCCTACGATTCATGAATGAATAAGCCCTTGTGTGTCCCAGAGTCTTCTCTAATCTTGTGTATCCTGTATCTCCTGAATTTAATGATAAAAACTAAAAAGTAACAGAATAAACTTGTAGTGTCTACAAAATAACACAAATAATTACTTGACTACATGAAAAAAACTGCTATGGTTTGTTTTTTGGCTTATTAGGCACAGGTCTATTCACACAGATATAGTTTAATTCTTAAGGTTTAATTTTCTTATGAAATTGTATAGAAATAGTCAGTATGGTAACATTCAGAATAACTTATTTGAATCAGTGGGATACATTCTACTCTCGTTTAGTTTGATATTAATTCATAAATTTACTTCAGTGTAGCAGAAGTGAGAATTTGCCCGACAATTTGACTTTTTGTCACTCTAAGAATATTGACAAATATATTAAAATATATTTAATATATTAAAATTTAATTACTAGATTAATTCATCTAGTAATAAAAAAATCTGTATAGAAATCAAATTTTATTCAAAGCCCAATATTAAGCAATACATTTTAAAAAAATATATCTGTAGGTTACAACATGTTGTACCTCAGCAATTTTTGAACTTGTTATTCAGACAAAACTGCTTTTCTATCTTTTTATGTGCAGTCTAGCTTTGCAAGGAAATAAGCGTTATGTGATTATGATACATATTGTCTCCTTATAACCTTTTATTTCCTTTTGCCAGTTTCAACCCATTTCAGTGGCACACAGGTTCAGCATAGCAGTGTCACAAAAATAGATGTGAATGTATAAATGGGACTCCATTGTTTATGTAGAAATATGGAATAATTTAGGTTGGAAAAGACCCCTGGAGATCACCTGGTCAAACTCCTTTCTCAAAATGGGCCAGCTATGCTTGCTCAGGAATGTATCCAGTCACAAGCACAACATCTCTGTGGACTGACACTCCCCAGCTTCTCTGGGAAACCTGTTCCAGTGTTTGACCATTGTCGCAGTGGATATGTTTTTCCAGTAAGCAAAGGATGGATATGAACTTTTTAAGCATTAGAAAATCTACGGTAGAAATGAGACAGCTCCATTATGAATAACCGTCCCATGGAAAAAGCTCAGAGTCTGTTAGGTCCCTGAAGATGCAGTTGCACAACTCTTTACAAATCGAGCCTCGTTAATTTGACTGCTCCCAGAAAAACTTTGGTTTTTAAAAAATTTTAAAGCTTGGCAGCAGCATTCTCCTGCAGCTTAGAAAAGTCCTTGAGCAAGAACAACAAGACTTAATAATTTAAAAGAAGAAGTATGACAGAATACTGGGCAGAAAAGTATTCCCCTCGTACCCTGGAAGTGCTAATACATAGTAACCTAATGAGGACAGAGAGGTACCGGGTATCTATATCTTCCTCAGTGCTCTTCACAGCACAGTATGAGAGGGGACGCAGGTCCCACTGACTCATTATATATTCTCCTCATGCAGGCAGGCAAGAGCAGGCTGATGGAGATTAAGGCTGGAGAAAGCTTTGCCAGAATACCAGCCAGCGTATCTTTGGGTTTTTGCAAAGAGGTGGTTACCCTTTTTCTGAACTGCACGGGAGTTGGAAGGGGTTTTCTGAGTGAGGCACAACCGTATGCTGCTTCTTGCCCTGGACTAAATCTGGAGTCCTAAGTGCTATTATGTGGTCTCCCCAGCTGGGGGGTCCAGGCTTATGCTGCAGTCACATCCTAGCACTGTGCAGGTTAAGAACATGTTTCCTATTCTCCTTTCAGCTTTGTGTTTGCAGAAATACAAGCACTGTATCTGGCCTGAAAGTGATGGGGGTGGGAGGGGAAAAGGCACTTACCAGCTTGTTTCCCAATCCGGAGAACTGGGACAAGCACACCTTCCACACAGCTTAGATGTCACTTGTGCAACCATAACCATATACTTGCTCGGTCTGACAATAAGCAATCATTTACACTTTATTTAAACATGCTTTTCCTTTTCTCATTGAAACGTGTCAAACCAGGACACATATATATAAGTATGAGAGGAAGTAAAAATGTACAAAGAATTTTCATGCACCATTACAGGGATGCAGGGGTACAAATGAAGTACTGTAAAACTCAGTGCTACATTGTAAAACTCAAAAAAGGCTTTTTTTCTAAAATCTGAAAAAACTACTTCAGATACTTTAGGTCTATTCAATACCGTCTACACCTCTTTCAAATGCTAAATATAAATCTTAATGTATTATTGTATAACAAGCTTAAAATAGATATTTGGTGTGGATGATTTAATGTGGTTGGAAAAAAATTCCCTTTTAGGATCTTCTAACCAGTAAGTGTGTGACCTTACATGTCCTATTTTACACCACCACCAATTTTTCGCATGCGAGACTCACATTTGCAGATACACTGTATAGAGACTGACAAGTAATACTTTGTTTTAGGTTTTCAGCAACAAGTACTTTCTTTATTACCAAAGGACATTTCACAGAGTCACTTCAGAGAATGCAAATGAAATCACAGAGTAAATGTCTTTCATCTTACTTCATGTTGGAGGAAAAGTGCAGTCTTTCTAGAAAATATTCTATTTTGGCATCATTTGAAAAGAAAGCTTTAATTAATAGTACGTTCAGTTTTCTGATGTTGAGTACTATTCAGAAAAGTGGGCATCTGCAGCCAGCTAGAGGCCATTAAACATGCTTTTGCGCTCTGTTGACAGGGTTTTGCTTCAGTACAAAAAAAGCTCCAACAAAAGTCTCTCCAGCGGCTACAGAAAAGTGAAAGAGCAGGAGAAGACTAGGAAAGCATGTTAATATATCGGTTAATGCACACAAGACAGAAAATGAAATTGTGAATCTGTGTATACACGGAGTTAAAGGTTTATGTGAAGTGGGAGCTGACTGACTCATGTCTTGGTTTGCTGACTGAACAACAAGTTTGCTCTGAAGTAAAAGTTACAGGGTTGTCATATGGGGGATGCAAAGGCAGAAAGCAAAATAAAAAACTAAAAAATTCCACGTTGTCTTTTAAGTCAACTGAAATTGCTGATATGCAATGGCATTTTTCTGAAAACATAGTATCTGAAAAAATAGAAAAGAAAAAGTGTATACTCCTACGTTACAGCTAGTTCTGTCCCTGCTGACATTTTGGACTGGCCACCATCAAACCAAGAATAGTAAATATACTGTGTGCTTGATCTGTAAGGTCCTATTGTCCCTAAATTTGAAGTGACCCACTTAATCCACCCAAGAGTGAGAATATTCTGAGCATCTGCTGCAGGCACTTGTGCAGTTGTATAATCCTGAGGAACAGTATCTTGAAGGGAAAAATCTCTGTGTTAATGCATGCAAGAATGTAATTTCTAGTTCTTTTTAAAAATACATAACTCAGTCCTGCAAATACCTTCACACTTAAAATTGGTTTACCAGTTTGACAGGTGTTTCACTGTCTTCCAGTGAAATGCTTTAAGCAGCAGCCACTGGAAAAGTCCCCTGCAGGTCTGATTGATCCTATTAATGCTTATGTATTTGCATGGTGCAGTGCGGGCACACAGTTGCTAGGACGCCTTAGCAGAGATTCAGTAGCAGCCAGGGATGAATTCACAGGATAGCTGATGGCGTTGCTATGCCTGCCAACTAGTGGACAGATGAACAGTGAGCCCCTTAATTAGCAGAATCCATGTTAACAGTAAATTTTCTACATCTTCTCTCTGCATATACCTTACATTGATACAATTCTGGTTAAAATTTTCTTTTCTTTATATTTTCTGTCTTGAAGTTGCTGCCTGTTCCTTGCTACGTCTCTTCTATTGAACTTAATGGGAGTTGCAAGTGCTTAAGTATCTAAAGTAGATTTAAGAGTCTAACTTGGAAGAGTGATATATATTTTAATGTTTTAATATTAAAATTATAGAGCACAAAATTCACACATTGTGCAAGATCTAAGCCTAGAAGTAAACCCAAGGCCTTCTGTTCTTTTTAGCAATTGTAAAAAAATTAGTCAGAAGTGGATGATGTCTAATAACATCAGTCAGGAAGACAATGTGTCTTCAGATGTTCTACAGTATTTCTGTCCGTGCCGTTCATTCTTCACAAAACACTTTTTTGAAAGCATTAAGGCAGGCACAGCTCTTCAGTAACACAGGGGTCAGAAATGAGACTTAAATTAGTTCCAACTGGTTCCAGAAATGGGGGCTTACCAGTGGACCAGTGCTGCTGGGTTTGTTGATCTATGCGTTGTGGTCAGTTGGCACAGCATGCAGAATCACCTTTGAGACTCAAGGGGTTTGTTAAATCTGCAATGACATACAAACACGGTCCCAACCACTATAAATGGGAAAAGAAGATGCCTACAAACATATAGAAAATGGGTTTCCTTCCTTTTCAGTCTGATCACAGCTTTTACCATACATGAACTAAAAGAAAAAAAACCGTAAAGCCGAGTATTTGTCACTACAAACTTCAATGTAAGAGCAGGGGATATTGAAGAGGACAACTTAAGTTTATCAAACGGAAGTCATCAGCAAGACCAGTCACTTGCAGAGGGCAAATAATGCCACTGAGAACCATTTGGAGATATTAATTCAACTGGTTCAACCAATACACATAGCCATCCATGCATCCTAGAAGGCAGCTTAAAAACACCGAGCTTGCTCAAGTTGCGTGCCACTCCTCCGTGTGGAGCAGAGACAGGCATCCGCCTGACTCCCTGCGGTTCTGGCAGTTCAAAGTAGTTGAGAGCAGGAGGCTGGTTTGGCTTTTCTTCTCCGCAGAGAGAGTCACTGCTGGCTGCTGGCACGTAGCACACACCTGCAGTATTCCATGGAACAGCTAGGGGAGAAAAAAAAAGGTACTCTAGGAAATGCAGAGCAAATCCACCATGGCCAACAGTGATGAAATTCTGATGTATCACCACACCTGCTTGGAATAGTTGAAGGATGTGAAAGAGGTGTTTAGGACAGTTTTATGAGCGTGTTTGACTGTGTGAAAACTGAGAAAGTGTCCAGATAAGTACGGATGAGGTGACTTATTTGGAATGTAGGATGAGAAGTGGTCAGATCAGACAGCAACTGGCTACACTGGAAGCTAACCTACCTAACAAACACCAGATGAAGACTTATTGAGAATATTATTGCCTCTCATGGTAAATAACTACTGTCTAATTGCACAAGACCTATACTAAAAGATCATTGGGGTTTTTTTTAATGATTGCGAGGATATATGGGACGATCACAGACCATAATGCCTTGCTGGGCATATTTCATTACCTACGGTGTGAGCACCAAATCCCTAGAAATACTCATTTCAGGTTGACCATTAAAGTTGTTTGAAAAATAATTCAACCTGTGGGATGTATAAAAAAAATTCTTGGAGTAAACCACTAGAACTAGATGTCTGTGGCAGATGTCTTGTGATTAATTTTGTTTCTGCAACAAAATTAGTTCCGTTAATGCAGGACTATCCTTTTTGTGTGTATCACATCTACTAATTTTTGTTTTCTTTCCTAGGGACAAAAGATCGCCATCTAAACGTATTGGACAACATTATTGCACTTTGGTTGCACAATAACTAGAGTTCATAAACTAATACCTATTTTCCTGGATCCATTCTGGGCAGCACTCCATTCAAATATGTGATAAATGCCCCTAGCCAAGGAAAGTGTCAGAAATCTCTTCCTGTGATCATACATTCATTTTTCTTGGACAGCTAACCCCTGAAGCCCTTATTTGAAGTCAATAGGAATTTTCCTTGAAAAAAAAATCTAGCCCTAAGCAAGTTTGGTTTTTAATACAGAAAGTTTCCAAAAATCCAACGAGCAGCCCAGTCTTTATTTAAGCAAAATGTTTAGTAACATCACAAGAAAACATAAAAGGCATGCAAAGAACAACTGTAAAAATAAGAAAACTGACTTATCACAAAGGCAGTTATCTGCCACATGAATTAAAGGAAGCTAAGCATGCCGTTCCCGATAACACAGACAACACAGTACTTTCTCATTAAATATTCTTTTAGTGGATCTGCTAGTGGGTGCAGGTGAAGATGGCTTGCTCCAGGAATTTCAAATATTTCCAAAAGCTTGAGAGATAAACAAGAAGAATTTGGGGAAGAGCATGACTGTGAGAATACATATAACTGCGGGGTTTCGCTGCTGATCTGCATTTAGAGCAGCTTAAAATTGTTTCCATAGCAGGAAAAAAACAGTGCTTTCATATGTTTTGCTTGAAGAAGTATAAAGTGCTCTTTAATGGTCTCATCTCAATGCACAAAGAACCATACACCCACACTGAGATGGAGATACACTACTGAAACGTACACACCGTTTTTCTTTTTCTTTCAGATTTTTGGATAGAATTTCATTCTGATAAACTGAGATTCATGCCAATGTAAATTACACATGCAAATCTTCCACATGTCAAGATGGGAAAATTTACCACTTATATTTTGTACTTTATATTTCTTTCTCCTGACTAAAGTAATTTTATCAACATAATACAGGCAGCAGGGCAACACTTCATAAGCCAGATGTTTATTGACCTATGTGACCCTCAGAGTGTTTTCCTCCTGATTATTTGTGGTATGAACATAACAGATAACATCTGAAGTAATGTGGGAAAATGGGCCTATAAACCCAGTCACTTTTGATTTTTGTTTCAGATCATTTTTATTTCATTGGATTTTGTTTCCTGAAGGTAAGAACTTAAGGTAAAAAGACCAAGAAAACAATTGATCTGGCTCTCAGAATGTTTCTCATTTCCACTGGCAAATGCTGTAAGAGGGAACTGAAAATAGGATGAAATGAGAAAAAGGTCAGTAATTTGATTCTACAAGAGAACTTACATAGCAAAATATATACCGCGTATTGTGTAAATACCTTTTCAGTGCTAACTATGAAGTGCAATATATTGGCATAATCATTAAAAATATTATATGAAGACAATTATTCTGAACTAAAAATGCTGAAATGCTAATTGGTGCAATGCATCTGAAGTTAAAGCTATTATAGAAGGATTTAAGGTACCCTGAAGGTTAAAGATGTGTAAACGAGCAGGATAACCCTTTGGAAAGCATTATGCCAAACAGTAATTAGCTATGACCAGAAATTGACATTTTTCTTTCTGGACGGCCTCTGAACCCATGAAGTTCCCTTATATTACACAACCCCAGCAGTAACCACAATGAAGAGAAAGGAAACACAGAAAGGAAGATGGATGCTCAGTCTTATCTGCTTTTTCTAAAAAAGCAGTATGCAACCTTTGGCTAGAAGTTTCCCAGTTGTGAAAAAAAATTCTTGTACAAATAACTGCAGCACCCACTGCTCTTCCTCTATCCCCAGATCTTTTAATGGCTCTTCAGTGGGAAACTATTGGCCATGATACAGCTGATTTAGTGAAACAATTTGTGTGTGCCCCTCATTCTGTTCAGTGCAAAGTCACCATGAATTAGGATGTAGGGCAGCCCAGCTGTTTTTACCCTGAAATCTTCAAGGTAGTGATTTACCAGACCTGATTCATCTGTTTCAGTTGAGGAGGAAGCATTCATGAACAGAAAGATGGTGAGACACAAACATTTCTGATCATGACAGATATTTCTGAATTTGGCATGGCATCGCTCATCTTTCTCTCAAGAACAGAAAAAGAGGCTGTGGAAAATTTAACGTTATTTGAGTGACGGTTGGTTGCAGGACAGAAGTGTCTAATGAAATTACCCTTCTGCTCGTTGTTCCTACTTCTATTTAAAGAAAAGGAACTTCTGCATAATTTTTCAATGCACAAATTACATTAGTTAAATAACTGACTTGTCACTAATTTCTATTTCATATGAAAGACTCAACTGAAAAGCTCCGAATTTTGCTACTACTTACCAAGGAGACTAATCTATCCGGATACTTGCCACAGAATCAGAATACTTCATCATCACTGAAACCAGCTGCCCTCAAACACTATTATTTTTCAATAGAGAACTGAGGAATAGACTCAATATTTACTTTTCCCTAGGTCTCATGAAAAATTTGTAAAATGATGATGAACAAACTGCCCTGAATGCCATATTCCCTGGGCCAGAGAAAATGCTGATGATAAATTTAAAACTATATATGAAAAATATCATCGGATTTACAAAACTGGTTTCCAAGATAGATAGGATTCACTAAATCTAACACTTTACTTTTCTTTGGATGCCACAGATACTATGGCTGAACTCCTGTCCTTCATTAAAGTCAGTGCTAGTGGTTGTGGTTCCATTACGGCTTTTGACTGCTAGTAGGATTTGCTGAGAACGGATTTTTCCGTTCACCACCAAAATAAATTACTAAGTTCATTAAACTGTCAGAGCAGAGACTGTCCACTTTTGACCCATAGCTCAGGGCCCTCATCCAGAACGTGAGATGGGGTTTGACGCCAGGTGCTTCAAACAGCACCTGAGAACCGCTCTGCGGTGAGCGGGCATTTAAGTAGGTTACACAAAATGAAGCAGGGAAAAGAAGGTGGTGGAGGAAGACTTACGTCCCAGCAGCCTGAGGAGCGATGCTTAGGAGGACCATGTAAGAGTTGGAAGATCCAGATCAGGGAATACTTGCCTTCTTATACAAAGGGGAACTGAGTAAGGTGAAGGGACCAATGGCACTGGCTTCCCCCATCTTTGCATACTAAAAACTTTGGGTTTACGGTATTAGTCTGGATAGATCAGGCTTAAAATGATGTATACTCGACCTCATTTTTAACAGTTGTTTCTTATTTCATCTTCAAATTCTTCAGACATATTACCAGTTTTTTAATCTTTGATACCTCAAATAGATATAAAGAAGCTGTATTGAAAAAGCAATGATTTATCTCAGTTCTTTTCCACAGTTTGCAGTTGCTAATGTTTCTTAAATGAAGCATTAGAGAATTTTGCCAGGAGTATGTTATTTATAAACTTCTTTAGCCAATAAAGCCAGGATTGAGAAAGCTTTAAGAGTATAAATAGAAATAGTAGTTGGAAGTCTTATTTTAGCATTAACATGTTTGAAATTAGATTATAGATAACATGGGGGGAATATAAACACAAAGCACTTTTGTTGCTGTGTGTATGTAAGAAAGCACGGCCTCTCACAGCTACAGCACACCCCAGCAGTGCATCGACAAAACATGGTTGTAATAGGGGTCTGAAAATGCCAGATGGACTCCAGAAAACTGGTCTTAAAAAGGATTTAAGTAGCTTTTGGGGGAGGGGAAGTGTCTAGTGGACAATAACAGAGATTACAGTGCTGCTTGGTGTTGGACAAAGCATTAGACAGCTCAGGTACCATAACTTTACCTGCCAAAATCCAAATGTAGGATGCAGTGTGTGAGTAAGAGACAAACAATAATTGCATTCATACAGAAAATGTAAAACACTTCTGTGGTTCTTCATGTAGGGAAAACAACCTTTTCTACAACCTCTTTCATGTTTCAGTTTGATGTCAATTGTTTTGAACAACAAAAGGGAAAGGAATGAAAATTTGGACTAAAGCCCATAGCATTTACTGAAATGTATGTGTAGGGAAGTACCAAAGATGCCATGCGGAAAGGTTTTGTCTAAACTTTAACAAAGCTGCAATGAAAGAAACTGAAAAGAACAAACAAGAAGAAAAAAGAGTATCTTTTGATTTGCTCCAAAATTTCATTACAACGTGAGGGGATTTAGATGTCCATACGACATATATATTATCTATTTGAATGACAAAACCCCCCTTATTTACATTCTACCTAGTGATTTGGTTTGGAAGAAGAACATAAAATATTATTGAGCAGTGATACGCAAAATATATAAACAAATAATTAAGTATTCATTTGTACAAGCTGGAATGGGGGTTATAAATTAAGTATTTGTGAATTCCCATCTGTGTGTGTATTTACTACAAGCTTCCTGAACAGAGGAAATAATATTTTGTCCATCCCACAAACAATCTACCAAGATGTTTGTCTTCATATAACCTCAGAGGACTGAACTCAGCTCAGACACAAATCCAGCCTTTTCAACCTGTTATATGAGGTCTGAATGTGAGATATTCTTCTGAACTTCCTTGCATTTTCCTGTTTGCACTGTATTGCTTCCTTCATTACAGCAATGTGTTTTTAGTATTTAGTTTTATCCCCAATAGATTTCCTCATCTGTTTAGGAAAAAAAGTATTTGACAGGAGTGGTAACAAAATCAGGAATTTATTTTGTTTTCTAACTGTAGCAAGGAGACGTAATTTAAACAGATATAAATAAGGCAAAGTTTTAGGGTGCCTAGTTGCTTTAGCTCTAACCTTTTCTACCAGCCTTCTTTAGTAGGACATTCCTAATGCAGATGAAAGAAAGCAGCTTGCCTCAGCCACACTTCTGATTTGCCTTTATTTTTCTCAGTATGGCCAGTTTCAGGTGTTGTGTATGTACATTTATGGCATACTAGATTGCACACAACATTTATGGGCGTTATTTTAGCTCACTGCCTATATTCAATCCACATTTACTCACTATCTCCATCATCAAGTCTATGTCTCATGCACTTCAGGTTCACAGGTTGCTTGAAGAAGACCCTTATGTGTTTCATTATGCAGCTTAAATATATACTTCATACCCTTTCTCTCCTGAACAATGTAAAGAATTCCCAGAATTTCTGTAAATAAATACAACTAATTTGCAAATAGTGGAAATCTCACGTTCTCCCTCCACTGGTCTCTAAAGACAGTGGTGGTTTTGACTTCCAAAGCTCCTGTGCAAGAAAATGACAGCTCCACTCTTTAAGATGCAGGGCAGTCTTTAGTACCCCAGTCTCCTGGCTCCATCAAATCAAGGTGTCCAGAAGGTCTGCAGTAGTGGCCAACTGCTGGTTGGCGATGTGAGGAACACAGTGCAAAGTCTTGTGAAATTCAACCTTGAGTCCACGCTCAATGTTTGGCTCTCACTTTGCTTGAAGTGCTTCTTGTGCGTATGCTAGCATCATTACTTTAAGACAGTAATAAAGCCAACAGATTACTAAGAGCAATTTGTCATTTTGCGCATTCAACAAATATGCTTTCTCTTTTAAACAAGATTCTCTTTCCCCACAACTTTAGAGGCAATATTTATCCCTCCACAATCAAAAGGAACTATATTTGGGCTCTCCACTGCTACAGATTTTTACTTTCATATGCCTGTTTTCATATTAATGCATTTAGCTTCGTCTACATAAAATAAAATGACTTGTATTTCACAGAACAGGATACATGGTGATCCTTGTAATTATTCAAGATGTCAGAATATTTTAGTAGAAGAATAAGTTAATGCTATGTTCCTTAAATCTCTCTTTTTAGTGAATTTACGATCATCAAAACCCTTTTAAAACTCTGTGATTAGGGCTACAAGTTATTTGGTATCTTCAGCGTGGCCTTGGAGTCCTTTCAAAGCTTATACTGTCTTCCAGGCTATTTCTCTCAAGCACCTTTTATGCCTCCATCTATGCTATTACTCATTAGTTCTTGCTTTAAGCGTTTTGGTTTATTTCTGCAGTTAGGATATCAGTTTTAGTGTTAGGAAAACTGTGCCTATTGCATTCATCCACTGATGGAGATCTGCTTCAGAAACCACATGGTTGTTGCTGCATCACAGACTCTCAGACCAGTTGAGGTGGGAAGGGACCTCACGTCGCCCAACACCCCACCCCCTCCACCCCTCCCTCCTGCTCAAAGCAGGGGCAACTAGAACAGGTTATTCAGGACTGTGTCCAGCTGGCTCTTAAGTATCTTGAAATACGACAATTTTACAATGTCTCTGGAAAACCTCTTCCAGGGTTTAACCACCTTCAAAAAAAGATTTTCTTATGTTCAGATGGAGTTTCCTGTATTTCATATTTTCCCATTGCCTTTTGTCCTTTCACTGGGCACCACTGAGAAGACTCTGCCTCCATATTCTTTACTCCCTCTCAGGTGTGTACACATTGATACAATCCCCCTGAGCCTTCTCTTCTCCAGGCTAAACTGTCCCAGCTCTCTCAGACTCTCCTTCTATGTTGGGTGCTCAGACCCCTTAATCATCTTTTTAGCCTTTCACTGCCCCCACTGAGGTACACCCATGGCTTTCTGTACTGGGGAGCCTGGGACTGGACACAGCACTCCAGACGATGTGTTCTCACTAGTGCTCAGTAGAGGGGAACGATCTCTTTCCCTTGACCTGCTGACAATCAGGTCAATGAGTCCTTGTTGGCCAGCCCTTTTTCTGGCCTACCACTTGCTGCTTCATCTATATAAATCATTTTGTGTTTGCTGCATGTTTTCTCCTGATTAGGCATCTTTTCAGCTTCCAGCTTGGTTTGTGGATTATTTTTTTTCAAGTCTCTTGATTCTTTTCTTGATTATTTTTTTTTTAGAAACATGAACTGTAGTAAAAGACAAAGGTTTACTATTCAATAATATGAACTTTACCACTAAGTGGTCAGTCATTCTTCCTGCAAAAATAGAAGTCTAGTCATGATTTGTATTTTAATCCATGTTTTATTCCCTATAAAGGAGTGGCATGGGAAATACAGGAAGAAATAAAACCAAGATACTGACACTGATTAATAAAGGTACTCTTAATTCATTGCCTTCATTCCCGTACTTGAAGTAAGCATAAACTAATATTAATATGAAATTGCTTGCTGGGTGTTATTTATGGCAATACTAACTTGACAATATGGTAGGATATGGGGGGTGAGGGTGTGTCAACTTTCTTTTTAATCAGGAACTTCTTAGATATGAGTGGTACTTTGATCAGCTATAAAATAACCATTGCTTTGGCATGATAATGCCACTATGGCACCTTCTGCCTGGAAGCTTTTATTACAAGTATTTATACTCAGCAGCATGAAGTTTTATTTCAAAAGCTTTCAAAGCCTGGACTTACTGTGACCATGACTAATTTTGTGCATCATATTTGCAGGGTACTGATAAAAATTAAAAAATGTTTTAGGCAGAAAGAAATTCTGGACAAAAATGAAATGCAGCTAAATACAGAGCTAAATGCATGCTAGCGTTGATGGACATGAGCTTTACAGAAATTATGCCCTGTCAGAGTACATATAAGTCAATTTTGCTGCAACTTTCATTATAAACTAAATAATTACAAATACTCATAAATCTTCCAGCAGTCAAAATCTCAAGAGGTCATCATTTTATGCTTGGGTCTCTCAGCAACCTTAATAAATGAATGTATGGTCTGTTCAATGCAGAGAATTAACGAGTAAAATGTAACAAAATATCACTTTGAAGTTATAAGGCTTTGACATACCAAGAAGATACCATAGAATAATGAATTGCCAGGTGTCAGCTCCTGTGAGGTAACCATCCATATACACATTCTTCCTCTCCTGCAAATACAATATAACCATAGCCAGTTTTTCTCTAAATTAAAGCAGGACAGGCTACCTCACTTTCACTCGAGGTAAGAGAATGCATACAGAGAATTCAACATGGCCATTTACTATCCCCCAATAATTTGTTCATATTTCCTACATATCCTTAAGAGTTCAAATGTAAATGTGCTATTAGGATTACCTAATCTAAAACCTTGCAGAGCACTAGGCAGCAAATTTTACTCAGTAATGTCTAGGGTGACCTCAACAACTTTTTGATCTAGGTTACATATCTAGAAGGACGTTCCACCACAAAACACACCACTTAAAGACAAGTAATTTGAAACATCTCCTAACATGTCATTGATTGTCCATTAAAAACTTATGTATTTTGCTGAATTGGACCTCAAAACTGCAGGGGATGAAAAATAATAACATTTCCTCAGAAGTTATTATTTCAAAGGTTAGTTCACCTAATTTCTACTTTGAGTGCTTCTGGTATTATCTTCCAGGTACAATTCACCCTCTTTTCCTGCTCCTAAACAAGTACTGGAATCGACATAATCAGGCAGATTAAAAATCCATCTAGCCCCATGACAGAAGGTCAAAATGGTTGCTTAGGGAGACTACACCAGAAAGAGATCAAGTGTAGGGCAATCTTTCACAGGAATATTCCCCAAATTTTCAGGTAGATCATGCATCAGAGTCTTCTTTTGGGCTGCTGTCTTTAAAATAACCATGAACCTATCCTTCTTAAGTTTGTCCAGTGGCTTTTGTTTAACTCCCTCACCCTCCCTGCCAAATACTCCAATATTGTTACAGCAGGTGAAGAAAGCTCAGCAGCTGTAGAGCTGAACTTTTTACCGTGTGACCCGGGAAGTCAGTTGGACAGCACTCATATAAATGGGGAATAAATGGGTGCTGTATCCTCATTCTGCTCCAGCACCTAGAACGGGGCTAACAGTTGCTCCAGTGCAAAGATGAGAACAACAAACAATAGGTTGCAGATCAGGTTTTTTTTAAATGCGGAATTTTTTAGTACTTTGGATGCTGAGATTAGATGCTTTCTCTAATCTATCGGCAAGCAATATCAAAAGGGCATAGAAACGAGCTTTTCAACAGACTAACTGAAAGGAGCAAGTAAGGACCCCTTTGGGGAGTGGTAACTAAGTAACTAACTAAATAGGTTGCAATTGAAGAAGATGAGAGAGATGGAGAAGGTCCCTGGGGTGCTGGGAGACTGATTACCGATGCATACATATGAGAGGAGTAGAAAGCCAGAAGAAAGCAAGAGGCGTCAAGGGCATACCTATGTAAGCAAGACACGCAGGATTATTTGGAGCAAAATTTCTGGAAAGCCAGGCAGATTTTGATTTTTGAACAAAGAAGCTGCCTCATAGTGATTTTTTTCTACTATTTCCTATAAAACAGGATGGGGCATACAGTCTTTTAAATTACCAGGATTGTCACTATTGGACTATTCTCCACTTCTCTTCCTAATGCAGAGAGGCTCTAAATATTGGCTAACCACTACTACCAAGGGCAATGAATTTGTTCTTTACGTGCAAATATGAAAAATTTACCTTCCAAGCTTTTATAGAACTATGAATACAGTAATATTTGCATATTTTACAGCATAATAAAACAGATTTTTTGTCATGAGGTTCTGAAGTGTGATGTGACATATGAGATTTATATGGAGATGTTAAACCCCGAAAGTTCACTGTTTGAGTTTTGCTAAAAAATGAACCATGATTCAGTTTTTCCCGGGCACTGTCTAAAAATCAGTGACAAAACTACCCCTGTAAAGTGAGAAAAGATCATGAAAATATGACTGTGTATTGAAGGTTTCAACTGCGATTTAATAATTTCCTTTTGTAGTAATTTAATTCTATGCCTTTTAAAAAAGTGTGATACTACCCACTTTCAGGAAAAGTTGGCCCCAGTCTGGATACATTTGGGCATTTGACCCAAAATGGTTCACTCTGTTTAAAAATGATTGATAATTTGATTAGGTTTTCCCCCACATAAAATTTTCCTTAGAAAGTGACAACCATGCTGTGTCTGAGACAGACATGGAAAAGCACTCACCCTCCTACCCTCTTTCAAGACTAAAACTAAACAGAATTACTTGTTTTGCCCTTTCCTTTCTAAGTTGAAAAACACCCAGTTTCAAGCAGGCACTGTCATATTTATATTTAAACAATAAAAACTGATGTGGAAGTGCCAAAAAGCTTTAGTTTCAAGTGCCTTTTGCGTTACGGTAGTTCCAGAGTTCTACTACCTGAACAGCACAGTATCATTTGAAACGAAGTCTTTTTTTCCCCCCTCCATTACTTCTGCTGAGAAGCAGTTCCAAAATAACAGTCCTCCAACAGTCAGAATCCCGATTCTGAACTCACAGCTTAAATTTAATTATGGTCACTTCACAGATATTTGTTATTCTGTCAGCATTGTCCCTTAGCTGAACAGCTCTTTTCTTTCCCTCATGTTTTTTTCCACTGCTTACACATGTAGCTAATAAGGTAGGTAAAACACCAGTAGTAGGGAAGAATCCATCAGTGCCTGTACTTCTGATCAATGTTAGTTATTATTTTATCTAATGGTCATGACACAAGCAGCATGAACTGCATTAATGTCACATATTTGGGAAGCATCATCAATGCATACCAGGACTGGAATATCATATAGATGTAAGTTTTTAAGGAACGGAAAAATACCCATCGAATGAAATGTAACCACTTAAAAAGCAAGGTGCTGTACTTACAGACT
Organism: Xenus cinereus; assembly: GCA_025774025.1. Taxonomy (NCBI): domain Eukaryota; kingdom Metazoa; phylum Chordata; class Aves; order Charadriiformes; family Scolopacidae; genus Xenus; species Xenus cinereus. Next base: position 98,205,049 of record JAOXJK010000012.1, on the reverse strand, counting down.
AATAGCACAAACTTTTGGTCTGAGTTGGGTAATTGTGGTTGGAAACAGGTTTTTGCATATATTGATTGCACATGAACCAACAGGCAAAGGGAACCCAGAAAACATTGGGAAAGGCACTGCAGAGATACTGAATATCTCTGCCGTCCCACAGCAGCACTCAAATGCTTCAAATCTGAAGGGAGTGCAGAGAAGGACTGGGAGATAAGGTAATGAAGAACCCATTTACTGAGACATTTACTTGTTTAACCTCAATCTGTGTCTTATTTTCTAATTCCCCATGCAATTACAGTATTGCAGTAAAGAATTAAATACTTTAAATCTACCAAAAAACGAATGGAAGGATATTGGATGAAGATGTTGTGATTTAATTTTAGTTCTTCTACCCACTACAGTGCTTTTATTTTACTAATTTTCTTCTTCCTCTGTACTTTTGCCAAGTGTAGAAATTAACATGAATCTCCATGTCGGTCTTCCCCTGCTGTGCAAGCAATTTCTAAACACCAGGTTGAACTGCATAAGCAAAACTACGTTGTGCTTCACACTGCTGCAGCCGGGCTGCTTCCAAGATGTGAAGTAATTTATATAGAGCTACACCACATTTTAAACAGCACTGTAAATATGAGAACAGTTTAAAGCTTTTATTTCAAAACTCCTCTTAGTTGGGCAGAAAAACAGCACTCCGACAGTTAAGCAGAGTCTGTTTTCAAAGATTCCTCTTCTCATAAAATCGTCTCAATGACTGTGAACGAGCCTTCATAACCAAAACTTACCTCCAAAAGTAGTCTTTAGAATCTGTTTGATTTTTGTTGCTTTCACACACCACTGCATTTCCTCTCAAAAGATGGGAGAGTTTCCCTGTGTTCTTGTGGTGATACGGGCTAACCACATCTTGTGCTGTACTGGGAAAAGTGTAGCCAGCAAGTCAAATGAAGTGGGTTTTCTCCTTTATTTTGTGCTTACAAGACCACATCTGATGTAATGTGTTCAGTTTAGGGCTTCCCAGTAAAATAAGGACATGGACATACCAGAATGAGCCCACTGGATGGCCAGCAAGATGACTAGGAGGGTGAAGAGATCACACACGAGGAGGTGATGAAGCCCTGTTTGTTTAACCTGTACAAAGGAAGTCTAATGGGGGCTTTTCTACTATTAAAAGATGTCAGGGACAGTTTCTTCTTGGTACACAGTGAAAAAGTAAGAGACAAGGGTCCTAAGTGGCAACAACAGACATTTTGAATCTTAGAAAAAATGCTTTCACTGTAAGAGTGTCCAAACGCGGAAACAGGTTGCCCATGCAAGTTGCAGAATCTGCATCTTTGAAGCTATTCAAAACTCGACTGGACAAGGCCCTGAGAAACCTGACCTAACTTCCAAGTTAGATCTGACTTCAAAGTTGGCCCTGCTTTGAGCAGAGTACGGACTAGATGACCTCCAGAGGTGACTTCCAATCTAAATTAGCCTGTGGTTCTAACATAATCTGAGTTTGAAATTTTAGCTTGCCTTTGTAATCCTTTGGAAATATATGAAAGAGTCCACTAGTGTTACTTGTTCTAAAAGATGATGAAGAGATTCTTCCCTCCTAACATCCTACCTCCTTCCTCCTAGGCAAAAGTTGGTTTTTTTTCCAGGCCTACTCTTGTGACTTTTGTGTGTTAGAAAGTAAACTATGCTCATGTTGACCTGCCTCTTGCTGGTGTTAGTATTAATCTTCAGCCCTTTCCTTCTGGATTCTACATCACTCTATAAAATGCCATCTGAGGGTGACAGAGGATGCCAAGTTGCCTCCACAGAAAAGACAACAGCATGCTCTCACCATAATTAAAACAAACAGCATACTGGGCTGCATTAGCTGGTGAGTGGCTAGAAGATAAAGACAAGTTGTTATTCCCTTTTAGTTAGTGCTAGTGAGGCCATACCTGGAATACAGTGTCCTCCTTCACCCACTCCCCGGCTCAGAAGGGATGTTGAGAAACTTGAGACCCCAGCACAGTGGTACGAAGATGGAAAGGAGCCACGGACATAGCTCCTCACATACATGGGAAGAAATCTGTTTGGTGTGATGAAGAAGAAAATAGGGTGTGAGCCAATAGTGGCCTGCAACGATTTGGAGGGGAAATACAGAGATCACAGAAACTTTTCTTGAAAGCTGCAGATAGTTTTGCAAGGGGTAACAGCAGCGATGTGCAGCGTGAGAAGTTCCAATTGGACATTAGGAAAAAATCTTCACTAAGAGAGTAGTGCAGCATCGGGACAGAGACTGACTCCATCCTTGGAGGTTTTCAAGTCTGAGCTAGACAAAGCCATTGCTGACCTGATCAGCTGTTGAAAAGTCCTCCTTCCATTAGGCAGGTGGATTGGGTGATTTTCAGAGGCCCCTCCAACCAATACATTTATATTTCTGTAATTCACAGTCTCCTAGATTACATTGTTATCTCCCCTGCTCTGTTCCCTGGCTATCTCCATTCCCCCCCTTTTCTGGAGAGGTAACTCCTGTTCTTTCCAGAAAATAAGCCTTCTTTTTCTGCCTGTTCTTTGCCTGTGCTTTTCAGTGATTTAAACATTTTTTAGCCCTGCTCCTCCTCCACTAGTGATCTCTTCCCCTATTCTGACTTGTTGACATAAATTTTTTGGGGTCATCCAAGTCATTCAAGTATCTCTTCTCTATGTCATCTCATTTAATAGGTGTCTATAAATTTCAAGTTCCTGCACAGCCTTCTCTCTCCCTTCCTTTGCCCTCTATTTTCATATCGCTCTTTCACCAAACCTCCAGCTGCAGCGCTAATCCTCAGATCTTTTCTTCTGTCTGGCAACACTTCATCAGTAGGTAATTTCCATCAGGTACCTATTCAAGATTAGAAAATATCCTACAGCTTCTGCATCAAGTCCTTTTCATGCCTGTTCCATTTTCAGTCAGATTTTATGCATTAAAGAAACTGTATTTCTCTGTCCCTTGCCTGTTTTTAATAGACTGTGGAGTTTTTTTTGGATGTGTCATATTGAGTCAACAACAATCTGCGTGGACATGAAAATATATAATAACTTATGAAGACTATCAAGTTTGTGAAAGATGATTTTGCCTGACCATTTAAAGACATGTGGTGTTTAAATTAGTTCTGTGAGTAAGAGATCAATTCAGATCAAATTTCCCTAAATTTAAAGAGAAAATTGTACTTCCTTCATCTCACCCTATAAAAAGATTTTTTAAACTGCTCTTTATTTCTTTGCTTTTATAGTCCCTGGACTTTCCTCAACACTGGCTACTTCCATTGTTAAATCTCAGCAGTTAACTGTCCATCAGCTGTGATTAAAAGCAGAAAACCTCTGCTGGCTCAGCTGCACGCTGTCTGTGTTACTCAGCTCCCCTGGAGTAGACTGTAAACTACAAACTGCAGCAAACCACAGATCCCACAGATTCTAACCAAGCCAACTACCACCAACCATTGCAACCTTGCCTTTGATTTGAAATTAAGTGGAAAACCAAGAGAACATGCCACAACTTTTCGGTATTAGTTGAAATTCCCTACATTGTGGAGATTTAATGCGACCAGGTAGCTAGAACTGATATAGCGGTTTGAGATGTGACAACACATCAGTAATTGACACCAATTACTAGTGCTGCAATCTTGTCACTGTGTCATTATTTTAATAGTATTTGGTGATTTTCTTTAATATACCAGTTCCTAGAATCATAACACCACAAGTAAACACCAAACTTCACCGATTTTATACATTGAGGACACTGACTGCAGACTTCTGTTTGTGCTGTACCTTAAACAAATCTATTTACCTTGAGCAACTCCCATTCCTAAAGATCTATTTATTGAACTGCTTTGCACATGAAAACTGGCAGTCATAATATTTGATTTGTGCATAATATGTTTACCACAATAAAATACAAAAAGTTCATGCATCACATTGTCCCAACCCATATTCATGGACTTTTAATTATGGAATAGGTGATTTGATGGTAATTCAGATCTAGATAAAACATCTAAAAATGGAGTCTTCTAACTATCATTCCTAGTTTTGTTTGCTACATAATTTTATGTCTCTTTTCACTACCATTATGTTAATAGTCCTGCAATATTTTGGAATAGCACTAGAATATCATGTCACAACATGGAGACTATGTTATTTATAGAAGCAGGAAGGATTTAAATGAATTAGTGATGCTGAAACAGAGTAGAAGGAAGAGTTTTTAAAACACATTTTTTCAGCTGATAGTAGGATATAACATTACTGAAGAATAATGCTTTTTATTCCACAGTTTCATGCATTAATTTTCTGTAAATCTCAGTCTTTGAAATATGCAAACATAATTTCATCACAAAAAAGTAAGACAATATCCTATAATATATCAACTGCGGGATCCTCAGAGAGATCCTCTTAGGGCCTTGCCCCTTTATCATCATGATTTGAAAAAACTTCCATAAAAATACAAAGTGGCTCATACAGGGCATTAGGGCTGTGACAGATGCTTTTGTCTGACCTTTTGTGGGCTCAGGGGATTTAAATTAGTTCTGTAAGTAAAGAGTTATTCAGATAAAGATACTTGAATGAATAAATAACTTGGAGAAAAAGGGAACCATTTTATTCAGGTTAAAGCTGAATTTTTTATGCTTTCTTATGCTGAGTTGATTTTCTTTTTCAAGAGGAAAGAATATTTGATGGGGTAAAAGACCCCAACTTTTTTCTCTCATACAAGATTTGCCATCAAAGGACTGTAAGAATCAGGAAAAAAAGTTAGATACAATGTAAAGGCTAATCAGCTATTTTTCATGTGTTAGGTGCTTACAAATAGATTTTCAAATTTAGGGGGGATTATCTCTTCCTTTTTAGCTAATTTAACATAGAGCACAACAAACAAATTTAGTGAGCAGTAGGAAGTAGGAATTAAAAGATTTAAAACTGTGATAATTAACAAATTAAGATAATTCAAATAGATGATCTCTGTCCACACCTAATCAATGCCTCAGTTTTTCTGTATCAAGTTAATATGGAACACGGTTATAATTTTACTCAATTCCTATATAATAAGCAGAGTTAATTGCACAAGAAAACTAAGCAATGTTTTGCAAAACCTGAAAGACTTTCAAAATTATCTTTTTTCTGGGATTCTCTGCCAGCCTAGTACTATTACACAACCAAATCAAACTTTTTAGCCACAGGTATTAATGAAAGCCATAGATAACATGCTATCAAGTGCACAAAATTAAGCCCATACAATGATAGCTTTAAAATTATATCATCTTCTAAATAAGTAACTGGTATCAAAGACAACAATAGGTGTTGGAATGAGAAGACTCTGCACAGAAGACTGCTTCTGTATATTAAGAATGACACAAACCACTTCAGATTTAGTCATCTACTCCTTAAATTTGCCCTAAAGGTCACAGAACTAATTCTAAAACCTGTAGACATCTTCAAGATATGTTATGTTACTATGAGTCATTGAAAGGTTGGCTGCACTAAGAAGATAAATACTACAGGACCAGTAATCCAGAACCAAACTATACACTTGTATCTCTCAAGAGTGAAAAGGTTCACAAGGAAACACATACTTGAGACAGGATTTAATTTTAAACGTTTCCTCACCAATAATCACCAGTCTTTCTCATACTTGCACTGTTGAAAGTAGTTTGTGGAATATACCGGTGAACCTAGGGCTATGTCTATGGTAGTGAATTAAATGCTGCTTGTGAATGTTCCCAGACACTGGAATATGACTGCTCTGAAATTATTAGAGCAATCCCTGGCATGTTTTTGGCCTGTACCAACTAGCAGTCTCCTGAGCAATTCCCAGGCACGGTTTGGGAGTTAGAACATCCCACAGACCGTTACCACCTAAGGATTTGCATCCAGCCACCCTGTTCTGGAGCCTGGCTGTGTTTGTTCACTGGTGTACTTGAGAGTCCATGCCAGTTGGCTTCCATGCCTGGAAATATCCTTGGGAACGGTTTTATTTGCTAGTGTAGACATACTCCTGTCTCATTCCCACTAGTGCTGAGGACAAGTAGGAGGCTTCGTGAAAGTAAAGACCAAATCAGTAAAATTTAATTCAGTTGGAATCAGTTTTGACAGCTAAATCCATAAGGTTGGGTTGGGTTTTTTTCCACTTTTTTAAAAAGCCACCTTGCCCTGTAATTTTAATCCCACTGCAACAAAGGCGATGCAGCATTCAGCTAAAGTCAGAAACAGTTTGAGGTGCAGCTTGTTTCTTCTGTATCTTGATTAATCCCCTGCAGAATGTCAGGCTGGAGTTACATTTAAAGGCAGAATATGTCAATATTCTATATTCAAACTAATCAGATATGAGAGCCTGCCACCTCAAGTGCTGTCCTGGAAGCCAAGAGACCAGAGCATTAATTCTTGCTCCTGCACAGAGTTCCTGTCTTGGTTTGGGCAAATTGTTTACAGCCCAGTCCATAATGTCTAAACTTTTAGGCTACAGGATTACACTTCCTCTCTGCCTCCAGTACAACCCATTTAAGCCTGCAATAAGATAATGATGCCCCAAAGCAGATCCCCAAGTACCCTAATGGTTAAGGCAGCCCTAAAGAGATGCCAATTTTAAATTCTTACAGCTGAAGAGAGAGAAAATGGGAGGGCCAGTGTCTCCCATTTGCAGGTCGAACGCTCTGGCCGTTAGGAAGGTACAGAACAACCAAAGTTTACTTGCTCCCTTCCTATTCGTAAATACTTACTCTCAGAGGAAATCTAGATTCTTACCTTCCAGTCTTGATATGGATACGCAAATCCCAAACAGAATGAGTTTTTGGACAAACCTACATATTACCACTGCCTTCAGGATAATTTTAAGCGTCTCCTCAGAACATGACATTTTTGCGTTATCCTAATTTTATCTAGTCCCCATATTCTGGGCTTTGAATTCCATTCTTGGGTCCCAATCTCATAAAATTTAGCTGTGCTGTGCTGAAATTATGGACACCTAATTGCCATAATAGCTCCAGCTTCCAGATCTCTGCTGTATTTACACTGCCTTGTTACTTGGGGCCAGAGTCAAAGTACCCTGCGGGCTGCCTGCATGTTGACTATCACTTTGATTCTCATCTGGAAAATCAAGGTGCCTCTCCAAACGAGAAATCTGAGGCAGAGAGCAGGACTGGCTCGTATTTGAGCTCTTGCTCCTCCGGGCCATACAGATGTAGCTCAAGCCATTTGGCTCTTTGAATTCAAACACAGATTTCAAAGACGGTAGAAACAAAGCACTGCCTCAATTCCCCACGAGTAATAAGAGGAGTAGCAGAACTTTTCTGCTTTACAGGGATCAGGAAGATAATACATTCCCATTTTGGAGTCACTCAAGCAATACGCTCAAGCCGTACAAAACACGCCGCCAAAAAGACGAAACGTCTTCGGGGGCACAGAGGGGGCTGAACGATGGAGGCAGTTACGGATCCCTGATTCTTGGGACGGACCCACACCGTCTTAGATCCTGGTGAAAGCTTCTTTATGTACACCAGCTGAGTGTAGCTGAAGGGTGAGGTACTTGCAGCTCTGCGGCACAGGAGCAGAGCCGGGCAGGAGCCAGCAAAGCAGGCTGGATGCCAGCTGAGTCCCCCATTGCCAGGGGAATTCTCAGCTGGAAGAACCTGGCTGCCTTCCAGCCTTGCTCCTCTGCATATATATATATATATGTGTGTGTGTGTGTGTATGTGTGTATGTATAGCAGAACTTTTAAAGGAATAATTATCTTCCATATGTCTTCTACTTTGACTATGAGATTTTTATCTCATATCTAGCCTAGTATGGAATAAACCTGCAGCTGTCTGATCTGTGATTACCCTCAGCTTTCACATAAACCAGATTTTTAAGCAATCATGTTGACAAAAATTTCTATGCCTCTCTTCTCAGAAAAAAAAAAAAAGACTAAATATCCCAACAGTGTAATGGCTGCAATACCTATACTGAAGAAGAAATGTAGGTAGGCATTCCAAAGACTGCAATAACAGAAAATATCTTTTCACAGCTAGCACAGAAATATGTGGGTAAAGGTATTGGTTAAAAGCAGAAGGAAAGAAGGAAAACCTAAATGCATTTCAGGATAAAAGTGAGTGCTCATTTCTTCCATCCTGAAAAAAAAACAAACCTACTTTACTAGTTACCAGGTGTTTCTAATTTAATTCATTTCATTAACTTCTTACAACTTGTTCAGCCAGCTCTTCAGACAATTGATTTTTATTACTACATGCCTCAGTGACTTTCTATACTAGATTTTTTTTTCTACTGACTGTACAGTTCTTCAGATTTCTTCAAAATTATATTTTATTTTGTTTCTGTCTTTTCAGAGTTTAGTCTTTCTTTTCAATCAACCTTATCACTTATTTAGCATATTCTTCTATAAAGCAAATACAATAGATATTATATAACATCAAATATTTACGTATCTCGTTGCTGCTTTCAGAGATGAGATTTCAAAGGTTTCACTATGGTGTTGCTGCTAGTGAAAATTGCTGACAAGACAGAAAAATAGCCTGATTATGATGTTGTAACTATTTGATATACTTTGGACATGTGAAACAACAATATTTGGAAAGTACTTGCAAATAATAAAGGAGCCTTTTAAGATCCACAATTGAAGATATCATGTGATGGCGCTGAAACTTCTTAATCAGATTGTTTTCACCCTTAATTACACAGGCAGAGTTCACACTGACACCTGCTGTTAAGATTGTCTAACTCTTCCCATTATAAGACCATTTTCAATTTCATTGCCAATTTAACTGTGTGGGCTGATCTTTTCTGGGATAAGCGTCATCTTCAGATTTAAATCACAGCAAAAAAAGAGAGAGGCAGTGTTTCAGATGAAATGTTTTTGTGATTTTTAAGAATTATGTGGGGGATAACAGCTCACTTACTTCATATGGACTGTCAGTCACTTCATTTAAAAAAATCAGTTATCTATATCCTTTAAAACAAGACCTTGAAAATCAGCAGAATTTCACTTGCTGATGTTCCCTAGAAAGGCTCCATACTTGGCCAAACTACAAGCTCCAGAAAAATCAGACAATACACACTGATGTAAGTGGAAGGGTATTGCAATTTTGTATCCAACATCTTTGAAGATTCCACCTGTTTTTATCTCTGACAAATTGCCAGGAATGAAAAAATACAGCTGGGGAAGGCAAACACAGACAAAGTAGGTAGGATGAAACAGACAGAGGTGTAGCAATGGGGTGTATGAACCAGAGGGACAGACAAACTCAGTAAGGCATCCAATGCCAATGAGCACTGAAAAAAGAATAAATATTAACAAGAAAAAAAGAAGAAAATACTAGGGGGGCCAAGAGGCATTTAAGTGATGAAGTATTTCAATCACGACTCCCAAAGTCTTGACGCTTCTCTGCCCTTTAGTAAATGATTATGAAGCAAACTGCCATAATTTTTCATCTCTTTCTATACATCTATCCACAAAAAATTTTAAACCATTTTTGTTATCTCTCTGGTAATAATATAATGATGAACTTCTGTGCTGACAACCTGAAGAGCCCAGGCAGATAACTCACATGGAAGATGAGCCTGCAGTTGTTCTAACCTCCCCCAAGAAAAGTCAGCATCAGGTTTCTGTGCAGTTGACTGCATACCTGGAAACTGAATCCAGATATATGCTATTACAAAATCATTTGTTCTCGTAAAAGTGATATTAACCTATTCCTGTTACATAAGGATACATTAAGGCAACGATTCTGAAACACCCTTGGCAAAAGAAATGCTGTTTTAAATTACTGGCATCCCTAAAACTCTTACTGTTCTGCTAAGACCTATATATGAGATTGTTGTTTGTTTTATAATTAGTATGATTTTACACTTTATTCTTCTCCTCCTCCCCTCTCGGAGAATTTGGAATCAGGAAGGTTGGGTTTTTAACCCTGAGTTCGCTGCTAGTTTTCTGTATGACTTTCGAAAATTCAGTAAAGCCATCTGCCTGTGATCCACCCGCAACTTACACAGTTTTCCACATATATATTGGCAACTACATTTTGGCCCAGGTCAGCAGATGCTGAATGTAGCAAAGACTACAATAAACATCAGTAAAGGGCGATCCTCAATGTCTTTCTTTGATGTAACACAGCTTGGTATTTATGCTCTCCTTCTTCTGTACTGACGACTCACACAACCCCAACATTTTACGGTCATCTGCCACCTAACTAACACTTCGTTAAGTAGAACACCTGCAGTGATTTTAACCACAGCCCACGGTAATTTAGCCACTAATGGTCTACATTACACCAGCAGTCGTAAACTGGTTGGAAACTATCTGGTTGTCTCAGTCCTATGAGGTTTTAATATAGCAAATAGATGAACAACTGGTTTCTCTTCCTTATTTAAATAAGGAAGAATATTAAAATAAAGATTTGTTATGATGCTGACTGATGTATTTTTGGGCTAGTATATTCTTCAAATACTGATAAAGATTATAGAGAAAAATTCATTCAAATAGTTGGAACTTTTTATGGGTTTTGTTTAGTTTAAAGTCATGGAAGGTCATTCAAAAGCTTGATGTGGAGTTGGACTCGGAAATAAATTAAAAGATATGTGTTTATAATTTGCATTTCAAAGTAAAACAGAGAAAAAACATACAAAAGCTGAAAAAATGCAAATATAAACAAGTATCAAAATAATTGTATTTGGTTTCAAAAAAGTACTCAATCCAGTGTTTTGTATTGAGTTGTGGTTATAGGTTTTGTGATGTCTCTGTGCAGAGAATTGCTGGGCAGTATGCACCCGTCTTTGCATGCCCTCAGGGACCAATGGGTGCTTTTAAGAGCTATTCTACTTCATATCTTAGTATCTCTAGTTCCCTATTTTTATAGTTTTTACCCCTTGACTTTGCCTCCAACTCTCTTTTTTATTATAATTCTGATTATTATTATTTGTTGCCCCAAATGATAATTTAGATTCTTCCTGGTTTCTTTTCCTGTAGCTTCCCCCTTGTCATTAAAAACATCTCCTTTCAGCCTATACAGTTGTAGCTTAAGTCATTTCTCATATGGAAGTTACTCTATGTCTCTGATCATCCTTGTTGACCTTGTCTAAATCTCCAATCCCTTGTGTTTTTTTGAGGTGGTAGGGAAGGACAAGGTCAGAACTGCACAACACATTACAGATACGGTGAAACCACAGATTTACATAATGGCAGAGTGACATTCTCTCTTTTGTTCTTCATTTGTGTCCTAATAGCTCCTAACATTTAATTTACTCTTTTGATCACTACTGAGCACTGAGCAATGTTTCTGTGCAACCATCTATCGTAACTCCCAACTCTCTTTCCATGTAAGTGAAATCAGGATTTCTTCCCCTTATGTACATCACTGTACATTTATCTACACTGAATTTCAGCCGTCATTTTATTGCTCAGTCACTAAGTTTTACTACTCTGAATAAATTAATATCATCAAACTTGATTACCTCACTACTAACATGCTTTTAGAAGTCATTTACGAGCATGTTGAACAGCAAAGGCCCTAGCATAGATCTTATGGAACCTCATCTGTCACCACCTTCCACTGCAAAAACTGACCATTTATTCATGTCTTCTAACCATTTAACTATACAAGGATCTTTCCTCTCATGACATGGTGCTAAGTTTCCCTAAAAATCTCTAATATGACTCTTCTCAAAAGTCTTGTGGAAAAAACAAATAAGCTATATCAACCACATAGCCACATAACTGTTGAAAAGACTTCAGAAAAGCCAACATGGCTTTCTCAAAAGACCATTTTATCAAGATATTCAGTAACTCAGTTCCTGCTAGCTCATCTGCATGGTACAGATGTCATGCTTAAAAGCTTTGTAGTTTCCCCGGTCCCTTCTCAAAAGTTTTTAAAAATTTGCCTTCAAATTTTCAACTGTCCTTGAGTGCGAAGGCAGCTTTGCACAAGAAGTTACCATTGTCATGTCTGAGGAGCCATCCAACTATTTTAGACCTGAATTTCTTCTAAACTCTTTCATGAACACCACCTTGTCCTGGTGGTGTGCTGCTCTTTGTGTGCTCTATTTGCTCCATGTGTTGTCTTCCGTAGTCACATCCTGTCCACATATGTTCTCTGAGGAGTCTCTCACAAAGAAGACTTTAGATCAGAATCTGTCCCATTTCTTGTGCAGCAAGCGCTGACACAAATAATTAATTTAGCTTCTCTACAATGGCTTAACCCTCCCCTGAGTGGTCTCTTTATACCATGATTTCCATCCTGGCCCTTTAAACTCTGGCTTACTTCTTGCTTTGATATATTTGAAGATTTACTGATACTTGTGATCCTTCTGCTAGATGCTCCTCAAAATTCTTCTTGTCTTGTCTTATTGTGCTGTTACATGTTACCTGCCAGCATTTACGATCCTTTCTATTTTTTTAATATGGACATTAGTTTTTTGAAGAGCATCTCCTTGCTTTCATGATGCTTGTCACTTGCTCCTTAGATATGTGGGGGTTTTTTTTGCCTTTCCCCACACTTCTAAGTGTGGTCTTCTTGGTGTTTTGGCCCTGTGCTTACAATGCGGTGGTGACGTAAATAAATTCTGGGTAAATTAAGAGGATTTACTTCTCTTTGCTGGCTTTTTTTAGCAAGGTGCTTCTTTTACACAGTTCCCCTCTTTGAAGAGAGCCCAACTGTAGTCATTCCCAGAAAATCACTGAAGCTGAGTGTGCTATGGCAGCCACTGCAGAACAACCCTTCAGCTGTGTTGCTCTGAACCAGCTCACGGGCTGCAGACCTTCCTGGGCTCTCCCTAACCAGACACCCCATCACACAGCTACTGATGGGGATATCTGCGTTATGGCCTGATGTTGTATGTGTCTGATTACTGCAGGTAACGCAGGAGGACTATGATTATTCTATTTCCTGCTTTGGCTGCTTCTTTGACGGTCTTAAGATACTGAAACCAGTATTATCTTTGTGGGGCAGTTGTACAAAGCCAATGATATATTTTTTATACTTAAGCTTCAAATTTCAGTCCATACGGATTCACAAGGTTGCCTGATGAAGATTTTCTTAATTAGATTCTAATTTTTAAAAAATCTATAACACTACATCACCACCAAGAAGGCCTACTTCATCCTTCATCTTCATCACCAAATCATTTGTTTTGGTGTTACAATCTTCCTTGGGTTATTTTTCTTCTGTCAAGCTTCTGATGCGTGTACTATGCCACTTCCTTCACTTAGGGCTAGTCTCACTTCCCTTATCCTGGATTTCAAGCATTTTTTTCTGCCATTTTCTTCTTTAACTGACAGCCTGTCTCCACATCCTATTTGATGTTCTTCTCCCCTCTGACTAATGTATCTGAAATCCCACAGCATTATCTGTACAACAGGTTTCATAGAATCATATAGAATAGTTTGGGTTGGAAGGGACATTAAGGATCATCTAGTTCCAACCCCCCTGCCATGGGCAGGGACACCTCCCACTAGAGCAGGTTGCCCAAAGCCCCATCCTCCCTGGCCTTGAACACTTCCAGGAACGGGGCATCCACAACTTCCCTGGGCAACCTGTATTTCAAACCACTTGCTCTTCTGCACCTACTGACTTTCTCACCACTTCTTCATTTACAAGCTCACTCATGATATTCCTGGCTTTAAGTGCCAGAAGACCGGTTCCCTTATGAATCCTCTTCTATGGCCTCACTGTATCAAGGCAACGTTCCCATTTCATGGTAAATCTGACTCCCTGATTCCAGCAGCTTCAATGTCTGGCTGAGGAGATGGTGTTTGTGTTTGACACCGGTATTATTTTGCTTGCCAAGAGCACAACAATAGATGTCCTTTAAAACAGGGTCAGTTCCATGATCTATTTCAAGTATGATGTGTGTGTGCGCGTCCCTGACAATCATGTCAGCACAGCCCAGGGTGACAAGCAGCTGGGAGAGGAAAAATCAACAAGATAGTTGTAGGGAGCGAATTTCTAAGTGAGAACAGCCACCAAATATTTCACAATGTGCAGCTACATCCCCAGAAGGACTCTGGATGCAGTAATGCTCCTTCACGTGAATTAACACTATAAAAACAGACCAACTGATTACATTGCACTGTTTGTTATCACATGAGTTTCCAAAATTACTACACTGCGAACATGAACATTCAGATAAACACATTGACTTAGGAAATGTCAGGCTTAAGTTTCAAACAGAAATACTGTTATCAGATTTTTCAAAGAAATGCAACGTTTTTCTGTTGTTCAGGGAAGTATAATTGCTTACTTTTTTAACTCTCACCTTCCCTGCAAGCACATACTTCTTTCTGTGCTTTCTCACTGTGGGCTCATTTATATTAATAAATACCTCTGTGTGTAATACAGCATGACAGACTCTTATCAACAAGTAGGAAAAAATACATGCTTCTGAAATTATAAAAATCCCTTAGCTACCTATCTAAATAAATTATGGATAAGCACTATTTGGTTACAGCAGATCTCCTGTCTTGCTCAATGAAGCTGGAAATTTTTATTTTTTATTCCTCAGGATCAAAGTATTTAGCCAAAATGTCTGTTTCAAGGTAAATCCTATGCACAGTCTAACTCTAAAGTCTGTAAATTTGTTTCCATTCTAATTTTTTTTGGGAAAAACAATTCCTGTGCACTCGAGTTGTTAAGCTTCTACCGTCTATGCAGAATCCAGATACCAGAGCTCAGTAGTGCGTCCAAATACAAGCAAATACAATATATGTGGACAAATATAAGTAGTGTGTCCAAATCATAGAATACCAGGTTGGAAGGGACCTCAAGCATCACCTGGTCCAAACTTCTTGGCAAATACAAGGACGTTGGTTTTTTTTTTTCTGAAAACAAAACATCCTACACCTTCATCCTTCTTTTCAGACCAATTTTCCAAACATAGTCTTCGTAGTGAAAGAAAATATGTGAAGCGTTATTTCTATGAAGGGGAAGCCTCATTTCAGAAACAGTTTTGCAGGAGAGATCTTTATATGTGGAGGGGAGAATGAAGTCCTGAGCCTGTACTCTTTCTTTCAACATTTGAAACATGCGTATGTTGGAAATAAGTTTACTCTTGCATATATGTGAAATCATGAACTCATTGTAGACACAAATATAATCTGTTTAGTAACTGGGCATTCTTTACTACAAAATGGATGTAGGAATGCATTTGAAAAGGCATACCTTGGTCACTAGTTGTAAAGCTTATTACATCCAACAGCATCTGGATATACCAAGAGAAGACCAGGGAAGTTGAAGTTTTAGAGGTCTTCTAGGATCTTACATTCCCTCAAGAATTCATGAAATGTTATGTTTTTTTTTTTTTTAAAAAAAACAAACAACAAAACAACTGCAGAGAAGAATCTGGGGAAGCAATAGACCAGTATATTTCTGAATTACATAAAATAGCTGAATTCTGTAATTCTCAGATTAAAATCCTCATAAATTAGAAATAGGAATGAAGCTCCAAGAGTTTGAATGAAAATATGCAAAAGCTCCATGTTAACATTATGAAGAGATACAGACAAGTGCAATATGGACAGCAATTCTCCAACAGAGCAGTCTCAGAGAGAATTTCACACATAACAATAGGAAAAGCACAGAAACACAGCAAAAAGCCTGCCCAAGAACCCACCCCCAACACTGAAAACCATCAGAAAGCAATACAGAGCAGAGAAGACAACCAAATTATAAGATCATATAAAATCACTCATGGTGTATTATGAAGAAAAAGATGATGATGGATGAACCTTCTGTCTGGGGTTATACACCTGTAGCAGAAGAAATTATCACGCCAAAACTTGTAGACATAGGAAAAGGAAAGAGTAGAGGGAAGAGAAGAGGAAAGAGCAGAGGAAAGAATAGATGAGAAAGAAGAAAGGGAGAAAAAGGGTAACATAAAACAGAAAACATAAACCTCAGCCTATCTTAAGACATGAAGACAAGGCAGCATACAAACAGGAAATTAAATGCCAAGTACACAGTAAGGCAACAGTGAACCTAGTAGATTATGAAGACTCCTATACTATTACTTGAGAATAGGGAGCAAAATTGCGACCACAAAAAGACAGATTAAAATTATACAATGTATGATCATAAACCCACAAGGATCATGTAATTACCCTCCCCCCCAAAAAAGGACGCACAAAGCAAACATACAGAGAAAGCTCAGAGGCTGCAATCTCAGGTAGTACAGACAACACAGAAACTAATGTCACTTAAAAAAATCATGACATTTATTGCAGTAAATTTCTGACAAATTATTTAAAACAGATTAAAAAGGAAAACAAACCTAACAGCCCATACTGTCTAAAGCAGATAATACACTACAGCATCCCTGCAGCAAAGCAGGTTGTATTTGAAGGACTGGAATGTCTTCCAGGCATTTTACACCCACAAACAGAAAATACAGCTCAGCCAGTGGAGTACCTGCACCACAGGGCATGCATTACAGAAAGAGAAGAAAAATGGGAGCACTAAACACAATAGAAAAGACACCAGTCATGGAGCCTCAGAGTGATCAATGTGATGGTAATAACTGCACATTTAGGAAAGTTGCACAAGAAAATTGTGGTATCTCTGTTCGGTTTTACGCTTGGAATGAGCCTTAAAATCCCAGGGCAGGACCCAGCATAGATAAGACGGTTTTGTAGGGATTCATTGCTATCCAATTAGAACCCCAATACTGACAACCAATGTAATTTTTATCCTTTAGATCAGTTTGAGTCAGTGCCCAGCTGACAGCAGGTGAAAGCCACACAGACGTGAGATACCTAAGTTCAGTGGTCAATATTAAAAAAAAGCTGCTAGACTCAGTGCTGTTCTTATTGGATTAGCCATCCTGGCCTCAAAATACAGTAAGATTTCACCTTTAATAGAGCTGTACTATCTCAGTGTTCTACAGTACCATAGTATACAACCTCACTATTGTAATGAATTTTCTTTCAAAATACTGAATTGTATGCACAGCCTTGTAACTGCCAATGAGAATTTTAGGGATATTATTGAAGTGCCTAACAGTATTTTCATTTACCTTTTCAATCATCATTAATTTTTTTTTTTTGTAATCAGTGTAAACATTAGATTTTTACAGCGTATTAATTTTTAATAAAAACACTGCTTCCCACTAGAATAGCACCTTTAGAAGCAAGCTGGTTGACAGGACTGAAAACTCAAGTCCTTTAGCCATACAAAAGCAAATCAAGAAAGAGTAGGATGCACCCATTCTTTGATAAATGGAAAAAACAACCCAGCAAAGCAGAAAACATTTATCTTTCCTTGGAAATTAATACATCAGCATTGGAAAACTACTTCTTTAGTGAAATCCTTCATACAAAATATATACTGCAGTTCTTGCAGCACATAATGTCAACAATGTCATACAAACTAAATATACACCAGGTCTATTTTAGCTTTTGCTATTAAAGTGATATGAGAGAAGACCGCTGCTTTTATTGACATTTCCACATTACTGCAGGTTCTAGTTCAGGTTATGTCCTATAAGCATACAGTGGCTCTTCCCGGTACAGCTTATTTCCTTTTGGCAACAGGTGTAAGTCAGACCTCAGCATATTTACTGTTTTGTGCCTACAGTAGGCAAATGTGCTGGTACAGCTTTTGAAAATCCTCTTCTTTGGAGGCCTGGCTGTATTATGTACGTAAGACATTGTCACGGCTTTTATTTCTCTCACCTCTGTCTGAATACAGAGCTACTTTCGTGTATCACTATTTCCATCATGTTGGGAAAATTGCTATGTTTTTTCTTAAAATGCCATTGCCTGAAGCCAAACCATGATACAAAAATACATTCATTAGAAGTACGTTTTGTTTCTGGTTCACAAGCATTCAGACATTCAAAAGCTAAAACACAAGAATTCCAAAGGTGTTATACTTATTTAAATCGTGATTTTAAGCAAAATATGGAGGGATTTGCCAACCTG
>JAOXJK010000012.1:98150236-98182564 GCA_025774025.1 Xenus cinereus | reverse complement strand
GGGGGGTAAGGGGAGGGAGGGGGCGGCCATGCCGAGGGGGCGGCCTCCCAAAGCCGGCGGGGAGACGCGCAGGGCCGGCGCCGCGTCAGGTAAAGCGGGGCGGCCGGGGCAGCGCGGTGAGGAGCCCCGAGGAAGGAAGGAAGGAAGGAAAGGGGGGTGGTGTGTGAAAGCGCGGTGCGCTGCGAGATGGCGGAAAATAAAAAAGCCTCCGCGGGCTCCCGCATATAGTCCCCGGATATGGGGTGGAGGGAGGCCGGGTCTATTGTGCGAGTGTATAGGCAAGAGGGCGGAGGGGAAGGAGCCTGGCCCGGCCCTGCGGAATGATACCGAGCGGGCAGCGCCCGCCGCCCCGCACGGCTCCGGCGGACGGGCTGAGGGGAAGGCGGCCCGGCCCGGCCCGGCGAGCCCTGCCGCCGGCCTGCCGAGCTGCTGCCCTGCCTCTCGGGGACCGGTGGCCGTAATGGCCCCCTCACCCGCCGAGGGGAACCGGTCACGGTGCCGGCCGTTGCCTTCGCTTGCTGCCCCGTCTAAGGGTTTCTCGGCCCAGGCCGGCGGCCTGCCCTTCCGCTCCCTCCCGGCCCGCCTCCGGCTGCGGTGCGGTTGCTGCGGGCCGCAGGTGCCGGCGGCGGGCCGGCTGGAGCTGGAGCGGGCCGGAGGAGTAGGGAGGGCGGGCGGCAGGCGGGACGGGAAGGGTCCCCAGTCCTTCCGCCACTCTTCCCCTCACGCTGCTTCCTCTCTCCTCCCTCACCCGCCGGGGCAAATTAATGAGAGCTTCCAATAAAGGATGATAAGGGAGTGCAAATAGGATTCAACTCTTCCATCTCTCTGATTACACGAAGGAGGAGGTCTTTCTGGTTTTGGGGCTTTTAAAAACACCTTTGTAGTCGTTTTCTTTGTGAGCATGTGCATGAAAAAGATCTGGTTTTCTTTCCCAAACATGTATTAGTCAGTCTCACGATTTAATTTTTAAATTTTTGCTTGCATTTTAGTGTCGTTGATGACTAGAGAATACTTCAGGGCCGGATTGGTTTGATGAGATCGGGTTTTTCTGACAGCATTTTGTGGCTAGTCAGTTTTCTGGTTCTCTTGTGTATTTCGTTCCTGCTGATGTTACAAGGGGTCTGAATCTGAATAAAGCCCACAAACTGCAAAATACTTTCAGGTAGACCTGAAGTACTTTTCAGTGACTTTTCTTTCAGTGCAAGTATGTAGCAGTAGATTTTTTTCTTTAGCCAGACAGAATGGGGAGAGATTTCATAAAACTTTAAAATACCATAATTATTTCAGTAATGAAAAGTCAACTAATTAATATTTTCAGTATATATTTAGAATGTCTGGTTTTCTGAATGCTTACAGATGAGCTCTGGCTCTTCAAGAGGAATGTGTAGGTGAGCCTTCTGTGGAATACTTTTTGTAGAGTTGAAATGTGCTGGCAGGCAAAAAAAAATTAGTGCTGTATTGTTACATGAGTGTTGGGAAGTTGAATGAAATATTTTCTCTAGTATGGAAAGCCAAATGGGCCGCAGGTTCCTACCAGAAGGTGTTGGGGTTTTTTTTGGTTTTTTTTTTTTTTGTGTTGTTGATCTTGGCTTTTGAGCACTAAATAAGTTTATGAAGGACACAAAGAGCTTTGGCTGTTAGCAGTTTTGGAACCTGAGCATTTTTAAAAAAAGTTTATTTTAACTAAAATGTCTACTTCGTTCTCTAGTAGTTCTTGCAAGGGTACGCATGTATCGTATGCATGTAACAATGGCATGATGTATGAATGAGAAAAAGATGAAGACTGAGACAAGCTGTCCAGAAAAAGTCCCTAGTAGCTGTATCCCTTTTGCTTGTAGTTGGATCTTGATCTTAGACTCTTCCTATGGTAAGAAGTGTGACTGACAGGTCTTGCTGTGAGTTTGATCATATCTTGTATTTTTCATGTCTTTTAATTTCTTTTTTTTTTTTTTTAAATTTTGCTACTTTATTAATGAGGTTGCTTCATAGAGGTAGTTTGATTGCAGACAGCAGTTTAGAATTACAGGGTATAGGGCTGCTACAGGGATTCGGAGACTTCTGCAGTTGCCAGGACTTTGCCCTATACAGGCAAATACTGTGGGTTCTGGAGCATTTGGGCCTTGCAGTTTGTGAAAACAGTAAAATCAGTTTGGCAAGCATCACGTTGTTTTTCAACACTTACATGTGGCTAAAAGAAGGTCATGAATGAAGAAGCTCTGTCTGAGCAGGACAGCCTGAATCTGGAGAATTTACGTTCTCAGGACATTTGGCTGTTTGTCCCATTCGGGTACAGGTGCCAGACTTTGAAAACTGGTTGTGAATTTCATAGGCTTTGCTTTTAGCAGAAGGAATCTTACTTAGAAAATACCTGTTTAGAAAAATTAATTTCATAACTTTTGTTTAGGAAATTGTATTTTTTTTTTAGTTTTTGTTCCTTTTTAGTGTAACCCTGAGAATTCCTACAAACCTGGTAGACTAATGTCTGTCACGGAGCAGAAGTGTTGCTCTCTGTTGTTGTACGGTCTGTTTGTTTATGGTAATACAGCTTTGTTGGAAGAAAATAAAGGTGAATCAGTAATGTTTCTTGTGCGGATTCCTTAGACTTCTTTAACTGTCATACATATCAACTACTAGAACAAGTTCTTTGTTTTAGGAGAATTAAATATTTTAGGTAAAAAGATGAACTGTAGGCAGAAATAATCATAAGAATATTTTGACCTCAATGGCTGCTGTTCTAAGAAGACTTTTTTTTGCATTGGTACTGTTATCCCAAAGTGACCTTAATGTTTCTCTCTCTCTTTTTTTTTTCCCAAACACGTAGTTGAACAGTTCAAGTTGACCTCTCCAATACGCACAAGCTGAAACACGGGAGGTTCTGTCTGAGTGTAAGTTGGTTGGACTTGATCTTGAAGGTCTTTTCCAACCTAAACAATTCTGCAAGGGAACGGTTTTTTACTGTGAGGGTGACTAAGCACTGGTATTGGTTACACAAAGAAGTTGTGCAGTCTCCTTCCGCAGAAATATTCAAAACCCATCTTACTCAGTCCTGGGCAACAGGTTGTGGATGGCCCTGCTTGAGCAGAGAGTTTGGGCAAGATGACCTCCAGAGGTCCTTTCCGACATTAACTGTTCTGTATGTTTTCTCATGTCCTTTTATGAATCTATTTCTCAGATTTAGGCTTGGATATCTTACCAATAGTTTCTTAGTAACAGTATCTCAAACTGTTACCTTTACTTTTAGTTTTACTACCTGACTTTGCATAAAATAGTCTATGCTTTCTTTAAGATATTAGTGTAACAGAAGATGCTAATTTTATATACTTTTGGAGCTTAGGGGGAAGTGCCTGAAAATTGAAAAGAAAAAGCCTTGAAATACCCAAGTGTTTTGGAAGGCGCAATGTGATTTTCCTTTGAGAAAAGTTTTTAAAAATATGGTAGACCTCATATTGTAAGGATGTTATTTTGAAAAAAAATCTTACTGAACTTTTTGTTTTAATTAGAATTTAGCAATGAACAGTTGCTATTAAGCTTGAATTGAAATAAATACCAGGCTTTTAATGTTCAGTTAGATAGCCAGTGAAAAGACAATGTTTGAAGATGTATTTGTTATAGAACCAGTATAATATTTTGGGTGCTTGTGGCTATTTTATGAGCTACTGTAGTGAACAAGGGTTTTCTACAGGCCCTAAGTGAAAACTTAGGTGAAAACTTGAGACTTTGTCACTGGTTCTTTCTGCTAATTTGTGAGGTTCTGTTTTGTCCCAATAAATGTTTAGTTGTTACCAAAGTTGGTAGTCAGCGCTTCGCTATTTCTGTTGTTACTTCAGGTGTACGAGAAGGATTTTGAGGACTCTGTTACTCTTCTTGCCCTCTCAGTTGTCTTTTCTTGCCCTAAATTTTCCTTCCGCATAGCGAAGGTCCTTTGTATTTGGTACAGTACTGCTTGTTGCTGTTTGAGTAGCAGCAACATCAGATTACCAGTTTTTTTACTTGCACAGCTGTCTGATCGTTTGCAAATAGCAGGTAATTCCTTTTCAAAACATACAGGAGGGACAGCTGATGAAACTTGCTTTAGAAAAGAGAATCTTTAGGCTTTAACAGTGATACTTTTGTTTGGTCATCTCAGTGTTCTACAGTAACAAAATCTGAGTTTATGCGGGAAGAGTATGTTGGGTCTCAACAAAAAGAAGATAGGCTACACTGGTGTTCTTTAAGTCCACATCAGTTCCTCCCTATACTTGAAATATGTCTATGCCTTTACCCCAGTAATCTATACAGTTAAATAACCTGTGTTTAAGTTCTGACTATGTGATGTTAAGTTCTGACATCCAAATCATATAAAAACTAACAGCTGAAAAATACTGCCTTGGCGTATTCATATGCAGCTGTCAAAAAGGTGGAACTCCTGTTTTGCAATATTTAGCAAGAAATATAGCAATATTTACCTGAATACCAGATGAAGCTATCAGAGTTGGTTAAGGAAATGCCGATTTTCAGTTATCTGTGTAGATTAGGATGATGAGGATGGTATATCTATATGGTGGGTTGACCCTAGCCAGCAATCAAGCACCCACCAGCCACCCGCTTGCTTCCTCCTGCAGTAGGTGGGAGAGAGAATTGGATTAGCAAAAGCAAGAAAAAGCTTTGTGGGTTGAGATAAAAAAAAAAACAACAAACAAACCAAAACAAAAAAACCCAAAACTAAACCAACCCAAAACAACCAAGCAAACCACCAGCCAGGTGATGCAAAGGCAAACATTCACCACCTCCCACAAGCAGATTGATGCTCAGTCAGTCTTTGAGCAAAGACTGCCTTGGAAGGACTAACCCCGAGTTTGTGTTGCTGAGCATGATGCTGTATGGCATGGAATATCTTTTTGGTTAATTTACGTCAGCTGTCCCCTCCAACCTCTCGCCCACCCTCAGCCTACTCATTGTGGGGGCAGAGTGAGAAACAGAGAAAGTCTTCATGCTGTACAAGCACTGTTCAGCAATAGCTAAAACGTTGGTGTGTTGTCAGCATTGGTTTAGTCACAAATTTTAAGACACAGCACTGTTTGGTGCTGATGGGTGTAATGCCTGCAGCGCATCCTTGTGGCCGTGCAACTTCTGGAATCATCTGTGGTCCAGAAAGGAGTGCAGCTGCTTTGTGTCAGAAAATGCTGAGCATTTGGGGCCTGGAAGCTAGGTGTCTGGACTGGTGTGACCTTAAATTCCAGATTGAGCATTGATCAAAATGTAATAAAACTACCTGTTCTTATATGAGCAAATTTTAATTAATTTCTGGATTTTGCTGTGATACATGGACTGAGAGTTGAGTCTCTCCACTGAGCTTCTCATTAAAAGTCATGAGGAATTACTCCTGTTTTTCTTTAAGAAAGTGCTGAGTTAGGTTTAAACCAATCTGATTCTTTTAAGATTGCAAACTAAGCAAAATGTTTTAATGATTCATTATCATCTGTGTTTGATGACTTCTAGTGTAGCAGGAGGAAACATCAATATCGCTATCCCTGTTTTGTTCTCTTGTCCTACCGCTTCCTTTCCGCTCGTAAATTACTAAATAGGTTTTGATAGGGTCAAACCCTTTTGTCCCTAAACTTGCCAGCTGCCATTTAACTTCAGTGACAAGTTTTCATCCATGAATTCCGCAAGCTTGAGCGTTGTATTCGCGGTGCCCTCTCAGTTGGATGCGAGTAGGCTGTTAGAGATCTAATAAGGCTGTGCTGCCTTTACAGCTGAGTGCGTCCATCTGCGCCTTGCAGGGAAGACCGCAGGCTGCCGTGAGGCACAGTGCTGATTACATAAGGAAGGAATGGTTGGGAGTGCTCTAATTCTGTCTCCCTCCTTCCACATTCAGTTGTCATCGGTGGTTTATAGCAGAGAGCACCTGCTCGCTGACTCAACTCCCTGGGGTCGAGTTTTCGTGAAGGCTGTATCGCAGAACTCTGTAGCCGAGTTGACCCGAAGCTCGATTGCCGTTGCTCTGTGAGGGACAATTAATTTCAAAAGAATTTGAAGGTTGTAACGTTAAGAGTATTTGAATAATTCCGTCTTTAAACTGAAATTTATTGTCTTTGATAGGTGCTTTGCCAATCTGATTCTGGTATTTTTGGGCACTTTTAAGAAACTGTAAGAACACAGCCAAAATGCATGACGGCGCATAATGAGCTAAGTGCTCCCTGTTTAATTGTATTGATACTTGACTGTCTCTCTCAAGCTGTGATGGAATAGGGTTGATTTATGTTGCAGCTAGACAAACATGCAAATTGCAAAAAAAAAAAAAAGCCAGTAACTTTTACACTGTTTCCATATAGTTAATATTTAATAAATGGCAGTGTTTTAAACTTTGCAGCTGTTCAGTGAGGGTTATCATTTGTTGTAGTATGTAGACTTGAAGGAATCGCTAGTTTTTCAGGGGATTTGTTACTCTGGTACTCACTTTGTGCTTTCTCTTTGTGTATATTTGTTTATGGATGCCAATAGGTAGCTCCTCCCTAGTAAAAGCATGGTAATTTATCATGTAATTTTGTTAACATTATATGCTTGATCAGTTAATGTTATTAGATAAAACCTCAAACTTCTATTTCTCTGTTGTTGATTTGAATGGCATTCTATTACTTCATTAACAGAGAGAAGACTTGTGTTTTCGTCTGGACAGAGCATATCTGGCAATAAACAGATTGCTTAAGCTGTGTACCCAATATTTGCATTTTTCTGGGAGCGTAGATACCATATTAGCTGTTTATGATAAGGTTGCTAATCTGATAAATGGTGAATTGTGACCATCAAACACTATGTCACATGTCAGTATTTTGTTTCCTGTGGTACACGGGGAATGTGTGGAGGATTTTATTTTTTTTTTAATTAACAACTTTATCAGTGCATTTGGAAGTACAGGTTGCACATCCCACTGCCAACTTCTTCGATTGGCATCATCTCCTGTATTTTTGGGTATTCAAAAATATTGGTCTTTAAGACAGGTTCAGTATTTTGCAGTTTGGCTTGTTTCATGGTCTAAGCTGATGTGTCTAAGAGCATTTGCATTTTTTTTCTCTGATATAAAGAAAGGTGATTGCATAACTAGATCTTACTGTTGATTTCCCTGGAATATGATAATATAGGTTATTACTTTGACTTGGTATGATACAGAGGTATCAGTGAAAGTAGTGTCTTTGTCTGGTTATTAATTCTTCTAACAAAAAACTGTCAAACTGTTATTTCATTTTTACATTGAAATGAAGACAGACCCAAGTCATACTTTATGAATCTGTGACACCTGCCTGAAAAGTTAAAATATATCTCACTTGATTGTTACCATCTCAAATTGACAACGTCTTTCCTGTTTTTCTGTCTCCCTGGTTTTACAACATAAAAGTTTTGTCCTTGCTGTTACCCAATTGCTTGATTTCAGCAGGGATATTATTCTGAATATTCTCCTTGTTACCACTGAAAGAATAAAATAAAAAGTCATTTCCTGCATAGTAAAAGGGAGCTGCGCAACTTTACAAGTACCCTGTATTTGGCTGGTAATAGAGCATCAAACTATTTTTGTGAGAATACAAGTGAAAAAATATTGTAGTCTCATCTTTGCCTTAAGCTACTTCAGATATAGTATTAATGAATTAATGGATTTGTGTTTTATTTGTAATCTGCGTTAGATCTCAATCCTGCCCTTGAATGAAAGTTAAACAATTGAATTTTCAGAGTTAAGTCCAAGCTAGACTGTTTCTCTATTCGCACTGGCTGTAACTACTTAGAGCAGTCTTCAGCCTGATCTTCCAATAGCCGAGTCTTTGAAGATTTCTGGAATCTAACCTAAATTGATTTGCAGTGCCTTGTCCTTAAGGATCTCCTTAGTGAGAGTCAAGTCAAGATGGACTGTACAGTCCAGTTGCTGATTCTAGGGTCCAGTCCTGACTCCCAAACATCTTTCTTTTTCCTCTTTAGCAATATGAAAGATAGGGCCAAAAAAAAGCCCAAGATTTAGCTTTGCAAAGAGTTACAAAGATTTTCTTTGAAAGAGTAATGCTTAAGGTGTTACAGATGTAAGCAATGAATTTGCTAAATGTGTGCCTTCTCTTTCTTCTCCCTTGGGGTCTGAGGGCTGTTAGGAAGGTGGAAAGGCTTGCAGGCGGCTCACGGTTTATGGTGACCCATGAACTAGTCTTGAGAAACTCCTGGTGCTTTGACACAGGGTGTGATGTGCTCAGCTCCTCATTTCTCAAAGGCTGCTTTTCTGTTCTTATTTATGAAATATTTTAAGATTATGCTTTTGTTACCCATCGTCTTTCAGAGAAAAGTTAAAATATCTCTGTGCGTCATGTGTTATGATTTCATATACTTACAGTTACCACTTAAATTCTATTGAAACATTACAAGGGTATTTAATTTTTCATTAACATATAGTTAAAGTCCTTTTTGAATTCCAGAAGAAAATTCACAGGCTGTCGATTAATCAGTATTGCAGTTAATCCAGATATGCTACGCATTTTAATAAAAATTATGTATAGAAGTGTTATTGACCTGAAAGATAAGTCACTTGGTAATCTTGTTCAGATGCTAGTGAGCAAGTTGCTTTTCCTGTGTTTCAAATTGTAGACAAGTTAGCACCTTTGATTAATTCAAAGTTATGCTTTCATTGCTTCAATTGCTTAGACATCATTTTTGTATGTTGTCCGGTGTCTTTGATCTTGAGAGTGAATGTTTAAAGATAATAATCTCTTTGGTTCATGGAGGAGCTTTAAAGGGCTTTCTAAAGTCATGGATTGGATCATTTTTCAGTTGTCGATTTAAAGTGAGAGGTCAGGCCTTCATGTGTTTGAACAATTACTGCTTTTTGTTGGGGAAAGGAAAGCTTCTTGCATTCAGTTTCCATGTACTCCAAGTATTGGAGCAGACTTCTGTTTTACCTCTCTTTTTCTTGTTATGCCAATATTTACAGAAATGGATTTTGTGCCCTTTAATCCTACTCGGGTATATTTCCTGCAAGGACACTTAAAGGACAGCGTCTTGCAATTAAAGATGTGCTTTTCAGCTTTTCAAGAACCATGACCGTGTCAGGGATGGAAAGGATACCTGCTATTGATAGGGTTTGCATATACTATGAAATTACAGCTGAGAATTCTTTGAAGGATGCAGTAGGTTTAAATTTATACATTTTAAAGATTTGTGATACTGAAGAAAATTATTTCTTTCCAACAGAAGGATGCAGAACTAAACTTTGCAAAGCAAAAGTTAATTGGGTGACTTAGTCCAGAAATAGGAAGTAAAGCCCCTGGGTCGTTGTTTAGTTGTGGTTTCTCAGCTAAAATATCTTGTGCTGAAATGTGTCCTAGAGCTTCCTCAACTACAAGCTTTTTGTCTATGAGAATTTTAGCAGGAAGAAAAGGTGGTCAGGACATAAGATACTGATTTTTTTTTTTCTTTTAATTTTTATTTTTTCTTGAATGAGACGGGACTTGGAGGTAGGTGCAGTACTGAGCAGCAATACTATATGAATCATAGTCTTTGGTTTCTTCTGAGGAAATGTAAACAGGATGCTGTAAACTTCTAGTTGTGTTGTTGCTTCCTATGCCTAATTCTTATATACATGGTGAGAAGTACTTTTTTCCCTTTCTTAAAGGGAAATATCAGTCCTTGCATGTTGAGATAATAAAATCGAAGTTCCCTTTTTTTGTTGCATCCTGTTGCATTCTGTTGTTGATGCACTTTGTTGAGTTGTGGCAATGTTTGAAACTGAATTCTGTGGGTTTTTTTCTCTCTTCAGGGTCCTTAATCTGCAGCATGAGTCAATTGAATTTTATTTTTGTTGTATTAGTACTGCTTTGAATAATCTTACATATTTGAACTTTTCCCGCCAGTTTTTGCTTTTCTCAAAGTTTTTCTTAAATGAGGATAACTTCCCTAGTAATACAGAATCTTCTCAAGTGTAGTATGAGTTTGACTTACTTGGCTACTTAAGATATAAGGAAAATATTAATAGAACTGACTTCAGCCTATATCCCCAGCAAGGGGATATAGGAGCTTGCAACTTGTATATCAAAAGCTGTGTGACTGGGAGTTCAAAAAAAGAAAATTGTGTGGGCTTAGACTGGGTCTATTAAAAACATAATCATCTTTTTCTCCATTGAATTAATGTGTACACAGTTTGACTGTAGTTTATTGCATCTCTCAGCTATTTGAAACATTGGTGGTGGTTTTACAGCTGTAAAGATAACTAATAAAGGTTTTACATTGCTAGAAGTAGATGAAAAGATGCCTAAACTTCTCTTAAAGAAAAAAAAGAGAGAGAATGGAGCAGGAGAGGGCAGAAAACCTGTGTAGTCAGAACTGCTGACTATGTCGTATTAAAAAGTTTTGGTTCTTTTTAGAAATGTGATATAATTTTACATGATGTAAAAAGTAACCCCTCGCAGTATCTTACTCATACCTAGTGTATTTGGCAGCTTTTTATTTTGTTGCAAACTTGATGCAAACTTCATAAACAACCGTGTTTATGAAGCAAGAAAAAATTGATTTCAGATTCCTAGGATAAGGTGATTTTTTTTATCCTTAGCAACTGGCAGTTAGAGCGATGAATATATTCCTTTGATCCTGTGTCAATGGAAGCAGTGATGTTTATGCCCGAGATCTTCCAAGACCCAGTGAATTTAAAATCTTGTAGAAGTCAAATTCTTACAGGGGTTTGGATAGTTTCTGCTTCAGAGAATTCTGTTTTATGTATTGAAGTAAATGAAATGTGACTTCATATAAATGTTTCGATGCTTATTTTGTAGATGATGTTCTGACACCGAATATCGAAAACTGTAATTTTGCTTACCAAGTACCCAACTTCCATAAGTGTGAGATCTGTTTGCTGTCTTTTCCAAAAGAGACACAGTTCCAGCGCCATATGAGGGATCATGAGCAAAATGACAAGGTATGAAGTTTAGTAGGTATAAACTTAGAAAATACCTGTGTATATTGATATTTTCATATACTGACATAGCTAACTCAAGAAATTCTTTTCAGTTTTTTTTAATCACACCACTAATTACTACTTGGGGACCTTCAGAGGTTTATGAAGTTTTTCTTTCGTTTTTCCCTCTTGTTTCTTTTGAGACAGGACCTTACTTTGCTATTTAGTTAGATTGTTGTTTCCAGTTCAGTAATTTTTAACTTCAGCCATTTTCTTTGATTTATAAAATGTTCAGGTAGATGAGAAAAATGTATGGGTTTCTTTTAATCAAATTTACAAATTGATTCTACCCCTTAGCAATAAAAAGAAAATAATGCTTATATTGATCAACTAGACTCCTGCTAGTCTCTTATAGCTGTTTTCAGCAATGTCAAGCGAGTATGTATGTATTAGTAGTTTAATGTCATCCCTTTAGCTGCTTACAAATCAAATATGGGAAAGAATGAGAAAAATACAGATACATGATTAGGACTGGACTGACTTAAATGATGCTTTTGTCACAGGTTTCATCTGTAACCTGAAATATTTCATTTCTGTTCTTGCTTTCTATTTCACAAAGCTAAAACACTTTACAAGTGATGGAAAAATAATTTTATTATTGTTTGAGGTAGTTGTAGATACAGATTAATTTTTACAAAATGTAGGATTTTGAGATGATAATTCATGTATACAAAGAACTACTTACACAAGTTTCAGTGTTGTAAAGTTGATATATAAAAAATGGAAGTTGATATTGCTAAAACCATATTATTGCACAGTTGTGTAAGAGCCTATATCTAGAAGTGAAGGTGCTCTTAAAGAATGGAAATTGTGAAAATACCAACTGAAGAACAGTCAATCCTAGCATAAACTTAACTGCTTTTCTAGTGCAATTACTAATTTTGCTCTAGGAGAATTCATGGTCCAAGTTGAAGTAAGAAAATTTATTTCCATCTCTTGCTCATTTTTCTCTCCTGCTAACTTCACTCGGTTTCAATTTTGAGCCTCTTCTTTCTTCAGTTCCCCTACCTTCTTTCCCCGTATGCTCTTGAAATACTGTATTTGCATTTTCAGTAGTGGGCTGCAAAGAGAAAATAATTAAGACTGGTGTTACTAAGGATAGTTATCATATGTAGGTACTTGAATTGCATTTTTTTATTTTAAACATTTTGATTTTTATGTTTATATGTGTCACCCAAACTGTATGTAACTTCTGGGAATTTTGTCTTTATTTTTGTGGTTTTAACAAACAGCCTCACCGATGTGACCAGTGTCCGATGTCATTCAATGTTGAATTCAACTTGACACTTCATAAATGTACTCATAATGGTGAAGATCCTACGTGTCCCGTGTGCAACAAGAAGTTCTCCAGAGTTGCCAGTCTGAAAGCTCATATAATGTTACATGAGAAAGAGGAGGTAATTCATTAAACCTCATAATTTAAATTTTGAAAACACATTGTAATGGTTGTACTTAATCCCTTCCGTGCATGCTTTAGCCTAGAGGATTGAATAAATGGTCTCATTCAGAAGAAAGGTAAGACTTCTAGTGGGGAGTCTGTTTTAATAACAGTAGGAGAAATTAATGTACTCGATACAAGCAAGTGTTCCTATCCAGTCTTTAATAACAAAGAGAATCTGTGCGTGTTTGATAGATACCATATCATATATGAATATTAACTGGTTAGTTATTTACAAATACTTTTATTTTGAAGCAATTTCTGTGACTTCTTTTACATGGGGGCTTATCAATGTATTAGCCTAGCTGATAATTTTTCATGGCAGGTGTCATGGTGAGGCACTCCCACCATCTGTTTCTTACATCATGAAGCTCTTCCCTTATCTAGAACTCCCACCCCTTTTTTTTGAGTGGTTATTTTGCTTGAGAGGACTTCTTGTTCCTTCCTCTGTCACAAGTTCGTTTTCCATTTTTATAAGGCATTGGTTAAATTCTTAGCAAACAGTTAATGTGTAGTAGTATTTTGCACACTTCATATTCATTACTGCATTACTGCAATTAATTGTACTGCCCAGAATATCAAGTTTTCAATCATGTAATTACCTCTTCCTCCTGTGAAAGCCTTTTAAAATTGCACTTTGCATTGGAGATTTGGATCTGAGTCAAGTATGCACATGTATTGCCAGACTTCTAATCATAAACATAATAATAGTATGTTTCTCCATACCAACTGCAGACAGCTTACAGCATTCTTTCCAGTAGGTTTGGGATGATAGGCCTGTTCACATATTTCCCTAAAGCAGGCAGGGAATGCCATCTGTAGAGAACGTATTCCTTCTTAATTCTTGTTATCAGTTCACGTTTTGTCACGTACACAACTGAGTAAAAATGAGAGGACTTAGGTACAATTTTGTTGCATGTTAATGTATCTATAAAGATACATAGTTTAACGGGCATTTATTGAGGAAATTTGACTTATGAGTTGTTAAAAAATCAGAATAAGGAAACTGAGCATCAAGGAAGATGCCCAAGAATGATTTTATTATTCGTTTTTATCACTAAGTGATTTTTCGTCGACTTCAGCTGCTCTGATTTTGATACTTTGTGCAGATGTCAGAAGAACAGGTTGTGTGATGCCTTTCAATTTAGAATTCAATCTGCAGCTTAAAAAATAAATCTATTTATTAACACCTTTCAATTGCTAATGAATATATTCTTGTAATGATGGATAATTCTGTGATAAAACAGATGAAATAAATTCATACAGAATTGCAAGATTGACTTTCCCAGTAGTTATGCGTCAGGCCTGTAGGACAGCTGGAATTTGAACTTGAAGCAGAGGGTCTTGACGATGGCTGTCATTCAGGAGTTTTTCCTAGTGTGCAGGATAAGAAGTTAAGTTACCAGGGGAGTACATTCTCTTTCCTGTTCACTATCACTTTCTTACTCTTCCTGTTAAAAAGGCTGAAAATCTGAAAACGGAGTAAAGATACATACTCACTTATACATAGCAGTTGAGGAGAACACTGCACAAAGCTGAAGTTCGTTAACTTCAGTTTTGCTTTTAGTCTTGCTTTATGCTGCATCAGCTAACTTTATCTACAGATGAGTGCAGAAGAGCAGTAACAAGAAACCAGTATAATTATAATCATAGAATAGTTTAGGTTGGAAGGGGCCTTTAAAGGTCATCTAGTCCAACATCCCCTCCAATGAGCAGGGACCTCTTCAAATAGATCAGGTTGCTCACAGCCCTGTCCAACCTGACCTTGAATGGCTCCAGGGATGGGGCATCTACCACCTCTCTGGGCAACCTGTTCCAGTGTTTCACCATCCTCATTGTAAAAATGTCTTCCTTCTGTCTAGTCTAAATCTTCCCTCTTTTAGTTTAAAACCATTGTCCCTTGTCCTATCATGATAGGCCTGCTAAAAAATTTGTCCCCATCTTTCCTGTAGGCCCCCTTTACACACTGAAAGGCCGCAGTAAGGTCACCCGTGGAGCCTTCTCTTCTCCAGGCTGAACAACCCCAACTCTCTTGGCCTGTCCTCATAGGACATCATCATATTCCATCTCTTTCATCTTTTTTGTGGCCCTCTTCTGGGCCTGCTCCAACAGGTCCATGTCTTTCCTGTGCTGAGGGCTCCAGAGCTGGATGCAGTACTCCAGGTGGGGTTTCACCAGAGCAGAGTAGAGGGGCGGAATCACCTCCCTCGACCTGCTGGCCACGCTTCTTTTGATGCAGCCCAGGATACGGTTGGCTTTCTGGGCTGCGAGCGCACATTGTCGTCTCACGTCCAGCTTTTCATCCATCAGTACCCTGATGTCCTTCTCAGCAGGGTTGCTCTCTATTCCAGAGAGAGACTATTGGGTTTGATATATTTCTGGCTTTTTGTACAGTTTTTCAAAATACTGTATCATGTCCTTGCTTTCCTACAGCAAATTCCACAGTAATGAATAAAATACATAGACTTCTGTTGTCTCAAAATGCCGCTTCTTAGGCTATTCTTTCGGGTTTGGAAGTTGCTTAATAGAATATGTGTAATAGCAACTTAGCATTACAGATATTATATGTCTGAAAAATTCTGAGAAGTCATTGACAAATTTCTTTATTTTGGGGACCATGAGCTTTACATAGTATGCATTGTAAGCTTTTCTTTGGCTGGGTTTTCCCCACTTGTTCAAAAGGTTTGTCATAACCCAAATTTGTTGTATAAGAACAATATTTTTCAATGTGAAGTTGTTGTGGCTTAACCCCAGCCAGCAACTAGGACCACACAGCTGTTCTCTCATTCCCCAGGTGAGATGGGGGAGAGAATTGGAAGGGTAAACGTGAGAGAACTTGTGGGTTGAGATAAAGACAGTTTAATTGGCAAAGCAAAAGCTGCGCACGCAAGTAAAGCAAAACAAGGAATTGATTAACTGCTTCCCATGGGCAGGCAGGTGTTCAGCCATCTCCAGGAAAGCAGGGCTCCATCAAATGCAGGGGTTACTTGGCAAGACAAACACCACCACTCTGTGCCCCCCTTCCTCCTTCTTCCCCCAGCTTTATATGCTGAGCATGATATCATATGGTATGGAATATCCCTTTGGTCAGTTGGGGTCAGCTGTCCTGGCTGTGTCTTCTCCCAACTTCTGGTGCCCTCCCGCAGAGCACTTGTTGGTGAGGCACGCTGATGAGCAGAAAAGGCCTTGACTGCCTAGCAACAACTAAAAACTTAAGTGTGTTGTCAACATTATTCTCATCCTAAATCCAAAGCATAGCACTGTGCCAGCTGCTAGTAAGAAGGTTAACTCTATCCCAGACAAAACCAGAGCAGGACTATTCTTACTCATATTTGAATCTGGATCCTGGAAAAAAAGTAGTATGTATGTATTTATTTATCATCCCACACTGTAACTTGAGTCCAGTAATAATGATCTCTAGGTTAAACAAGTCATTTTTTAGGTAGCATTTCATTAATGGACTTCTGAAGATTTTTTTTTTAAGTTTTTGCGTGGAAATGTCTGGCAGTATTGCTTAATTCTTGTTTTTTCAGACTTAGAGAACAAATTAATTATCAAAGTATTTTAAAAATGGCACTGCATATCTTCCTCTTGTTTAAAACATTCTTGTCAATATCATTATTGAAATGAACACCGTTTTTTTTTTTTTTTCCCCTTGTTGATCATTCAAGGAGTTAAAAAAGGGAGGGAGTACATAAACTGTTTTCATTTGCAGTCATAATTACAATTATTGAAAAATGAACAGAGGAAAACTGTCTGAAGTAACATAGACACACCATTAAGGAACATGTAACAGATGTATTGCCAAAGAGACAGTGAATATTTTTGCTCTCTCTCCTAACTCTCTGCTTTGATTTTGTAAAATAAAGATACACTGAGGAATGAAATTAATGGTTTTGAAAAGCAAAAGAAAGTGAAATAAATGCAGAGCTTTTAGTTTTCATTGAAATGATATTTGACTTTGATTCTTCCTCTGAATTTCAGAGAAGTGGCAGTGCTTTTGCATTAAACATTATAAGTATGATTTCCATTCCAAATGACATGGAATACCAATGTAACTGGAAAGCCGTATGTTTAACACTGCTGTAAAATTAATGGGTTGAAGTGATGTCTGTCAAAAACGTGTCCCTATTTGTCTTTTCTGTGAGGAGAGCTTAAGAAAAATATCTTGAACTGGCCTACCAAGGAAATAGAGAGTGGTTGTGAGGGTGCTACTGAACCACTTGTTTCTGCTACTGTATCAACTTCTTCAGAATTCAGTTTCAATTGAGTTTCTTAAAATATAAATATTACCGTAAGTTTGCAGTGATTATTGTTCATGATTTATATTATGGGGCTCAAAATTGCTTGTATGCTTTTATTGCTTCTTGCTCCCAGCTGCCAATGTCCATAGAAGGATACATTCATCTACTTGAGCAAAGCTAGTACCGCTGTGTGGGAATTTTTAAAAAAATCAGTCTCTTATTATCTCTTTCAGAATCTTATCTGTTCAGAGTGTGGCGATGAATTTACTTTACAGAGTCAGCTGTCCATACACATGGAAGAACATCGTCAAGAATTGGCAGGCAGTAGGATCCACAGCTGCAAGTCTTGCAAAAAGGAATTTGAAACTTCCTCGCAGCTAAAGGAGCATATGAAAACTCACTATAAAATAAGGTAACAATCACGGGACTGTAACAAAATGAGCAGATGTTACTTTTATGGTGGTAGCTGGGGGAAGCAAGAGTAGCATTCCCAGTCAGCAAAGTACCATGATCTATGCAGATAATTTCTTTTCTTTGGTATGCTGTTATGAAATCACATTTATTTTTTAAAACCTTGCTCAAGTAGGTAGTTATTTTGGGAGGCTTTTCTTTTTTTTTTTTTCTTCCTGTTTTCATATTTAGGCACTCATACTAAGCATAGTTCCATCCACTGGCTATTTGTAAACACAGGCAAAGTTTTTCTGATACAGAATTATTTTTGAACTGTGTTTATGTGTCATTTTAAAGGCTAATGGCAGTGCATTGAAGAAAATACATACTAATTTTACGTAGCAGTTACTGTAATTGCAAAAATCCCAATACTTACCTTCTGCAAAGAAATAAGTTGTTCCTTGCACTTTAATCATCTTTTGCAAGTAGTCCTCACAGCCTGCTGTGAATTTCTTGTAAATCTGAAAAAGCACAAAATGAAGGGAAAAGTCAGGCTGAATGAATGCTGTTCTTACTTTCTGGGAAAATTTGTTCTTTAAGCTCTCTAGTTTAACTTCGCTTTTCGGAGGATGGAAATTACTTTAAGTTAGAAGAAAGAAAAACGTATTCTGTCAGTTTAGTTTATACATTAAGAGAGGCTTATGTTTTTGACAGCTGATCTCTTAATCCTTGCTCTGTAAAAACAGATGGGAAAATATATGTTTAAAAATGAGAAATATTGGGTATTTCCAATTATTTTTATTAGCAAATGATGAAGGTTGTGAGATATTAATAATTGTGTTCCAGAAGTTTTTTAAAAAGTGTTGTAGATTTCCATTTGCAAACTGAAAATTGAGGTAAAGTTATGTTTCTATTGAATTATTATATTTTACACAAAAAACATTCTTGTTGTGAACGTCTCCTGTGGGAGTTAGGCTGAATAAATAAAGAATAGATGAATGAATCTAACAGATGCCTGTGATTTTGAGAGAGTACTATGCATGCTGCATTCTGATATAAATGAAATATTGGTGCTCCACAATAATTTATCTTTATTTTCATAAATATGAATCTTGTGGATTCAGAGTTTCTTTATATGAGATTCACCTTATTTATCAGTTTAGATGTGGAAACACATTGCATTTGTGTTCAAGAAACTACTGTTCATAAGAGTGCTTTACTGTACTTTCACCAGCAGTGAAAGCCAGGTTAATGAATTGCATAAGTAAACTTGCTCCACCTTCTGTCATTCAGGAGAAATTCTTTTGAAAGGAAAAATGTGGACATTCTGATTTTTTAGGGTTTTTTAATTATTATTTGCCACAATCTTCTCATATTGTTCAGGTCCACTATAAAAAGTTAACAGTTGACTCGGCTTGTTTGACTGTATATAAAGTTCAAAGACATACCTCAGTAGTTAAAAATTTTACTATTTGACTCTCGCTTTTTGTTGTAAAATGAGTTTCAAAAAATTTTTACATTTTAAAATTATGAAGAGCCTTGTTCGCTTAAGGTTTTTTTTCATAAAGTGGTTGCACTTTTCCTTCCCAAAAAGGTGTTTATTTTGTGTTTGAAATATTTGAAGGGAAAACTATTATGAACTTATAATTTAAATTTAGTATCTACCTTTTGCTAAAAAAATATATAAAATGGTCATTATAACTCTAAATGAGGGAGTCTTTAGAAGGTGATGTGACCTTGAAAGATTGTCCTTGCAATTGTCTCCACATTGGATATTTTTTCCTTTATTAAAATGCCGCAGTTATAGTTGAAACAGATGTTACTCATCAGAGAGCCTCGTCTGACAGTCACGCTGGTCTAGATCTGTCCAGAGATGGAAAGGAGCTTCTGACATCTCTGCTGTTCTCTCTCCTGCTTTTCAATCTTAAGTTGATTTTTTTCTCTGGATATTTCAGTAAATTTTGATAGATAAAATTAATATGTAAAAGTAAAATATATTAACCAAACTCTGCTTGCTGAGCAAGAGTATAAAAAGAGTTAAAAAACACATGCAATATTTGTTTAAGTAGAAAGATGTGTCATTTGAGCAGAAGTTTAATGATTTCTCGTGTTATGCATGGACTGTTACTCCCCTGCTATTTTTTGTATTGTTATACCAGCCTGTGTTTCAATGTGGTGGTGTATTTTTGCACATCTGTTCCACATTAGCTAATTCTTTTTTTCTCAGTTGTTCAGAAAAACACCAGTTATTTAAAGTTGTATAATTTCAGTTAGCTTTAAGCAGTACTGACAAGCTGCATTACTGTATAGGTGTGAGTACACAGGCACTATGGAAAATGTGGAGTGCTGTAAATACCACACTGCTTTCTGGTTTCACCTTCTTTAGCTGAGTTGTTGTAATGGTCTTTTAATATCTCCTAGTTTTCCTGTTTTTCTTTTTTTTTTCCAGCAAAAAATCAGTTGGTTTTTGTTTTCCACATTGCTGTTTTTCAGCAGTCATTTAAGCTAACTAGTTTTATTTCTAGAGAAAAGAATTGTGGGAGTTTATATCATCTCTCACACATCACAGTCTCCACAGAGACGTGGTATTTGAGAAGCAGTGGTGAATATTTGGGTTGTTAAATTCTTCACCTGTTTTTGTTAGACCTCAGCAACTGCATTTGTGCTCTAGTTTATGAGATCTCCTTATTCTAATTAGCAAAGTCTTCCTGTGCTTAGGCAAAAGAAATAAAGTTGCACAGAGTTGAAAGTTCCCACCAAAATAGTAGTTGTGAAGCCACTGTATACTTCTAGCAGAGTTTACAGTGAGAATGTCGCTAGAGAACCTCCAAGAACTATCCATTTAATTACAGAAGTAACTGTAAAATTCTTGTTGTTGTGTAGGCACTTTTCTAAGTGCTCCGTTTACGTTACTCTTTTAGTATCATTAAAGAGTTTGATTTTACTGTTGCAGCTGATACTATACATTGTCATAAAATTTACACTCTATATTAAAAAATGATGGGGTAAAATCAGTTTCTTCAAAATAATGTTTAATATTAGGATCAAGAATATTTTATGTAAATTCCTTTTTTTTTTTTTTTTTTTTTTTTTTAATGACAGATTATCAAATACTAGATCTTATAACAGAAATATTGATAGAAGTGGGTTTACCTATGCCTGTCCTCATTGTGGAAAGACCTTCCAGAAGCCGAGTCAGTTAACACGACATGTTAGGATACACACAGGTAAGATTGTGGAAGTAATTGCTTTAACTTGCATTTGTTTTACGAAATTCAATTAATCTGTGAAATGTTAAATATTTTTCTCCCAGTTGGGGCTTGAAATAGTATTAATACTTATCTGCTTCACTAGATGCCATTTCCTGTTGGTTAAATCACCCTTTATGCAATTCTTTTGTTTAGGAAATTTATATGCCTTTAAAAATCTTTTATACTGTTTTTTCTCATGATACACATCTGGAAATGTTAAGTACTTTACAGGTTTCATTTGTTACAGAATACCAATTTTGGTACTTAAAATTTTCAATAGACCCTAAAATTGGAATACCTAGATAAGCCAGGTAATGTAACTAAGATCTCACATACTCTAGAGAACCGGTTCTAAAATTTACAGTCACAAATAGAGTAGGAATACATGAGAATGAATAATAACGTTAACATAGTGGCTTTGCTTTTGGTTTTAGATTGATTTATTAAAAGTTCCTGCCATATTTTTTCTGTACTTACCGTAACTGCCATTTTCAGGCTGTCCAAAGTGAACCTGTGAGCTGATAAGCCTAGATTTTAATTTTGATACTTGAAGAAGAGCAGGTGACTGTTCGGTTTTGCAGAATGAATAGCAGGTGCAAAATTACTGTAATAAATATATGCATTTGTTTAACTCTTAAGTAATTGAAATAACTGAAAAATGCTAAGTATGAAATAATACAGGAGTTTTTGAAGTGTACAGAGTACTGTAAGAATAGTTCTCAAGTTTTAACCAGACATACATAATACAGCTTGAGTTTGGCTTCAAACAAAACCTTCGTTGAAGGTGCTCCAGTGATACGCAATATATGTGTATTTTTCATCTTGTGAATAAATTGCTGTTTGTCTAGGTTTTAGCTAATTAGACTAGTAAATTATGCAAGTATACAGTCTTGTTTGTATTGGCAGTCTGTTCAGACAGTGATGTGATAAGTTACCATGTAGAAGAAAGACTTTGTTTGCTAGGGGAGAAATAAAAATTCCATTGCAGGAATCTTTGTTAGGAATTTTTTAAAGCTTTATAATTTAATTGTAACATAGTAACACAAGAGGTCACCCTTGTACATACTTTAAAAGTTGCCTCAAAGTAACATCCAAAAAAGTCACATTAACTTTCTTATTTTAAGAGTTGTGTATCAAATTGATACTTTATTTTAGCTTATTCTAGAGAGAATTAAGAAAGAGATTATAGTTGGTTGAGGACATTTTTCTGAAGCTTCAAAAAGTTCAAGAACATTTATAGTTCTTTTGAAGAGTAAAAACACATTTGTCTATTGGGAAAGCAGAGACAGAAAATGCAGTCCCAATCTGCACATCATGGTGGGTCATTTTAAATTCCAAGTAGGTAGTGAATACTCATTTAATTTGTGAAGTATGTCATTACTTTAAATCTTCAATCTGCCTCGTATCCAATTGCTTGAGGTACTGTAAAATATGTGGGAAAGAAGAACTATGCTTTAAAGAACTTAGAGTATGTAAGTCTTTAATAGTTAAAAGAGCATGTCTGTGCTACTTGTACAGCATTGCATTAGCGTCTTAATTGCAATACATTTTTTGTTCGTAGCTATTAATTTCAAGAAATTGTACCCTTTGGGAAAAAAAAGTCTCAGGGATTTCAATTCCCATATTAATAACTAAGTCATGAGCCTGCGATTCCCCCTCCCAATTCTGTATTTTATTAAGTTATACTTGAGAAATACAGAAATTCCACATTTCCACTCTAGAATTAAGATGTAGCTTTTATAATGGAATTTACTTAAATAGGCAATGTAACCTGAAGCACTACTTCTGCGTATCCCCCAGCAGCTATTAGTGGAAGCTAAGCTTTTTACCTATGAAAGCCTAATAAGAATTTTGTCGCTGTATTTCAAGATGATCTGAATCAGTGTTCTTTATTTTAATATCTATTAAAAATAGTTAAAAACTCCAGACCTTAAAGCATCTTCAAAACCATAAGCAGTAGAACAGAAAATACCCATTCCTTCAGAGTAGATACTATGTGAGTTATATGCTTCTAATCTATTTCAGAAAATAGAATTTAATTAAGAATTAATCACTTTAAACTAGATGTAATTACAGCTATATAATTA
This sequence comes from Xenus cinereus, assembly GCA_025774025.1. Lineage (NCBI taxonomy): Eukaryota > Metazoa > Chordata > Aves > Charadriiformes > Scolopacidae > Xenus > Xenus cinereus. Next base: position 98,160,197 of record JAOXJK010000012.1, on the reverse strand, counting down.
GAAGCAATATAAAAATATTCATTAAAAGTACTTTAGTGTGCATAAGATTTAGCACATGGTAGTACTTACGGGTGTAGCAGACATTAATGTTCAGCATGCTCATAGTGATTTTGCCTTTGCACATTTCTATAGCAAGGTCCTGAATTTACCACAGCTGAACTGTTTCACTATAAAAAAAATAAATTAAGAGTAATAGTGAGCTCACAGTGGAGATTTCCAGTAATCAATTAAGACATGTGGTTGTAAGAAACTGAACTTTGTTCTTAATATATGTGTATTTCAGATATATAGCTTTGTAATATGTTAATGCAGTTCTATTATGTTTTGTCACTTACAATTTCTGGGGAGTTTTTCGTACTTAATCTGTTAATTTACAAATAACTCCTAAGTATGCACATCACTGAGAACACCAAAATCAGGAAATAGTGAGAGAGCATTCCTCTAACAATACCACCTATATTTTCTTTAATATTCTGTAGTAATAGAAACATTCACAGTTTTAGTATTATTTTTGAGCAGGGCTGTACAATATCATTTCCAGTAAGTAGTTATAAAAAACGAACGGCTATTTATTGCGGAGCGGAAACCATAGGCTAACTTTTGCAGTGTAGCCATAAGACTTCTTGATTTTTAGACTAAATAGAAGGTCAAATTTTTGACTTAATTATTACTGTCTGTTCCACCTTCAGCTCCTTTGTTTGGTGCTATGCCAGTATATGCATTTCATAGGATTCGGTGTAAAAGAATGGTATATGTGGCTTTGGTTTTTCTTTTCTTTTCCCTTTTCTCTTTTCTGCCAGTGGTTTTGTGTAGCAGCTTCTGAGATCTTCCAAACCACAAGTGGAGGGAAGCTGTTATTTATAATTGTTTCATGCAGGTTTTATTTATTTTGCCCCTTTTAACTGAAAATCATCAGTTTGATCATAAAACTTTTTCAGAAATCTAGATCTTCATCAGAATAGATGTTGAGATTGGTGGTCAATTTCATTGTCACAAGACCTAATAATGTGTGTTTCTGTCTTTGTGTGTATGTCCTTATATCTAGATGCGGTGTTTTATTTTAGCTGATACATTTTTTCATTTAGATACAGGAAACTACTAACGTTTATTTAGCCCCTTACACCTCATCCTATTTTTCTTTCAGGTGAACGACCTTTTAAATGCAGTGAATGTGGAAAAGCCTTTAACCAGAAGGGGGCATTGCAGACCCATATGATCAAGCACACTGGTGAAAAACCCCATGCTTGTGCCTTTTGTCCTGCAGCCTTTTCTCAGAAAGGCAATCTTCAGTCACACATACAGAGAGTTCATTCAGAGGTAAATACAATTATTCATAAAGTGGTTGGTGCTAATATACTGCTTATTTCATTTTCAGTATTTAAATTGGCCTGTTTACTATTCCTGCGCTCTCTCGTGCTTTCTGCAGTCAATATAGCTTTACTGCTGTAGTATAGCTTCTAGTTTGTTGGATTTACCTGCAAATTCAGCTGTTCTAAAATAGCTTAATCTGAATAAATGTATATTTAGGATAATTAGCAAAACCTTCATTTACCGTTGTCTTTTTAGTACATTGATAAATTAATAAATTATTAGTGGTTTTAGGTGTATAAAAATGTACCGATGTTGGTCTGGGGAGAATGGGAGCTAGGATCAGAGGAAAGTAAGCCAAAAGCAGCAAAGCAGAAAATGGTGATAAATTTCAAGGCCAAACAGCAACCCACAAACTCCATCATAGAGCACACTTGCAGTTTATCTTTGAAGTATGTATCTATCTTTGAGCCTTTTTCAGAGTTTTTTCAGTTACAGGTAGAAGAAAATTACAAAATAAGATAAAAACCATTGTTGTCTCAAACCTCTTTATGCTGAGTTTTTTCTTCTGTGACAGACAATTTTTAAGATTCAAAAGGTACTGCTATAATAATGTAATATAATCTTCTGCAACGTTGACTATGCAACTTTGTTCAGTAATTTCCTTGCTGACTTTAGTGATTTGTGGTTGGAAGTACCTATAGAAAGAGACCTAGTTTCAATTTGGAAAGTAAAAACTGATAGAGGCAGCTTTTTTTCTTTTCCTGCATGCAGAATATCGTCTCTACTATCAGTCTTTCCCCTAACTCTGTCTGAGATTTGCTTTCTTGTTTTCTATTTTTGTATTACAACGACAGATCTTATTTATTGGATTTTTTTACTAAGAATCTTTTTAGTGTGTTAGCGTTTCTTAATTATAGGATACGTCATACAGTATGTATTAATGTCTTGTATTATGCTTTGATTATATTAAATCATATGTTTACATTTCATATGTCTTTGTGTGACTAGTCTTCCTCACTGTTCACAACTGCCTGTATGTGATAGCTTTTGCTGCATAAAAAACCCACACCAACATTAATTTTATAATCTACATTGACTTTTTTCAGTATTGCAAGATTGTTGGGGATCAAGCCAAAAACATTTTCAACTTTTTTTCTCTGCTGTTACTCCGCTTTTCTGTAATAAATGCAAAAAACCAAAAACAACCAAACTAAAACAAACAAACAAAAAAACCCAAAAAACACATGCTGTGTTCCATGATCATGAGCCTACATTTCAGTTATTGCTTTGGATCATTTGTGGATTTTTTTTTTCTTTCTTGCTGTCACTGTGTTTACTTCAAGACTGCATGCAGAACTCTATTAATTCTTCGTTTTATCCTGAGACAGTCACAAAATAGTGTTACAGGTGATAACGAAATAGGTTCTCACTTTGTATATCAGTTTAGTTATACCTGTGTTTAATCAGTTATGCCTCTTTCTGAACATCTTCTTACCTCTTTAAGCTAATGTCAGGAAATACAAAATTCCATACTATATTGCAAACAGTACAGCATGTTTTCTGTTGAAGACTTTCTTTTTCCCTACATACTGAAAGTTCTGCACTGGTTCTTACTGCTGTGTGATAGACTGAGGAAGAGGGGGAAGTAAGGATGGTTGGAATCTGCAAATTTAGCTGCTTTTATTACCTCAACCCCTTGGCCTGAAAGTCTCAAACAAATTGCTGCTGATCACTTTCTCATCCTGTGTGTTCAAATTCAGTTCAAACTACATATTAAACTTCCCTGCCCTTCACTGTGTTGTTTTTTTGATTTTTTTTTTCTAATGCAATCCCTGTGGCCTTTGAGCTAATGTGTCTCACCTTCATTCTACTTTGACCATCAGGTCAAATGGATTTTATTTTTTCTTGGAAGTTTATAAAAGACACGTTTGGAAAAGTACACAGAAGAGAGCCAAAATTTGACGATAAATTATCTCCATTTTTTCTCTTCATATTTCTAAACTACCATGTTAATTGGCACAATTAAAAGGCACATCTTAATTGATAAAGTTGCATTTTGGTATTGTTTCTAAGTGTGTAATGATAGGAAATTGTAAGGAGGGAAAAGTCTGAGACCACATTTGCCAGATGACATTGTTTTGCTCTCTGGTGCTTCCCAGTGTTGAGAAGTGGTAATGGGATGTGACAGTCATGCACATAGATAACAGTTGACTTGATATCTGAGAGATACTACTGTATATCACTAGTTTGGAAAAATAAACCATTTTAGCTCTTATAATCCCATAGTATATTTGTTACGTGGATAAATAATGAAAAATACAAAATTTTAGACAGTAGATTTAGCAAAAACTTCCTTAATTTTTTTGTTTTATTGAAGGTTAAGAATGGCCCAACATACAACTGTACAGAATGTAGCTGTGTCTTCAAAAGCTTGGGTAGCTTAAATACACATATCAGCAAGATGCACATGGGTGGTCCACAGAATTCTGCGAGCTCTTCAACAGATGTATCTCATGTTACAGCGGTAAGCTCTGCTTAGTATATTGTGAAGATGCTTTTGAGAGTTTAATTAGATCTATATCTTAATTCCAGTAATTCTTCAGACAGGTTAGAACTAAAAGCTGTTTTTTTTCTTTTTAAGGACTTCTGTAATTTTTGGAATTGATTTGTATTATTAAATATTGTCAGAATGTGAATTGGCCAAGTATATGCAAAAAAAGATTTTTCAATTTGAGGGTTTAAATGAAAATACAACATTTTATGCTACAACTAAGTACAATATGATTCTCGTGCTTACAGATTGTGTGTGGAGAAAAGGTTTCCTCCCCTAAAAATAATTGTGAAGTTTTGCTGGAACAATGAAAGCTGGAGCTATTGAAATTACATATTAGTTTTAAGTCACTTTCAGAAACTATATGTATAATTCTAGTCCATATAAAGACATAGTGGATTCTTTTTCTGAGTATTTCTGATAACTTGTTTTAAATGTTAGCTTCTTATTTGACAGATCATAAGGGAAAAATCTGAGCTTTATTGGAAGCACTGAACATTTGTTTTTTTCTTTACCAAGATACAAGAAGCTAAATCTCAGAAAATGCTTCTGGTTTCCTAAGATTATTTTATTTTTTGAGACATTGCATATTTAATGTATCATAGTAATTTTTTTTTCTTTGATTATAACTACGTTTTTTACCTTTATTCCACTCTGTATTGCATCATTTTCAACCTTTATGCTTTAAAGGTCAATGGATGACAAATGATAGCAGACTTTGAAGAAGAGGGTTAAAATTTAAAGTCTCGATTTCATTATGCAGCTATATCTTGTTGAAATTGAGTGTCTAGTAGTGTTGTTTGGAGAACTATTTTTCTTTTTTAGATTTTGTAAATTTTTTTTTTTGTATGGCAGATGCTATTTGTCTCTTCAGGTTAATTAAAGAAAAAAAAAGACTAATGTGTTCTATTTGCTTGCAAGTACATATAATGTATGTCTTTTTGTACATCTCTCCATTCAGAAGCCTCATCTTAAAAGCAGAACAGAAAAGGATTCCTTCATAGTACCTTATGTTTGCTTTCCCTACCCAGCCGTGTTTTTCTTGTTTTGGTTTGCTTGAGCATTTTGCATTTGCATTGTCTGTTGATATTACAGAATTGCATTGTTATCTTTTCTTCATCCATACTTCTCTGCTTGCATGAAGGAGGGGAAAAATAAGGAATACCTCCATAGAATAGTATAAGCAAAACAGGAGAAAAATTTGTCTTTCTAAAAACAGATGCCAAGAAGTTTAACAAGGAAGAATAAAGATGATAACTGTCATATCAGTTGCATGTTAAGAGTATTACACTTTTCATTTTTAATTTTATTTCTGAAGCTGCAGAGATTTAATGATTGATCAATTTATTATTATTGCTATAGAAAAATGATACATTCTTAGACTGGCACTGGCATTCTTGTATTAGAACTGACTATTTCATTCTGCTCAGAACTTGTAGAGCTTTTTTAAAAAGAAATTTCCAGCATAATAATTATGTTCTGAAGGTTGCGATCAGTCTGTGTCATCCTTGTTATTATATACGTGGGGATAAACAATGGTTACGTCCTTAATACAAGAAATACCAGATGTTGAAGTCTCCTGAAGTGCTGTGCTACCAACGAACGCGTGTCTTGCGTGATACATGAGTACATCTTGTAAAATAGTCTTACTGTAAGATTGTTGTTTGTCTTTTGCTGCATCAGTGCTTATAGCTAAGGTGTTGGTTTCTGTAACATGCGTTTATTTGATGTATAGAAACTGTGAAACAACAGTAGTGATTCTAGGTAGTGTTGTATCTCTCCCATAGTCTCATTTTTTCTGTCCCTAGTCTCTGTACTGTGGGAAAGTGAACCACACTGCTTTTATGCGTGATATTACACATATATTTCTTCTTTTTGTACAAAGACTTTAAGTACTTTATTTTCATTTCTTTGTAGGACTCTGTCACCCAGCCTTTAACAACATCCCCTGGTAATCTTTTGCAACCTGTTGATAACAAATGGAAGAATGTAAGTGTACAGTTTTTGTCATGTTTTTGCATCAAGATTTAAAGTGGGAGCAAATTTACAGAACTTTTTAAGCTTTCATTTAAGTGGTGGAAAGGGATATGCAACAGACCTCTGTGATAAGTTGATGAGCTAGTATGTGAAGGCAAACTGCTTGGTGAATGCAGCTGGTTATTTAGGAATAGAACAGGTCTTGAATGGACTATATTCCCTCATTCATGTCACAGTCATGATTTTGCACGTAATTCGCTTCATTAGGCCTTCAAAATGGAGGCAAATATTCTCCTATATAAAAAGACTAGAGGACAGTAAGGTTTCTCATACGTACTGTGTTATCCTGCCCCTCTGACTTGACTTCACAGGGATACCATGGTTTGGGTGGAGAGGGAAGGAGTTGGTGCTGGTTGGTTGAATTGGTTGGAATTGAGGCAGCAGGGAAACTGTGGCACTCAGGAGGAGCCCATGGAGCTGGAGAAGGACCATGCAGGGCTGGCTTTCTGGAACTACATAGCAAGCAGTCTTGGTGTGTAGGCAGGTCTTCATGTGCCACTCACAGAGAGAGCATTAGCGTGTTTTGTTGTAGCTGTGACATGTGGTTGTCAACTATGGGTTGCAGCATGGTGGTATCTTAGTGACAGAGTAATTTGACTTCTGTTGCCCCCTTCCCAATTTCAGCCACCATCTTCTTGTGTACTAGAATCCCCAAAACCAAGGACTAGGAAATGGAGGCAGTAGTCCTTTAAAGTCACGATAACCAGTTCATCTACTTTATTTTTCTCTTTTACTATGAATTCAGTGTTCCAGGACCAGTTAACTCTAAGCTGAACATAGTTATGTTTCTTATAAGACTTTTTAAAAGTGTTAAAAATGACTGTTCTTCAAAAGCAATTTCTTTTATGCAAATTTTCATTTTTATTTTTTTTTACCCAGTTGAAATTGTCCTTGGTAGGGAATGTTATCAGAGATGATGCCTGTTTTTTTGCAGGGGCTGTGTATGTGTGAAAGCATAGGTCTGAAAAGAATTGTGCCACATTATGTGATTCCCTGTACTTGATGCAGAGTGTAATCTCCTAAATAGAGAAGAGAAAAAAAATTTTGAGGGTTGAAGCTAGATAAATTCACACTTTGCAATAAAGTATGGAATTTTAGTGCAGATAATTCACTGTTGGAGCAACTTGTTGAAGTTGGATAGCAACAGAAAAGGTTACCAGAATAAATTACTTGATTTAAAGAACTGTTATAATTTCTGTTCAGTTACAGAAGGAGTAATTCACTCAGAGTAGTCACACGGCCTGTGTTACACAGCAGGTCAGACAGAGTCAAGGCAATCACAAGGTCCACTATTCTCTTTGAATAAATGTGGAGTTATGAAGTAGTGATAAAACACTTCATTCTCTATGCTGTTTTTAAAATGAGTTATTGAAGTAAGACCTACAAAGAGGCCTCTGAAACTTTTTGTAATGAACAGGGGATCTTAATAGTAATGGTAGCAAACTCAATATATACATATGCACACATACAATTTTTCAAAAAGATAACCTCCAGAAGACTGGATATAAACCGCTGTATAATGCATGAACAGACCTGCCAAATACATAGGGTACTGTAATTTTTATGTCAAAGATGATGTTGAGTAATTCCTTCATTGACAATTTATTTTTCTTTTGCTAAAGCCTGGGAGAATTTTGTGTTGTCTTCCCGCTCTACTAAAGAGCTTCCCCGCATTCTGTTGCAAGAAAATAAATGTTTTCCATAAAGAGCTATAACAGTCTTTAGCAGAACACTTTGCTTCAGTTTCTGTTTATTGCAATAAAAATGGCATATAGCATGTTTTATTTTGTAAAATACATATTGAAATGTTTATAGCACTTTTGCTAAATTGGAATCTGAAGAGATTGAGTTCTTTCCATCTGTCCTGCTGGTAAAGTGAAATAAAATGAACTAATTGTTAAATTGGCAAACTAGCAAGTGCTATTCTTGCATGCATGCGAGAGAAATGAGATAACGATTTGTTTTATATCGTCTCATAAGAAGGTATTAAGAATATTTCATCAAGCTTGCAGGATGTAATTTGAGTCAAGCTAATTTTTCTTAATACATTTCTTTGTAACCATACTCAAATTCGGTGACTATGTTGTTTTAACTGTCCAGTGTATTGTATAAGTATAAATAGAATCTCAGGGGAGTTTTCAGGTTGGAAGCAATATTACAAATGAGAAGCCTATGATTATTCTTTCTTACAAATGATCTGAAAGAAGATGGCATTTTCTATATATTTGTGTGTTTGTGTGCGCATGTGTGCCTGGAAGTGAGTATTTTTAGAGAACAGAAGTGAATATTATGCAAATATCCAGTGTGTTATAAGAAACAGAATTATGGGGCTAGCCATTATATAAATACATATTTCTCTTTTCTACAGAAAAATAAATGATTGAAAGCAGTTGTTTCAGTAGTGGTTTACTTAGGGAGTCTGTCTAAGGAAGAGAAGTTTATAAATGAAAAAGAACAAGAGGAGTCTTTATTTCTGATTTTAAAAAATAAATACCAAAGCCTTTTATCACTTTTTTTTTCCTCCATATTTGTTACTGAGGTAGCCTAGGATACAACTATAAAATCAGAGACTAAAGACTAAGACTGATTTTTAAACGTCAAGTGTTTTTTAATATTTTGACACAGCTCCATGTGTTTTTAAATGTTTAGAGTATAAAGAGATTCTGGTAAAGCTAAGAGATTTAGAAGATTGAAAGTTGAAGGGGAAAAAAGTTACAAGTTTGATTGTTCTGAAGGTTTTGATATAACACTGCCACAAACTGTACATGTGGAATTCAGTAATTGATCCCTGTGTTTTTATAAACTGGTAGAAGGTTCGATAGTTATGATAAACTTAATTCAAGCTGTAAGCTTATAGTTATGCAGCTTGGAAAAAACTCCAGGAAAGGGATATACAGAAGCAATTCTTTAGTGGAGAGAGCAAACCTTGAATGACAGCTCTGTATAATCCTTACATTTTATACAAGTGGACATCCTTGTAGTGGACAGGTAACAGACATTTCAGATATGGGAGTTCATATATACTTTCCATCTTCCTTTTCAAATGTACTGCTGTCTATTTCAGGCCACACATTTTCGGTCTCCGCTTCTTCAACAGACAGAAAACCAGGTGTCTTCAGCTGCTGCTCATCAGAGTCAGCAGGCTGTAACTGATGTCATCCAGCAGCTCCTTGAGTTATCAGAACCAGGTCCTGTAGAAAATAACCAGCCGCAACAACCTACTCAGCAACTCAACATCGCAGTGGGAATCAATAGAGATATTTTGCAGGTAAGAGTTCTGTGTGAGAACAGCTTTACATTTAAGTGGTTTCTTTCTCATTTTTATTTTAGTGACCTTTTTTTCTCAGTATTTTCAGTGATAGCATTCCTTCTGCATTTCTAAATCATGTATCAGCAGCTTGTGGCACATCTTTAAGTTACACTGTGCTTAAAACATGACATTTAAGAGGGGAAAAATATTTTTATCTGGTTAAAAAATGAGGACATATACAGGGCCTTTATCCAGTTCTAATTATAGGGCTGTTTGAATAATTCCTACTGGTGCAAAGAAAATTCCTTCTTGGGTCAGACCAATGTTTTGTCTAACCCATTATTCTGTCCCTGATACTGGCAGTAGGAGATGCTGTGTAACAGAAGAGACGCAGGCAGTAATTCAGCTGTCTGTGCTTGTTCTGCAGCCTCCACATAATGGAACAGGGCAAAGAATATTCTTCTTTAGTATTGGTGGTAGCCTGCTAACCTTTAAGCTATTTTTTCATCTCTAGTCTTTTAAGTGCCATTTAAACCTCTTTTTGGAAGCCCCAAATGTTAAATGGAGCTCTGTGCCGGTTCACCATCTTACCCGTGCTGAGTTCTCTAATGTTGGGAATGTGATGTGTAGTTGCATCAAATTATAACACAAAATATAACTACTGTTGTGATAGCTATTTAAATAAATAAATAAATTGGTCTTTGGGGTTGGTTCTTTAAGTTATTCTATGAGCATCACTAGCCATGTTGTTGTACAAAATAAAAATAAAACATAGATTTTTTTTTTCCAAGCGCTCAAATATCTAGACACTC
>JAOXJK010000012.1:98109775-98142715 GCA_025774025.1 Xenus cinereus | reverse complement strand
AAAGGGTTATTAAACATTGGAATGGGCTGCCCAGGGAAGTGGTTGAGGCACCATCCCTGGAGGTTTTCAAAAGATGGGTTGACGTAGTGCTTAGTGGCATGGTTTAGTGATGTTTTTTATCAGTTAGGTGATGTTTGGACTAGATGATCTTAAAGGTCCCTTCCGACCTAGACAATTCTATGATTCTGTGATTAGCCAAAGTAGATGATGTATAAATACAACAATTTTTAATGGACCTTTTTCATCCTTTAATTAAAGGCGGATATATATCATAGTGATTTGTACTTATCACAAAATACATATGAAATATTTGTCAAGTTATAATGTATATCTGGAGTACATTGATTAAATGTCATTTGGTTAAGGTGGATGTTGGAAGACCAAAATACTTGATTAGCAGTGAATTCATAACTGTCAACTTTTTTTCGAAGTTAGCGCTTGTTTTGGATGTATCAGAGATTTATTGTAATGAGATGGATCTACGGACAAAAGAAGAACTATCACTAAAATAGATAGCATGTGCAATGTAATATATATAATGCTAAATAGATGCATGCATAATTTTAAATAAGTGCTGAAAACATGCTCATTTTCTTTATATACTTCCATACTAAAAGTCAAGTCACTTTTTTTTGTTTTCCCCAAATACTAGCTCTTCAGACTACTGCAACTTTGGAATAACTTCATAAATTAATTTTTCTTTTTTTGCGTGTGTTTATGTATGCAGGTCTTATCCAGCCAATCCCAAGGAATAGCCAGTTCTTCCAAAATTATTTTAACAATAACTTTGTGAATGACGCAGACAGACCATACAAATGTTTCTATTGCCATCGAGCCTATAAAAAATCTTGTCATCTTAAGCAACACATCAGGTAAAATAAATACAAAGAAGAAAGGAAATGTATGTAATAATGAATTTATGGAAAAGCATAAAATTTATATAGTGTTTACTAAAAAGACTTTTTTTTAATTACTGTCTCTTAAGTAGTCAAGTAGTGATAATTGATTTTTCTGGTAAAGCTGGAGGAGGCTTTTGAGTAATTCATACCTCTATGCAGTCCTAGGAGTACAAGTGATTGTGCTTAGTGTGCAGATTAGTTTATTAACACTTAGACTTTTTTTTTTCCTAAACTACATATAGAAAAAAGCAAGCATTGCATGTGGATTCTTGTCGTAATTTTGTATTTGCATACTCCAGATGATCTGCCTTTGAATGAACTCCTATCTTTTGAGAAGGAAGTTAGCTTTTTTTTTTCCCCTGTGTGCTGTTTTCTGTGTACTAAACCTAACAGAATTTAGGCTTACATTGTAATCCAGTAAATGTTCTTGGGAATCATTTTATTGCCTGAAGTTCAGTTCAAGTTCCATACAGTGAGTGCTTACAGCCATAAGCTCATGGAGTCATAGAAAAACTTAGATTGGAGGAGAACCAGTGGAGAGAACTAATCCAACCTTGCTTTCAAAAGGAAGGGTAGCTTCGAAGTTAGATCAGGTTGCAGTTTTACAGGGAGTGAGCTTTGCCATTTAGTTGAGTTATAAATCAGGGAGCAACATTTGATAAACTATGAATATTAGGATCTAAGGAGAGATTCCATAAAGCAGGTGGCAATCTGCTTGTGTCTGCAATATAAGCTCTGTACCACTTTTTCACTTCTTGTAATTCAAATTGTGGTGAGTTCCTCGTGTTCTCCTTAGAAATCAAGTTCTGTACTGGTAGGTTCTCAAACTGGCTTGAAACAGTTCTTGATTTCTATATGCTGTCTGCAGGAGGGAGGGGAATCCTTGCAATAGCACATCTTTTCCTTTTGTAATACTGTTTTCACATAGCAGTCTGAAAGACTAGTTGTACTGTGCCTTGTTCAGGACGGATGCAGTTCCTTTCCCAAAAGTTTTGTTATTAAACATAGTAGTAGTATACAATATGAGGAGGACAATATTTTTTTTCTCTCCAAACTTTTGGGGACATAATTTTGGCTGAAATGAGGAAACTATATGTGAATGATAATATAGTAGTTCTTCAGACTAGTCTGAAGAACTAGTATATTACTTGGCATAGAAAAAATTCAACCGAGAGGTTTTAATTGAGGCAAAGTACGATCAGAAAAGGAGATTGGACTGTAGAACATAATTAAGACAGACAGTACTGCTTCTAGCCCTGTCAATGATGATGTGCAGATCGTTTATAATTTATTAAAGCTTCAGTTTCTCGGTTTTCTTAACTGAAGCCTCTTCCGTCCATACAGCAGTTGCCTTACTTTGATTTATTTTGCTCATTTTTAAAATGTAGTCTTCTAATAACTTCATAAATCAAACTGTTAAATCTACTTTACTTTCTGCTTTCTCGTCAAAAGGTCACATACTGGTGAAAAGCCATTTAAGTGCTCTCAGTGTGGAAGAGGTTTTGTGTCAGCTGGAGTTCTGAAAGCACATATTAGAACACACACTGGATTGAAAGCTTTTAAGTGTCTTATATGCAACGGGGCCTTCACTACTGGTGGTAGCCTCAGGCGACATATGGGGATCCATAATGACCTTCGACCGTATATGTGTCCATATTGTCAAAAAACATTCAAAACGTCACTAAACTGTAAAAAACACATGAAGACTCACAGGTATGTTTACGATTTTTATATGGATCCTTTGATGTATTTCAGTAACCCTTCCTTAAAGATACTTGGAAAGGCAGCTTTGCTCTGTAGCAAATGCTAATAATTGAATAAGCATGTTTATTTATGGGTAGCAAACACTTAGGTCTGAAAGTGTAGTAAATTCTCGTGTATAAAAAAATAAAAAAAAAAATAGGGTAACTAACTGACGCCATAAAAAGACCTTTTTATCTTTCTTTGCAGATATGAGCTTGCACAGCAACTTCAGCAGCATCAGCAGTCTGCTTCGATAGATGATACTACAGTAGATCAGCAGAGCATTCATGTTTCTACACAGATGCAAGTGGAGATTGAAAGTGATGAGCTACAGCAGCCAGAAGCTGTTGCAACAGACCAGCAGGCTATTTTAGAATTGGACCAGCAGCCAGTAGTGGGCACAGAAGAAACAGCGCTAGAACAACAATTGGCTGATCAGCCTTTAGAGCAAGACGAGGGTGAGTATTTTAAATATGACAAGGTTTATAATGAGGTAAGTTTACAAGTTCTCAAATAACTTTTTCTTCACAAATTTACGTGAAGAATACATGGAGTAAAAGCTAACTCCTTAAGGCATGTTGCACAGTTTCTTTTATTCGTTAGCGTTCAGGTTTACTGTTAAAAATAACAAAAAATTGAGGTTTGCATTATGTAGTTGTATCAAGCAGAATTACGAAACAAGCGTACAGAAGAATAATACTAAGTGCACAAAACTTTACCACATCACTTCTGTCATTAATAAAAAGCACTGCCATATAGTCTCCTTGGGAAGTAATACCTGTATTTTGAGGTGGGAGAACACAAAATATATCATGTACTTGTTCTGTTACTAATAGCGGAACAAAGTATTTTGGGTTTGCTTATTTGCTCTTTTTTATGGTGTAATGAGTTAAGTACTGCAGAGGAACATGAATAAAGCCTACAATAAGGAAAGATTTAAATACCTGTTCAGCTGATAATTTTTTACTATTTGTAATGTAGTAAAAATTCAGATGACTGTAAAATGTAGAGTTTTGGAAGCAACTGAATTATCCAGTTAATTACATCTTCTTTTCTTGATTTTATTTTCCTTTTCTTTTTTTTCTTCCTTTTTTTTTTTTCTCTTCTTCCTTTCCCCATTTCAGATAGATTTGTGACATCCCAGCATGCTTTACAGGAAAATATCACTCAATTTGAACAACAAGCTATAACACAGCAGCCATTTGATCAACAGGGCTTATCACAAGGTTAGTAATAAGTAACAGTTTTTAAAGTGATTTTTATATATCTGACTTTACAGCATAAAGCGTTTCAAACGCGGGCATCCACAGTCAAAGTAACTGCAATGCAGACAACTTGCAAAAACTTTTCCTTAAATAACTATTTTGAAACTGTATTTGGTAGGATATTTTGAAACATAAATAGAATTTGCTTTTATGAGCCGATGTTTAGGCATTACATTATGAGGTTTATAGTCAGGCATTTGATATTCTTTCCTTGATTGTATTTTGAAATTGCTGTGACAGTAGGCAGTTCACACAACTTTCTCCCAAAATAGACATACTCATAACCTGAGATGATCAGAAACACGGTCTAAGATTTGACTGAGTAGCTGTTGGGATTCATTGTGGGAAAAGACAGTGCAAAATATAATCATGTAAAAATCATACTTTCACCTAACCACAGCAGGTTCCTTTTGTATTTTTTAAAGCTACGTAAGTAACAAATTAAGAGATTGTAAACTTCTTTTGTATTTTACCTAAAAAATACTGAGAAATATGTGTAAGGCTTATGTAGCCTGCAGAGACTTGAAAAAATGACTGTGTTCCTTTCACTACTGGATTTCTTGAATTGTTGCTTGATATGAAGCTACTGGTGGTTTTGGGGGTTTTTTTTGGTGGGAGGCCAGGGAAGGGGAGTGTGTTCAAGGGGTTTTAATTTGTTTTGATAGGGAAGCATACCTCACTGGCTGACCAGTTCATCTCTTCCTCCTTGTTTCTGACTCCAGCAAATAACTTCGTATTTATATAACTGGTAACCAGTAATTGGAATTCTATCTGCTTAAACTTCTGTGTTCTTAAATTTCTTTCCCTCTTTAATAGTATAGCGCCTTTTTTGAAAACATAATTGACTGTGCTAAGTTGCATGATGCTGAAGAAATAGTATAATTTGTTGCTAATTTTAATTCCCTAGGTTGTGCTGCTTTCTGTGTAACTGAAAAAAAAAACAACCCAAAACAACTTAGTCTCTGCCTTTATTAAACAAGACTGAATCAGGTCCTGTTAAAACCCTATGGATTATTTTCATTAGTTACCTTTTACACTTTTCCAAATGAATGAAAAAAGTGCAACCTTTCACTCTGTGTTACTCTCAAGAGTGGTGGTGGTTTTTGTTTGGATTTTTACAGCTCCTTTGAATGTGAAAATCCGATATGTAAATCTTGTTTTCTTGCCTTATTTAGACTTCAGTTTCTATGTATGTTTGTCTTCTCCACTAAATAAATATTGAATACTGATTGATTTCTTGGGGAGGTGGAAGACTCTTCTAGATCTTACAAAAAAAATTGTTTCATCACCAGTACATTTTAAAATTGGTACAGAGAATCAGAACATTTTTTTCAGTGGTTCCCAGTGACAGGACAAGAGGTAACTAGCACAAACCTTGAACATAGGAAATTCCATCTAAACACGGATGGAATGTTCTTTGCTTTGAGGGTGGCAGAGCGCTGGAACAGGCTGCCCAGGGAGGTGGTGGAGTCTCTGTCTCTGGAGACATTCAGAACCCGTCTGGATGCCATCCTGTGCAACCTGCTCTAGGTGAACCTGCTTTAGCAGGGGGGTTGGACTAGATGATCTCCAGAGGTCCCTTCCAACCCCGTATCGTTCTGTGATTCTGTGATTTGTTATGTAGGTTTTTGTAAGTCTCATTTGTATAAGATATCTCCTATTCTACTTGGAATCTCATCCACAGATTCCCAACTCTTTGAAGTTTCCTTGAAGATCCTGGAGCCCTTCAAATTTTTTGAATTTCAGGTAGGTAAGCATTTGCGCGGATGCATGCGTTAAATTGGTCGACCCTCTCCCTATGTCTGCATCTGTGCTTCATGCTCCTAATTTCTTTTTCCTATGAGCTAGGCAGAACATCCAAACTTAAAACACTGTGTCTTTTTTATCCTTGATATTTATAGGCTGTATTTTTGTTAAAATATTTTGGCTCAGTGTTTATTAATAAAACATCGTAGGAGTTTTTAAAAAATCGTCATTAGGTTTTTGATTTTTCTTTTTCCTTTTTAAGAAAAAAAGAACATCTTTGCATTTCAGACCTATGAGGGTGATCCTTTAGGTCTGCACAGACCTGTCAGAACTTTGTTTATTCTTTCAGGTTTGTTTGTAATACTTCTGCAGAATTTCTCGTTTGTTCAGATAGATTTTCTTCTTTATATGTTCAGACTTGTAAAGAAGTGCTGATCTTATGAGGATGCTGCTGTGTCATAATTCATTATTCATTTGAGCTAGATCTGAAGACTGAGAAAAAGGACCTCAGTGTTCTTTGTAGGTTACATATTGAGGCATCTTCATTTGAAGACTTTTTAGTGAGGTCAGAACAACCAAATAGATCTTTCATCAGAAAATGTCTTTGGGTTATTGAATATCACCTGTCACCAAATGTGTTTTCTTATAGGTTTTGTCACCTTTTCTCCCTTTAAAGTCTCCCTGACTCATGGTTGAAAGTTAATAATTCAATTAGTGGCGGTAGGAGGGTGATCTTAAAAAAATGTGAGAAGTCCAAATACTGTTATTCTGTAGCACATACAAATAATACCATTGCCACCAGACTGCTGTTTTGCTTTCCTAAGAAGTTAATCTGCAATGTCAGGACTTGGAATTCTGATTCTTTCAGTAACTATTGACACGTTTATTCTGGTCAATACTGTTGAGCTGGTTCCAAAATTTGCCTAGGAAGCAAACCTGTAGAACATTTAATTGCTAGTCACTGACCCCCACTGAGATGCACATGTGCATGTAGATATGTTTATAATGTTAGAATTCAAACGATCTGTCAGTAAAGACTTCAAGTTTTGTCTAAACTAAAATACTGTGTTTGCTATGAACTATCATACTGTTGTTTTCTTATTCTCATGTGCAAGCCATATCTTTCCACGAGTAAACTGATTTCCAGACTATTCTATTTTTCAGTATGTTTTGTTGATGTAGAAGAGAATAGGTTGGATAATGTCATAAAGCCAAGAAAAAACAATCAACGCAAGTGATTACTTGTACTGAAATAACACAAAATTCAATTCCAAGTTTAGAGGACTTTGTAGTAAGAGACTCCCCTTATTATACAGAGCTTAAGATGCTTTCTGTTCTTTGAAGATTAAGGAAAAGCTTCTAGAAAACAATATGTAATGATGGAAACAGGAGCAGAAAATTAAGGTTCTGAAATTCATTCCTGTTTCTGAGACTGAATGTCTGGTTTTTGGTGTTTGGTTTGGTGGGGGTTTTTTAAATGCTGATCTGTAGAAATAGTATGGTGGTAGCAAATGCCTTTAGAATGCTCAAAATTGTCAGATCTTTTTAAAATTTTGAGTGGAAATTGACCTTCATACCAGGTGTTGAGCAAAAGGGGGGCTCATCATGTATATTCTTCTTACAGCATTGGTTTATATTTATTTCACAACTACTTTCAGAGATATTTCTTTCTTCAGTTTGTCCCAAAATACCTCTAACTTCAGAACTTTTCTTCCTGAGTATTTTGTTTCATGATCCTGGGAAATTTTTCAGGATGCCAGTAACTGCTTTTATTAAAACACCATGAGGTGAAACAGGCCGTGATATAGTAACTTCTTTTTTCCTTCTTGGCTAGTAAAAATTACTTTACTGATTAAAAAAAAAGTTTCAGGTTTTTTTAGATAGCTTTTTCTTTGTACATTTAATAGTTATGTCCTTTTTTTATGTGGGGCATGGAAGTGGCATCACTTTTGCTTCATTTTCTTGAGGCTTACTTTTTTTTGTGTTTTCATCAAGTGTAGTGGGAATACCACTTTTCCATAAAGGTGCTTTTAAAATGTATTTGAAAATAGAAATTAGCAGCCCTCTTATCACTGTAAAGCTTTGCATCACTATTCTTCAGGCTGCTTTTTTTATTTGATCATTGAGGTGCAATGTTCATTCAGCATGTTGAATCTTTTTTTTCATGTAATCTTGGTAGCTCTGGGAGAGAAAATAACATAAGAGTTGCAGCATTAGGTTTGGGGATAAGTTACAACCTGACTAATAATGCTTTCAAGATTTGTTTACGTTTGTTAGTCTTCATTCCATGGTGTAAGCAATAGTATACAAGTAGGCTTTTTTTCCCCTATATTGATAATAATATTCTGCTGTGAAAATATCTTTTGGGAAAATTCCTGCTTAAACTTAACACATCTCATTTTTTGATATACTGTATTTCAAAATATTCTTTAGCATTGCTTTTTGGCCTTTGATGCTGTGATCATCTGATGTGGATTTGTTTCTACCCTGTTTTCATAATCTTCACCCTTTTTGTCCGCTAAAGGCAAACTGCACAGAAATAGTAAAATTGCTGCCCTTACCTTAATTATGGCTAGTTGTGGTTTCACTTTTTTCCACATGACATCGATTTTTTTAAAATACTAGAAGTATTAGGGCCTAGAGGGCTTGATAAAAGGGCATCTCTAATGGCATTAAAAAACCCTGCAATCTGAGCTATACTTCCCTGGCTCTGAATCATTGATACTGTCATTCCATTCATTCATTTAGAAAAGGAGGTGATTAAGATCTGATATTTCAGAAGAAAAAAAAAAAGAAAAAAAAATTTCAGGTCTTTATACTGGAAATGTGAATAAAAACATGTTTATTTTTTACTTTGCAGTTTGCCTTTGAGAGGCTCTACTTTACTATTATCTAAAGAGTGGGAATATGTGGAGGAGATCCAAAGTAGGAGAAAATGGGATTACTTTATCAGAAACTGGAGTTCTCCTATTGGGTCATCTCCTCCACTCACCCGCCATCCTCCCCACTGAGCTTTGCATCCTTGTGATCGGCTTCCAGTGTAGTTAAGGGAGCGTGGTACCAACGTGGATAAAGGGAGATGGGTCAACCTGTTTGACACATGCATGCTTACATACAAGAAATTCAAAATTTCAATGGCTCTAAGGTAATTGTGGCACCCTGAAGAAACTTCAAACAGTGTTTTTCTGTGGAGGAGATTTTCCAATAGAATTCCAGCTAATGGTAAGTAACCCTGTTATGCATATTACGTAGATGCCAGAAACATTTGTGCATTTTTCCACTCAACAGTAAAGAGTATAAAATGAGTATTACTGTATAGTAATACTACTTAATATCTTTTGAAGGTAGTCTTCAAAGAGGTGTGGCGTAATTCGAAGACCAATTTGGTGTATTTTCTGTGTGTGTGACTGTTTAATTTCTGGCAGGTTTTACAGTGAATGACAGCTACAATCAACAGGCTCAATTTCCAGCTGTACAGCAGCTGCAGGATTCAAGCACACTTGAATCTCAGGCTCTTTCAACGAGTTACCATCCACCAGCCCTTCTTCAGGTTCCAAATACAGACACTATTAACGTAGTAAGTACTGCTAGAAGGCAGAATCCATTGTTTGTGCTCAGTGATGAGTTTCTTTGAGCTATTTCATTGCTAATTAGGTAAACTGAGAAGTCAAAAGAGTTTCATGATTTCTTTTCTAGATTGCTTATGAATAATAGCTGGAAAATAACAGGGCAGGGGGAGGATAACTGACTTGGCTACATGTTTCTTAAAAAGAGTTTTACCTTTTGGTGCTCTAGGCTTCAAAATGGACATAATGCTATAAAGTTCGATCATAAGCCTAAAACTAAGGAAAGGGCCTAATGTTATGAAATAACTGTACATTATTGCACTATATTCTGTCCTAATTCTTTAATTCCTATGGACATTGTTATGATCAAGCAGAAAAAATAACATTAGAAACACATAGTGGTCCTATGATGTGTATGATGATCTTTTTTGGTTCTCATCTGGTTGAATTAGTAAAGGAGCTTAATAGCTAAAAGTACAGTTTAAATATAACTCTTCATAATGGTAGCAATACCTAGCATGAAGACCATCTGTAGTAATGTGTTTACCATGCTGATCTGCCTGTATTATTGTCCCTTCATGCTTGCTTGCAAAGGGCAAATGTCATTTAGAGAACTGAGGTGGGTTTTAGGATCTGGAAGAGTTTGAGTAATTTCAGCATACAGGCTTTGGAGTTTTTTCTTCAAATCTTGCAACATGCTGTCATTCTTGAGGATTATTCTGTGTTGGTTCTTGCTTAGAGGAAAAACCTGTTCAAAAGCTAGTTAAGTTTGTCAGCATAGTAAATTTAATCCCTCAAACACCAGAAGATCTACAAGACTTGAGACACTTTTTTGTCTAGATTCACAGGGAGGTGAAGCACACCATGTTGTCCGTTTATTCCAGTTCAGTAGGTGCACATTTTGCTGCTTTCCTTCTCACTATGAAAGAGCACTGCTAATAGCATATTGCACTGCTAATTTCTTGTAAAAAATTTAGGAAAGCATAATTTTGATTACTTGTGTTGACTGTAAGTGTTGTAATTTTTTGTTGCCTGTTTGTATGACTTCATTTCAGTATTGTGTTACTGAAATTTACTTGAGGCTTTGGTTTCTAGACTACTCGTTTGATCCAAGATCAGTCATCGCAAGAAGAACTTGAATTGCACGCCCAACGGCCTCATTTTCTTGAGGATAATGAAGATCAAAGCAGGCGTTCATATAGGTTTGTTATACTTTTAGATTTTGTCACGGAATTTCCTGAATGTTTTATGGCTAGTAATTATATGCAACTAATGAAAACAATTTTCTTCTAATAGATGTGAGTATTGCAACAAGGGTTTTAAGAAATCCAGCCATTTGAAGCAACATGTACGATCGCATACTGGTGAGAAACCTTATAAATGCCAACTCTGTGGCCGTGGCTTTGTTTCCTCAGGAGTTCTTAAGTCGCATGAGAAAACTCATACAGGTAACAGAGTATTCCAGCTCTATATTAGTTTAACTCACATTTGGGTTTTGTAAATGTCCTGTATAAGTAAACTTAAACAAAGGCATGCTACTTATTTGTTTCTGTTACTTTAAGGAGTTAAAGCATTCAGCTGTAGCATTTGCAATACCTCCTTCACAACTAATGGCAGCCTTACCAGGCACATGGCAACTCACATGAGCATGAAGCCTTACAAGTGCCCATTCTGTGATGAAAGCTTTCGAACAACTGTTCACTGCAAAAAACATATGAAAAAACATCAGGCAGTCTCCTCAGCTGTAGCAGCAGCTACAGAAACAGGAGGGGGAGGTAAATTATTTCATTTTTACTCTTATAATCCTTAGTGCATAACAAGTACAAATGTTTCAGTGGATTACATGAATGCTGTAACAGTAATGTTATAAATTAGCCTTCCAGCATGGATAATGTCTAATGTCCAGAGCCACTGAAATTGCTGTAATCTAAATTGTTTAAAGAAATCAGTTTCCCAGGAGTCTGTCCAGTGTATTCAAGGTACTGTAGGTTACACAGTTATTTTAGTGTGTCACTAAAGTAGTACATTTTTTGTCCTAAATTACTTATACCTGTATATAATGATTTTAACAATAAAAATTACAAATCCAACTTTATTTCAAAGAAATACAGATATGAATAATTAGACCTCTGAAAGAGATTTAAGTCTAAACATGTAATGTGGTAGCCATGTGTTTAATAATAAACCCTTCTATTTTTATAATTTCAGCTGATAGATTAAACTAAACAGACGTGTTGGTTTTTTTCTTAAAATAGTTGCATGTGTTGAAGATGATGATGAAAACTCTGAAAGAACTTCCAGAAAATCTCGTCCTGGTGTCATAACTTTTACAGAAGAAGAAACAGCAGAACTGGCAAAGATTAGGCCTCGAGAAAGTGCCACTGTCTCAGAAAAAGTTCTTGTCCAGTCTGCTGCAGAGAAAGACAGAATTAGTGAGATCAAAGATAAGCAAGCAGAACTGGAAGCAGAGCCCAAATATGCCAACTGTTGTAGTTATTGCCCCAAAAGCTTTAAAAAACCTAGTGATTTGGTCAGGTAAGTAAAGAAAAGCTTTGCATATTTTCAGTTTTCCAAATTGTTGACCAGAAACTTAGCAGTAACAATTTCATATAACTTCTTTATGCCTAAGCTGAAGTTTTGACTTGTATTTACATACATTTAGCTTTTTCAGAATGGTTTAAAAATGTGTCAATATATTATATATTCTTAATACGACTAAACCAGCCTTTTTATATTTCTCTTCCTGCAGTATTGAAATTATTATTATGATGTTTTAGAATAAATGTTTTTCTTGCTATAGGACTTGCATATAAAAACATATAAGAATCAGTTTGAAAAAGGGCAAATGCTTAAATAATCTTTTTTACTAGTTCTGCTTAAAGTGATGTTAAGTATTCAATTAAATGTAAAATTAGTAAGATACAAAAGAAATGTTTCTACAAACTCATATAAAAGTAGAAATTCACATATACATGTATTTTGGAATTATTAGGCATGTTCGTATCCATACTGGAGAGAAGCCGTATAAGTGTGAAGAATGTGGAAAGAGTTTCACTGTAAAATCCACTCTAGATTGTCATGTTAAAACACACACAGGTCAGTAAGATTTTGAATGTCTTTGTTTAGAAACCGGTTACTTTCTAGATAGGCTGTTTTAACTACACATTTTGCAAGGGATGGTATGTTTTACTGTAATGACACTATTAATGGCAGCACCAGGTGGAATTTGGTAGTTAATGCATCATCAAATAAATCTTACGATATTCTGAGTAAACCATATTATTACAGCCTTCTGTATTAGTTGGCTTACAAAGCAGTCATAGTCTTAGCTCATGGGAAAACTCTGAGGTATCTATAATATTTTAATTTCAAATCTGCTTTAGCATTTCAACACTAAACAATTTTCCTGAGCAGGAGGGTGGAGTTGTATTTTCTAAATCTCCATTTTTTAAAATCTCCATATAAATTTTATAAATCTCCATGTTATGAATGGACAGGATTTTATATAATCAAATTTAAGAAAAAAATTGTAAATGATAATGTTTGTGCTGCTCAGTAGGTTACTTTGAGGTGGTTGGTGTTTCATTTTTACAATATTATCTCACAAATTTGATTTGTTTCCTACTTGTAATCCATTAATAGTAGTCAGTATTGAGGTAGAGGCTGACATAGAAGACAGAAGAATAAAACTGCAGGAATTAAAAAGGAAATGAATGGTTGAAGACGTCAGGATGGAACTTCTAATTCACCAGTTCCATGAGCTGTATAGTTGAAACAACTTGATTAGTCAGGAAGATGACATGATGAGGAGGACAGAGGCATCAAGCGGACCAAATAAGATTCTGCATAAAAGTTTTAACAGCATATTAAGTTTCAAAAATAGGAAAAAATTTAGATACCTTTCATTAATATCCTAAATTCATTTGAAAAGCAGCCAAAATTATAAAGAAAAAAGGGTAGTTATTCCAAACTTATTCTGTTCAAGCTAGTTTTGAATCTATATTTTTTTAAAATTGTTCAGTGCTATTGATTTTTAGAAGTTGTATCACTTATCTTACTGGTTTTGAATCTTTTCCAGGCCAGAAGCTCTTCAGTTGTCATGTGTGCAGTAATTCTTTTTCCACAAAAGGGAGTCTAAAAGTCCACATGCGTCTGCATACAGGAGCAAAGCCCTTTAAATGTCCACACTGTGATTTACGGTTTCGTACTTCAGGGCGCAGGAAAACCCATATACAGTGTCATTATAAACCAGAGACAAAGAAAGTTAGGAAGCCTGTCTCCCGTACTTCAGCTGAGGGACTCCAGCCAGTCAGTCTTCTTAATTCATCCTCAACGGACCCTAACGTTTTCATCATGAATAACTCTGTTTTGACGAATCAGTTTGATCAAAATTTACTTCAACAAGGACTTGTGGGCCAGGCTATCTTGCCTGCTTCGGTGTCAGGTAAACATGGATGACTTCTTAGTGGTGGTGTTGAGATCAAGTAGTGAGCTTTGCTTTCTACTAGAGTTCAGAAAATTATGCCAAACACCGCTTCCAAACTTGTAGAGTTGTATTGAATTCATGATTCAATGCATGGTGGTGACATAAATAGAAATTTAAATAAATTTTAAGAATTAAGGGGAAAATGTATGCAGTTCACCTAAAAAGATCTCTTCAGTTCTGTAGTGTTACACTGCAGAAAGGAAGAAAATACAGATAACAAGTAGATGGAATACTTGTATTCTTTTCGGTAATACTCTGTCACCTTTTCTTAAAAAGAAAAGAAGCACAACAGTTACTCTGTAAGCTTTCCATTCCATGAATGGAAATTGTTTGTCTAAGTGCTAGCTGGGCTCAGGCAAAGTTGGGACAGGGGCAGTTTTAAGCAGAATAGTGTTGAGGTGTATGGTAATGTTCCCCAGTACTCTTACACTTACTACTTAAATTATGGGTCTTGGACTGTCTGTCTGTCACTTCTGAAAGTGAGATTTTGATTTTCTGTTCTTCTTTGGTACTTTTTCCAGTACATCTATGATTTTGAAGGTATGCCCACAAATTCACAGTAATGTGTCAGTGTCATATTTACCTGTAGCCATTCCAGTTTATCCGATTTGACCTAAACTGTTGTCCAAAACCAAGAAGCTGTTGGTTGTTTGGAAGATACTGGTATTTGACAGGCACAGCTAGTGATAAATTAAAAAGTGTCTGATGTTTGCTTGGATTTTTGAGTGAACACAATAAGAAGGAGTCTTTAGCATGTTCAGATGTCCTAGAAAGAGGCAGGAGCCTTCTTAAATTGAAATAAGTTATGTGGGTTTTGCGCAGAGTAGGTCTTTCTTGGGTGCATTGTAAGCAGATTTATTATATTAGAAGATTTTGAAGAGGGAAAGATAGATGATTTTGAAGCATCAGCTGAAGAGATTGGTTGATCGTATTGAAGGTGTTTGGAGAAGAAGGTATGTTAAATAAAGGTGACTGTGTTTGACCTTATGTTTTTTCAAGATCTTTTATAGAGATGGTCTATTCAGCTTTCAAGTTCTAAAGATTTTATATTTTAAATGCTAATGTACCTTTATTTCCAGCCACGTGAATACATAGGATGAACTTTGAACCTTCTTGAGCAATGTTTGTGCTGTGCAAAATTGTGGCAGTAGCTTTCATGTCTGTGTTCAGAGTCAGAACATATGTATCATGTGTGAGTGCTGCTTCTATTTAGGCACGGCACACTCTCCAAGAAAATTGATACCAAACTTCTCCAAGCTTCCAAAGCTACTCTGGAGTGGTTCTTGTTTTGTAAGGTGCTGGCTTGTGCTTAAATAATAACAATCTTTAAATTACATAGAATTTATGAAGCTTTAAAAGAGGCAATCGGCTACTTAAAATGATTTTTCTTGGCATAAAGAAATGTGTGTCTGTGCATAGCTTTTGTAATGATTTAATTTCTAAAAATAAGCTAAAAAAGGCAGTCAGTAATGATAAAGAAAAACATTATAATATAACTGTTTTCTTTGGTAGCTGGAGGTGACTTAACTGTGTCCTTGACAGATGGTAGCTTGGCCACTCTTGAAGGAATACAGTTACAACTTGCTGCTAATCTGGTTGGGCAAAATGTTCAAATTTCTGGAATAGATGCCACCAGTATTAACAACATAACATTACAGGTAGGTTGCTCGCAGTTTCTTGCTTTTAATTTTATAGAGTCACTAAAGGAGGTTTAATGAGCACACGTACTTCGAGAAGAGTTCCCTCGAGTTGAATAAGGCACACAGCAATACCGTGCTCTATCAGTTGTACTGTGTTAGAAGACTTAGACAATAGCTGCACAGTGGTGTTTTCTTTCTGTTATGGTTTCTTTCAGTTTTTCAGGCTCTTTTTTTTTTTAAAACCTAGGGATTTTGGCATATTGCTTTAAAATCTGCATTTTTTTTTTCTTTTAATTGCATTTTGTCTTTTCACTCTGAAAGCATTTTAGGCTAGGGCTCCCTACCCCCTCTCCTGAAAGAAACCCCCTGCAGAAACAAACCAATCAAAATTATTGCACAGAATATTCTTCTCCTTAACATAAGACACTGGTGTTATTTGGCAAGTTTTTAATACTTGGATTCACAATTTAAATTCCCATTGAGCTTGTAAAATGAACAGCAGGAAAAGGCGAGATGATTTTAAATACAAATTTTTAAATGTAGTTATGTGAAAGAATGATTTTTATGGACTCAGTTGTGTTTGATTAGTTTCACAAAGTCATTGAGGTTGGAGGAGACCTCTGGAGGTCACCAGGTCCAACCCCAAGGTCAGGGTCCTCTTCAGAGTTGTATCGGGCTGCTCTACATAGTCTGACTACTCAAGAACTTTTTAGCATAAAATGAAGATGACCGTGTTTTAGTTTTGTTTCCCCAATCACCAAATACTCATTCCTAAAGAGTAAAACATCTGTTTTTAACTATGGGAGAACAGATGTTTGTGAACTGTGATATTAATGAGCCCTAGGAGCTGAAAAAATAGGTAATTTCTGATATCGGTCTTCTCTCTGCTCCATGTGTTTTCACTTCCAAAGACCTGAAGACAGTGATAAGTGTTACACACCACAGTAAGACAGTACAGGGTGGCAGCATTGTGGGTACCTGGTACCCAGCGTGCTCATACGTAATTATGATCTTGGTTTCCCAAACATTTTGCTGAGCGAAGAGAGGGAACAATCTACAGCTGAAGCTGAACAGACTGTTTACATAGTGACTATGGAGACTGACTATATACAGATGCTTAAAAAATAAATGTAAGTTTAAAATGTTTGTTAAACTTTAAGTATTATATAATTTATGAAATATTAAATATTACTTAATATTATATATACTCTTAATGCAACCCTTTGAATTCTGGATTTATGTTAAGAAATAACCGATATTCGTTAACTTCAGATTGATCACATTGAAAACTTGCTTTTCAGATTGATCCAAGTATTCTACAGCAGACGTTACAGCAGAGTAATTTACTTGCTCAGCAGCTAACTGGAGATCCCAGTATGGCTCCACAGAATCCCTCCCTACAGGCAACAGAAAACGCAGTGCCAGCGAATGTGGTTATTCAGCCTATATCAGGCCTGTCTTTGCAGCCCACAGTAACATCTTCTGCCAACATGACAATAGGATCCCTCTCTGAGCAAGAGTCTGTGCTGACAACCAGCTCTAGTGGTAAGCAGTGTCAATAATTTTATTGTGCATTGAATTTCTTAATTTTAATTATGGTATTACCCACAGTGAGAAAATCCATGCCCCCCCCCCAAATACCTCATTTAATAAAATAAGCACACAGTTCTTGGGTAAGCATCTTCAGCAAATTTTACGACTTTGTGTTACCATTTTTGAATATAATTTTTTCAGAAGGTGAACTATATAATGAAAATATAGAAGAACACTTCCAGTCTTAAGAAACATACAAAGTCTTTGTTCCGGTGATCTTAACCCACAGAGGAATAAACTGTATATGAAAAGAATTTCTTCTTTAGGGTACAAATTCTAGCATCTTACGTTGGCTACATCTTTTATAAGTAGTTTAGAAAATAATGTATTATTTACTTTAAAAAGCTGTATCTATTATAAAGAAAGGATCTTCATGGAATTTTTTTTTTGTTCTACCCACTTACATTTAGGTGCACAGGACATCTCTCAAGTCATGACTTCACAGGGTATGGTATCATCTTCAAACGGACAACATGAGATAACATTGACCATAAATAATTCCAGCTTGAGTCAAGTTCTAGCTCATGCTTCAGGTTCTACAACTACAAGCTCATCAGGAAGTCCTCAAGAGATCACTCTTACAATATCTGGTTGGTATTTCTAATGATCCTTAAAGGTACCAGATCTCTATTTTTTAAGGTAGCATTTGAGGATTTTTTCACTGTCACAACCTTTCCATGGTATATTTTTTATGTTATCAGCGTTGAAAGATATTCCCCAAACCTGCTTTTGAAAACCAAATACATTTGCTATGAGGATGCGTGTTAGATTGGTTCCCTATTTTATTCGTAGCCTTGAGTCAACAGATGTTTGTCTCGGTGGCAAAGCCTGTACAACCAGTTCTTATTTCCTCACTGTGCATCACTTAGGGTAGCTCAGCTCCTGGGTAGTACTGGGACTGGAACAAGCACAACAGGCATCGGGGATGACATTATTTAATCTAGTTTTCTTTAAGTGCCTGTGGAACCATGTTCTAATAGATATTCTGGTCATTTTTCGAGGTGTGCTTACTGTTCAGTCTTTGTAATAATGTGGTTAATACTTTAGGTCTCTTTGAATAAATTTAGACTAACTTTCTTATTGCCTCTAAGAGACTGATCCGATACACACTATAAATATCTTTGTTTCCTACAAAGATAGTTTGTATTTTGTAACGTAGCATTTCTTTAATAGATCCAGTAAAATATTTAGTGCTTTTCTCCTTCTTTTCCTTTCTTTCTTTCTTTTTAACTTCTTTCTTTTCCTTTTTTCTTTTTCTCTTTGCTTTGTGTAACGTGTTTAGAGTTTTTCAGTGTCATGACAATAATGTCCATGTTAAGGTGTCAGTCCCCCACCTATGTTTTTCTGTTTATTAATGGATATTCACTCATATAAGGAAAATGAAGTGTAGGTGTCCAACAACTGATAGAATCTGCTTTCAATTTCTGTATGCTTTGTGCTTGTTGACTGTTCCACAAAATTAAGTGAAGTAATGTCTTTACAAAAGAGGACATGTTCAGTGTAGTTCATATAGTATCCATATCCTACTTATTCATACAGTAGATAGAAAAAAAAAAAATCACGTTTTAACCATATGCCTTTAGTTTGCCAGATTTTACAGTTACCTAGATAAGTAAGATCGTTATTTGTCTAAATTATTAATAATGTCGGGTGTTTCTCTACATGTTAGTATCTAGATATGCATAAACACATCTGTGCTAGAAACTTGTCAAACATCTGCATAAAAATCTGCATGTGTAGAAATGGATTTTTTATTTTGGTTGTATTTTCAACTTTTATTATATTATGATCACTTGTTTATAGTTCTAAGCACAGTAGCAGAATAATGTTGGGACTTTTAAAGTTATAACAGGACTAATTTCTATTCAGGTCAAGATCTTATTCAGCATAATTCTGGAAGTAGTGATCTGAACAGTGGCTTAAGACTGACAGCGCCAACCATCAGCAGTCAGACTACAGGTGCTACATTAACTATAAGCAATGACCAGCTTCTTTCTCAGGGCACTTCACTAAATGCTCCAGGTAAGCAGACAGTGATTTTCTAATTTAAAAATAACAACATTTTGTTAACAAATAAATATTAGACCAGGTAACTAAATCTGAAATGGTATAATCTTGCACATTACAATTCAGGAACTACATGACTTTGTGTGTTTTCTCACTGGTTTTAAATTGTTATGCTAATTTAAATGCTCTTTACACCACATAAGAAGAAGAAACGAAAGCAAGAAGATACATCGAAAATTAATACTTTGAGGCATTTACAGGAATATCGAGGGACTGTTTCTATAAATTGGAGGATGAAGAAGTCTGATGCATTTGCTGCGGATAGATAATAAAAATATCTTTTGTATCAAATTTGCTCTAGTATTCAAATTTTGAGATTTTTAAATATACACATGGATTTCTACTTATAGCTGTTTGTATATACACACAAACACATGTGCATGTATATAATTGTTCATACTTACAGTCAGTGCAGCAGATTGCATTGATCTCTTAGTGCTCGTTTACATCTATAAAGCAAATCTCTTTTAATGTCATACTGGGCAAGGCCTACCCCAGAGAATCCCATAAGATTTGAAGGTTAACGCATGCTCTTGTGTAATGAAATAGTAAAAACAGTGAGTTGTATTGTACCTTCTGTCTCGTCTCTTCTAATCAGGTTTTTGATGCTTGTCATGAACTGAGAGCCATCAGGCTATTATAATGAAACTGTTATGAAGTACCTATTAATAATAAACTGGCCTTTTTTGCTATTACGGATTATCAGTCATGTTGCAAAAATAGAGTGGGAGTGTTGTGACACAGAGTTACCGAATTTTGGGTTTACTGCTGTGAGTCAAAGTGTATTTCACTGAGAATTCTGGAAGTGATCAGACTATAGAAACATGTAACCTGAAGCTTCTTCAGGTGTCTTTTTGGCAGTGGGTCGTCTCCCATTCACTGCATTACAAAGTTATTGCTTTGCAGTATGATGTCCATCAAGCTACATTTAGATGTAATTTTTCTGATTTTATCATCTGACTCTCTGGCAGTTTTTGACCCTTGATTAGCTGTTTTAACTGATTTATTTGCTTCCAAAATAAAAAGCTCTCACAAATTAGAAATAGAAATTAAGTTCACTTAAAATAAGTTTTTAGCTAAGAGTTCATGTGTAACAGCTTTTTCTTTTACTATTTTGCATATATTCTAGAACTTAATACCACAGGTGGAACAAACCTTCCTTCAACAACACCCATATCTCAGTCTACAGTTTCTGCCCAGAATTTGGTCATGTCTTCATCAGGAGTTGGAGGAGATGGTAGTGTCACCTTGACTCTTGCTGACACTCAGGGAATGCTGTCAAGTGGTCTTGATGCAGTTACACTTAATATCACTTCACAGGTAAGAAATACTTTTCTGAACTGACACATAAACTCATGTTACTGCCTTACAGGACAAGAATTGGAGATTTTGTGTGGAAAATAATTTTGTCCTGTAAACACATAGTATTTGAAAATTCAGTTAACTTCCCTTCTTTCTGCCAACAATGTGTGTACACTGGCATCTAGAAGCATAAACTAGTTAAACAGAAATACAGATAAATTTTTCAGGCGTGTTGTTTGTTTTGTTTACTTTTTTTTTTTGCAATGAACAGATAGGATCTACTGTTTCAAACTTTTTTTTTAGTGATCAGTTTTTATTGATAAACTAGACTGTGTGCTTTATCACTATTCAGTAATGTAGCCTGTTATTCCTAAACTTTTTATGGTTTAATCTGGTAAATTTTTCTTTTCCTCCTTGTGAACTTAGGAGTTGAAGGGCAGTTGTGACAGTTCCTTTCACTGCATATAGCAGCATAGAATCTAAGTTAAATTGACTGTCTTCGATAATAGGTAGCACTATAAGAAATTTTACAAGAATAGTGCTTTATGGACTGTGATCTTCCCGGTAGCTTTAGCATTAGTTTCATTTTTATCATAATTTAAGATGTTTGTGGTATCATCAAGAGCCAAAAACATGTTGGTAAATGTACAGAGTAGGGAGAAAGAAAAATAGATAGGAAAAAAAAATATTAAAAGACTAGAAAGTGAAAATTTAGGGTCATTGTGTGGTTACATTTCAGTGTTGGTTTGATGTCTGAAAACTTGGCCTGTTTCATCTACTTTCTCAGCTTAACTAGGTTTAGATTGAATTTTACTTACTTTTTGTCCTGAATTAAAATGTGTAAATATATGTAAATGAAAGACTTTTTGCCTAGCATATGCTGTGATTAAACCTGGTGAAGCAAAGTCTATGAGGATGATTATACACTTTCCTCTCTGCAGTTTTGCTCTCAGGAGGGGAAGAAAAGACTTGTTAAATAATTCTTATGACAGATTTGTGAATTCTGGCATCACAGAGTAACAAAGCAACATGCGGTTTCATTTTGGACTTTGTAATAATTTAAGTGATTACGTTTGGCAGTGTTGATGTTTATACTATGCCTCTGAAGAAAGGCAGACATAAATAAAAACAGACGTTGTTTTGGGCACTATGGAAACACAGTCTATGTTTCAGGAATCTTGATGAATAAACACGTAGTACATAAAGGTACTACGTTTCCTGGGGAAATTCAAATGTCTTTAACAGTAATGTAGAAATAGAACTAGTAGTATGATATTAGTAATACATTGTGTACCTTAATTAGTAATTTTGTACCTTGGTGTTAGGTGGTTTGGAAGTAAGGTTAATTAAGACATTTTAGAAAAGGAAAATAACATGGGAAAACCATTCAGGAAAGCAGAATATAGGGGTTAAAGAAATTGTCAGCTGAAGAGACAAAGACAAGGTAAGGCTGAAACATTCAGCAATTGGTGCAAGGCTGGAAAAAATTAATCAGAACTGAATCTCTGTTCTTACGCCTAAATTGTTAGACTTAAAATGAACATTTGTTCAGATAAGATTCTGGAATGGTCTTTTTCAGACAGGGGAGGGGGAAGTTGTTTTGAGGTGTAAAAATAATTTGCATTACTACAGTTAGCTGTTTAGATATAGTTATTCTAACTTTTTTTTTCTCCCCTCTTTGATAGGGTCAGCAGTTCCCTGCTATACTCACAGATTCCAGTCTCGCTAGCCAAAGTGGGTCAGGCTCACAAGTCATACTGGTGAGCCATACGCCCCATTCAGCATCTGCAAACTCTGATGAAATAACATATCAGGTAGATACAATAATATTTCTGTATCTTTTGTGGGTAAAGAACACTATTTAGTCAAAATACTGGAATGATTCCTCTATATCCTGAAGCAGGAAGGCTGATGTCATTCCCAAATAAGAGTATTGGGAAGAGGTTCATTGTGACTTCCCAGTAACCCAGATTCTGTTCTGAGTTAAAAAAAACTTTTTCCTATACAAAGAACAAATGCAATTAATAGTGTGTTTCTTTCTACACATTACATAATCATGCTCTCAACACAGACTGCTCCAAAAATTTCCAATTAAGTTTGTACTCAGGTAATAAAAATAGACAAAGTTGAGAGCTGTGGAAAAAAATAGCAACTATTGCTACACCTCTTCTATTCTCTTTTTGTAACCAAATTGCTTTAATAGTAGAGTAACACAGTGTCATTTCAACTTCTTATGTATTTGCATTTCAATCAAAACTTTTATATGTGTAATATAGTATTGGTATTAGAAAAAGTAGTTTGGACTTCTCTTCTTGAAGGCAAAATGAATGTTTTCAACCAACCTGGTGGTGCAGGCTGTAAAATAAGAAAAACAGAAGAGGCAGATGGTGACCCACAATCAAGTGAAGAAGTGTTGGGCTGGACTGGCAAGCAAAGAGCAAGATGTGGGCAAGCTGTGGCTGGTACAGGCAAAAGAAACCTCAACAATAATAAAAACTGAGGGAGGGGGGCCACCTCAAGTGTATGTGTATGAATAAAGGTGCTGAGATGGCAAAGTAATAGAGGAAACTTCAACACTCTTGGAAAAATTGTCACGAGTGGGTGTCTCCCTGAAGCGCCTGAACGCTGATACACGCAGCACGGGGAACAAACAGGAGGAGCTAGAGGTCTGCGTGCAGTTGCAGGGCTGTGATCTCTTTGGAATCAGAGACAGCTGATACAACTGAAGTGCTGCCGTGGCTGGATTCAGGATCTTTAGGCAGGGCAGACCGACAAGACAGCAACGGGAGTGCATGGAGCTCTGCCTGGATGGTGAGCCAGCTGAGACCTTCTGGGTAAGGACTGGCAAGCAGACCAACGTGGGTGACACTGTTGTGAATACTAGCAGTCTGCTACAGATCACCTGGTCAGGAAGAAACAGCAGATGAGGCTTTCGTCTTGGTATTGGTCAGTCTGCCCTAGCTGATGCTTCTTGAGTAGAGGAGTTGGACTGGACGATATCAAGAGGTCCTTTCCCACGTAAATGAATCTGTGATTTGCAGTTCTGGGTCCACATGGGTTACTTGAACGTGCCTAAGATCTGCTGGAAGGCCAACAAGCAGGGCACAAGAAATCTGGGAAACTTCTGGAGTGCATTGATGATAACTTGCTGATATAGATTACTGAGAAGCCAGCAAGTAGAAGCATTCTTCATGACCTGATAATTGGAAAGAAGGAAAAACTCGTTGGGAATGTGAAGGTCAGGCAACGACCAAGCTCAGGATCATGAGGGAAGAAAATAAGGTAAATAGTGGGATCACAGTCTTGGTCATCAGGAGAACAGACTTTGGTCTGTTTACAGATCTGCTTGGAATAGTCATATGGTAAGCAGACCTGGAGAGAAGGATGACCAGGAGAGCTGGTTGACTTTATGTTGTCCTCAAAGCTCAAGAATGGTCAGCCCTGATGTGTAGGAAGTCAAACAAAGGTGACTGGAGGCCAACGTGGAGGAACAAGAAGCTCCTGACATAACTCAGACATAAAAAAAGAAGCATATGCAAGTGGAAGCAGGATCAGGTGACCTTGGAGGAGTACAGAGACACCATTCAAGGAGACAGGGATGAGGTTAGGAAATCCAAAGCGAATCTGGAGTTGAATCTGGCAAAGTGTAACAAGAAGGACTTTTTCAGGGATATCAGCAGTAAAAGGAAAATGAGTAGGCCTGCTACTGAATGGGGCAGAGGACCTGGTGACAGAAGATTTGGAAAAGGCTGTACTGAGTGTCCCTTTTGCTTCATCTTTACTGGTAAGATTTGTCTTCTGCAATCCCAGATCAGTGGGAAAGGGTGGAGTGATCAATACTTGCGCTCAGTAGAGCAGGACCATACACAAATCCATTGGTGATGGGGTACAATCATGAGTGCTCAGGGAGCTGGCTGGTGTCATCATGAGACCGCTATCTATTATCTTTGAAAGGTCTTGGTGATGAGGAAAGGTTCCTGAGGACTGGGAGAAAGCAAAGGTACTCCTGCCTTCAAGAAGAGCAGGTTGGAGGATCTGGGGAAGTACACATCAGTCACCCTGTCCTGGTTTGAGGTAGCTGGAAAGAGCAAATAATCCTGCAGAGCATTTCCAACACAAGGGACAAGAAGGTGATTAGGAGTAGTCAGCAGGGATTTATGGAGAGGAAAACACGCCTAACTGACCTGAGAACCTTCCACAATGAGATAACTCTCCTGGTGGACGAGAGAAGCAGTGGATGTGGTTTGTCTTGACTTTAGTAAGTCTTTTGATGTTGTCTCCCATAACTACCTCATAGGCAAGCTGATGAAGTATGGGCTAGCTGAATGGAACAGTGACGTGGATTGAAAACTGGCTGAACTGCTGGTTTCAAAAGAGTTGTGATCTGTGGAACAAAGTCCATCTCAAGGCCAGTTAATAGTGGTTGTCCCCTGAGTTCAAATACTGGGGCCAGTACTGTTCATTAACATTCTTTGTTAGTGATGTTCACAATGGGACAGTGTCTGTTTGGCAGGTTTACAGGTGATAGAAAACTTGAAGGAATGGTTGACAGACTGAATGGGTGTACTGTCATTCAGAGGGACCTCAACAGGTTGAAGAGCTGGGACAAGAAGAACCTCATGAAGTTCGACAAAGGGAAGTGAAAAGAAAGTCCTTTCTCTGGTGAATAATAACCCATTGCACTATTGCACAGTGAGGGCAGCAGGAAAGCAGCTTTTCAGAGAAGGACCGGGGGTTCTGACGGAGAAGTAGTTGACCATGAATGAGCAATGTGCTCTTGTGGCCAACAGCATCCTGGGATGCATCAAGAGAAGTGTTGCCAGCAGGTCAGGAGGGTTGATCTTTACCCTCATCTCAGTACCAGTGAGAACGCATCATCTGGAATGCTGTGTCCAGTCCTGGGCATCCCAGTACATGAGAGACATGGATAATATGGGATTGAATGCAGTAAACGACTACAGAGATGGTGATGGGATTGGAGCATCTGACTTAGGAGGAGAGACTGAGAGAGCTGGGACTGGCTGGTCTAAAGAAGAGCAGGCTCTGGGTGGGGTTTTCTTATCAATGTACATGAGTGCCTGATGGGGTGGAGTAAAGCAGACAGAGCCAGGGTCTTGTCAGTGATGCCCAGTGAAAGGACAAGAGATAATGGGCACAAATTAAAAAAAAATATAAAAATTCATCTGAGCACAAAGAAACCCTCTTTCTCTGTGAGGATGGTTGAACCCTGGAAGAGGTTTTCCAGGGAGGTCGTGGAGTTTCCACCCTTCGTGATACTCAGAAACTTTCCAGGCATAGACCTAAGCATGCTCTAAGGACTAGGCAATCTCAAGGCATCCCTTCCAACTTGGATTATTCTATGATTCTATTAACCTTTTGTGCATATGGTTTTTAAATTTGCCTGTGTTTATAATTGTGAGTTCTGAACAATTTTAGTGTTCAAATACTGTTAAGATCATTGTTTTAAAATTCAACATGAACATATATTCTTGCTCTTTGGAATTTAAAACTTGATTTTGTGTCTTTTCAACCTATATATACTTTCATAAATCAGGGTGCCATTTCATAAGGCAATAATGTCATCTGTAAAGGGTGACAGTATCCGAGTAGCACTACTATAACTGTAAAAAAGTAACACTAATGTAAACTAGTTTTCTGTCATTCTGTTGTGTATTTAATCAGGAGGACTACATTGGTCGACCTTGCAACATTTCAGCCTTTTCCCAGGAGGTTCCAACTTTTCAGAAATACACAATTTTTTTCTTAATCATTCATTTCCACTGTTTTATACTGTATCTTTGGTTTCTAGTATGGATAATATTTTACTGTGTTCTGTATCTTTTCAAATGTAGTTCACTCCTGAAGGAGTTTTGTGTTACTTTTTGTTACTTTATTTAAAGAAAGCAAAATTTTTCCAAACTTCCTCATTGATTAAAAACAAAGCAAAATGAGCAAGCAGCAAAACTCCATCCAAATTTGATCAACTTTTCCATGTGTTTCAGTATTTCTGAAACTTTGTATTGGTAGCTTAGAGCTTTATTTCCTTAAGATAATAGTCTCTTATGAAGAAATAAAACAAATGGAAAATACTCTTCTCTGTAAAATCAGAGAATTTTTTTTGTCTGAAATGTTTTTGACTTTGAATTTTATTTGAGGAAAGTGAGAATCATGTGAGATGCTCAGGAAGATAAAACCGAGTATAGGAAAATATTTATACAAACATGTTCTACTTATAGTGCATAAATTAATTTGATCATAGTTGTTATAATATTTCTGTTTTCTTAAAATACATATGTCATTCTTAAGAGCAATGAAATACAAATTCATATTTACAGAAAACTTAGTTATCTCCTTTGTGCTGTTAAGTTGCTTGCAATTACTCTCCAAAAATTGGTCACGTAGAGGTAGATTTTCAAAAATAAATCGCTGTTGAGGATGTGCAAAATTATTTGACAGTGTTTTTGTAAATTGTTACAGGTGACAGAGGTTTCTCCTAATGTGACTAAAAGCAGTCAAGCAGAAAAAGAAGGTCGCGTGCACCAGTGTTTTGAGTGTAGTCAAACCTTTTCTTCAGCCACCATGTTGATGCACCATAGTAAAGAGGTTCATGGCAAAGAAAGAATACATGTTTGCCATGTCTGCAATAAAGCCTTCAAGCGGGCAACGCATCTCAAGGTATTTGGTAATAACAGTTGATTGTTCTGTTGACTCATTCTTTTGTTTTGGACTTCTTGTGATATTATTAAAAGGTACCTATTATCCCTTTACCTTTCCTTTCCTTTTACAGTGTGAGAGGTGTGCATCTGAGAGAGGGAGTCTAAGTGATAATGTATACGCAGATAGAGAACTCTTTCCTGGAGCATGGAAATTTTAATACATGTATTGACTACAAAATAAAAAATGTGAATGCCTGTCATGCAAATAATGGTGCCAGAGAAAGATTTCACTTGCTTTATTTCTCTATGTCTGTCATCACTGCTAGTCCTGATTTCCAGAGGAGTTTTTGGAATCATAGGAAGCTTTCTGCTTTGCACTCTACTGTTAAATTTTTAGATGCTCTGTCTTGTGAGTACAAGTGATACCTTCAAAGGAAGCATTTGTTTAAAATATTTTTACATTGCTGTTTTCTAGTGATATTTTCTATGTGGTTTTCTCTAGATTATGAGCAACCTGATGTTGTTTTCAAGTCTTTAATCCAATTGTAGAATGTTCATTTTAGGAGTATTGGGCTGGAGTAGACAAGCGATCTGTCCAGGCCAGTATCCTATCTCTGAGAGATACTAAAAGCCAGGAAATTGAGGAAGTGCTTTAAGAAAAGAGCAAACATACATTATAACTTGCCCAGAATTTTGCTAGCTTCCCAGAATCCATAGCAAGAAATTTCTGGAGACAAAAGCAATGCCTTTACAGTAGGTAGCTCTTTGGAGAGCCTTCTAATATATTTTCCATGACTTCAGTATAGTATTTTAAGGAAATACATGTTTGTGAAGTTCACCCCATTGGAGTGACCATGTGGGTCAGCCAGACTATTGGTCCTTGGGGAAACTGTCACAAAATGAGGTGGCATGAAACTGTTAATGCTGTTAACTGTTAGGAGAGGAGAAATTTTCCAGAAAAAAATATGAAATACAGTATTGATAATTCTTTTCCCGTAAATAATGATGGCAAAACCCCCAGGTATCAGTCTCACTTGGAACTGGCCAATGTTTCATTGTTTTTGTAATTAAACTTTGGAGACTGAACCTCATCAGATTATGAGGAAGTTTCAACAGTTTCTTTTCCCATATAGACTTATACAAACCAGAGTGACCATCTAAGGTTTGGAACACTGCATCAAAAATGAAGTTTGCAGTTTGATACAGCTGATCCTGTGGAAGCACTGTTACTCTCTTCCAACCAGCATAACGGTTTGATCTTTATCAGTTCAACTGG
Organism: Xenus cinereus; assembly: GCA_025774025.1. Taxonomy (NCBI): domain Eukaryota; kingdom Metazoa; phylum Chordata; class Aves; order Charadriiformes; family Scolopacidae; genus Xenus; species Xenus cinereus. The sequence goes on along the minus strand of JAOXJK010000012.1, from coordinate 98,114,476 downwards.
TGGCTGTGAAAGCTGACAACTATTATTTCAGGAAAGCTTTCTCTATATCCTGTACAAACCTAATCCAGGATTTCTGATGATGAAAGTAAAAATGAATTTCCAAACCATCATTTTTCACGTTTGGTGAGGAGAGGGTGCTTTAGACAAAAAAACTCCAAAAAAATTCCATTTACTGTTGTATCCTAAAAGAAATTCCGCCTCTTCATCAAACTCATTTTTTCGTGAAGGTGTTCCACAATATCAGCTCTGAGCATCCTTTAACAGGAGGTTCAACCACGGCTTTGGGCTTAAAGTTTTGGGAAGGGTTCAGTGTTCAATGATCTCTTATTGAGGGCCTTCATTTTGTACTGATGGTATTCTGGAGATCACCAAAAATATTTAGAGCACTGCTGAACTTCAGGCTTTCCAGAAAAACCCAGTAGAAGATCAGAGTACCAGTGTTTAGATGGCAGTACTTCACTGTATTTGTTTCTCCAAAGGCATCAGTAACAGCAGTTTCATGGTTCTTCACAAGAAAAGGCTTTTTAGAAATTACATACACACACACATAAACACAACTGCGGCGTGAAAAATTCACAGTTCGTTGTTTTCAATCCCCCTTCTAATTTTGGTGACTGTCCTGATTTTACAACTTCAGAGAGAAGAAGCTCAAGAAATGGGCAATGACTAAACTGTTCAATTCCAAGTCATTGGATAGTGGAAATACCTGCAAGGTGACTATAAATAGTAAATAAAGCAGGGACATCATTCTAGGATGAAAATAGAATGAGGTTGTGATCTTATTAAAATAATGGAATGAAACAAACTTTTAATTGCCAGTAGTTTCAGAGGTGGTTCCAATTAATGCTTAAAGACAGGTGGGGCAGAAGAGTTGCATACCGATGCATGGGGGGCAGGGAAGGCGTGAAGGGCCCTTTCAAAAGAAAAAAAAGGTTTCCTATTCTTATTTTTTAATTAGATAATGCTCATTCAGGACCCCAAGATAATTCCTGTCTAAAAAATATAAACTATCAAAGAAACACTAAGTATGTTTGTAAAGAAGTGCTTGCACTTCAGAGCATTGTATTCCCATGAACTATTTCCAAAAGCATATATTTTACAGGAGAAAATTATAAGGGGTTGGTAGATCAGTGGAACAGAATGCCATCACAATCTGTTTCTTAAGAGAAGGGTGACAGAGAAAGTATTTGGTGGCCATCTGGATGATCTCCTGTTTGTTTTCAAGTAGAAAATGGGGTGCTGGTGTTATTGGGGTTTAGAGTTTCGGGTTTTTTTGTTGTTTTGTGTTAGGATTTTTTTTTTTGTGGCAGACAGAAAAAAACCACCCAGTTTCAGATAATTTTTCTAGAGTAGGTCATAGCCTGCTTCCACCCTTTCAGTGCTTCAGGAGGTAATGAACAAGATAAAAGCAAGGTATTTTCTTCATCTCTAAGCAAGCTGTGGTCTATGAATCTCCTGTGATTTTCTGAGAAGACCTTTTATTATTTTCCTATAATACTATATTATTATAATTACTATGATAATAATTTTCTTCTCTGTAACTGTCTTGCTGTGCTGGTTTTCCAGTGAAAACAAATTCTGCAGACACAATTTGCTTCATTTCATGGAGTGAGGAGTAAGACTTCATAGATTTTAAAAAGGCTTATTGTTTAGGTGTAGTAAACACTAATTAATAGTCTTTAGTATGTAATTAATAGGCTAGAAAAGAATATCCCTGCCCATTTTAGAAAGTGGACAAATACACATAGTACTGTTTCACTTACAGTTCTTGATTAGATATTGATATTAGATATCTTGATATTAGATATGATTACATATTTTAAATTAAATATGTTTATATTTGCTTTCTTTTGTAATCTCAATAGTATCTTGGTATTAATAAAGAATTCGAAATGAAAAAGTTAATAGATAACATAAGATACTCCTTTAAACCTGCAAAAAACAGTGAATTAAAAACAGTGAAGTTAGAACTATTGTTAATGTTTTTTTCATAAAGGTAAAACTATCATACTCTCATACCTGTAAGGTCCTTAGCGATTCATTTTTAAATTAATATAGGAGTTCATTGTGAAATAGTTCTATTTGCACATTGACATTGTGATGCTGTGTGTGTGTACGTATCCCCTATTTGAGGCATGTACAGTTTTACAATCATACTTACTCAGGTGCCGAGTAAGAATACCTGTGTATCAGGCAAGGGGAAGAGATGGATACTATAGAGGGGAGGGTAAATAAACCAAAACTAACTTGCAGTGCACAGTTGTCCAAAATCCATGTTTGCAAGTGAACAAAACATTTCAAGAGCTCCAGTTTTGCCTTTTTTTTTTCTCCTTCACATAATTAGCAAAGGGACTAATGTATGCAAAACCAAGCAATGCATGCAGTTGTTCACAGAGTTTTTCAGAAAGGTAACAACACTGATGCATCAGCCTTGCAAAGAGTTGATATACAAAAAAAAATTTCTCTCATTTAAAAAAAAAAATAAATGCAGGCTTCTGTCTTTTTTTTGGCTTGTCTGCTGATGACTAGGATCCTCTGCTTTTGTCTTCAAAGTGTGAATATATTTCTACATTAAATACTGAAGTTTTTTTTTAAATGGTCTGAAATACGATTTTTGTTTGTTTTTTCCTAACTGGCTTAGGAACACATGCAAACCCATCAGGCTGGACCTTCACTGAGTTCCCAGAAGCCCAGAGTGTTCAAGTGTGATACTTGTGAAAAAGCTTTTGCGAAGCCAAGTCAGCTGGAGAGACATAGTCGCATTCACACAGGTAACACCAGAAATTATTATTATCTCACAGGATTTTCTCATTAATATATATGGGTGTTATATTTGGAGTCCTTGCTCATGGTTTCAGGTAACTGCATTTAAATATCAACTTAAGCTTAAAAAAGCCCTAAATTTCTTCTTTGAATATCGGATTTTAAATAGTTTATATTTACAGATGAAAAATTGTCTAGTTCATTGAACTATTCATAAGGCCTTTTTTTTTAAGCAGATGGTAGCGTGTTCTATATTCTTGAAAGAGCCACAGCAGATACAAAAATTTCAAAAACTATCCACAAGGAACTTTTTTCTATTTTGCAATTGCTCTGTAGTCCTCTCTCCTGTGCTCAGGAATGAGAGGTCCTTCTTAGGTGTGACCACAACATTTCCTTTTTAAAAACTCCTGCACAAGTTAATGTGACATGCACGAAGTCAGAAGCATTTCTGCTAATAGAACATGATCCAGAGTGTTAAGTCTTTCTAGACGGAGTGTGTCTAAAATGAAGTAATTTGCCTGAGGGACTTGCACCCAAGATGTATGAATCATTCCCTCCATCTAGACACTAGGTAAAAGGCCAGAAATTGAACCCAATTTCCCTGTAGACTTAACAATAATATTATTGATGTAGTGGTGTTAGAAAATGCAAACAGATTTTTAGAATAACTTGGCATTTGTAATCTCCCCTTAGGATCACAGAATCATAGAATGGCAGGGACTGGAAAGAACCATTGGAGATTATATGGTCCAACCCCCTGACAAAGCAGGGTAACCCAGAGCAGGCTGGACAGGAATGCATCCAGGAAGGTTTTGAATATCTCCAAGAAGAAGACTCCACCACCTCTCTGGGCAGCCTGTTCCAGTGCTCCATCACCCTCAAGATAAAGAAGTTTTTCCTCATGTTGAGATGGAATTTCCTGTGTTCCAGTTTGTGTCTGTAGCCCCTTATCCTATTGCTGGGCTCCACTGAAGAGTCTGGTCCTATCCTCTTGATGCTCGCTCTTTAGATATTTATAAGCGTTGATGAAATCCCCTCTAGGTCTTCTCTTCTCCAGGCTAGACAGACCCAGGAGTCTCAGCCTTTCCTCATCAGAGAGGTGCTCCATTCCCTGGATCATCTTTGTAGCCATCTGCTGGACTTCCTCCAGTAATTTCCTGTCTTTCTTGAACTGGGGAGGCCAGAACTGGACACAGTACTCCAGGTGTGGCCTCACCAGGGGCCAGAGTTGAGGGGGAGGATGACCTCCCTTAACTTGCTGGCCACACTCTTTTGCAATGCACTCATTTGCAATGCAGGATACCATTAGCCATTTTGGCCACGAGGGCACATTTCTGTCTCATGCTTAACTTGTTGCCCACCAGCAGATGAACCCCTAACCTGTACTGGTGTATGGAGTTATTCCTCCCTAGGTGCATACCCTTGCCCTTGTTGAACTTCATTAGGTTTCTCACTGGCCAACTCTCTTGCCTGTCCAGGTCTCGCTGTGTGGTGGCACAGCCTTCTGGTTTGTCAGCTGCTCCTCCCAGTTTTGTGTCATCATCAAACTTGCTGAGGGTATACTCTGTCTCCTCATTCAGGTCATTAATGAATATGTTGAACAAGACCAGACCCAAAACTACTCCTGGGGAACACCACTAGTTACAGACCTCCAACTGAACTCTGCGCTGCTGATCACAACCCTCTGAGCTCTGCCATTCAGCCAGTTCTCCATCAACCTCACTGTCCACTCATCTAACCCACACTTCAGTAGCATCTGGCTACATTAGTCTAATATTTCTATAAATGATGGTGACGTGTTGCAGGACAAGCTGTTAGCTTAAAAAAAAAAAAAAAGAGAATCACTGTTTTTTATAAAAAAAAAATAATTTTGTAACATGAAGTGGGGTGACTGATTGACTTGAGCTTGCCGTAGAACAGGGGTGGTAGAGTACGCTC
>JAOXJK010000012.1:98090510-98109675 GCA_025774025.1 Xenus cinereus | reverse complement strand
ATTTCTAACCCAAAGAATTTAGAAATTAAAACAAGAAAAGGCACTTGAAATCTTAGAAACTGAGGTGTTTTGTTTAAAGCCAGAACATCCTGCTTAGTGGCGTGACTAAGCATCTCTGTATTTTGGGTCTAGCATTACTGCAACAGTAGTGTGAGTGCATGAGCTTGTATCTAAAAGTTTGCCAGTCTTTGAAACAGATTAATAAAAGCATATTTTAATGTGGTGGGAAGGCGCTGGCTATAATTTTCTTCAAGCACATAGGAGAAAGTGCAAAGGAGTGAGTGTGCTCAGTGACATTAAATAAGGGACGGTTTTAAATGCTGATGCTAACTGCTTTATGCAAGGCTTCATTGTCATTGAATTACTTAGTTCATCTGTTTCTAATGTCAGTTCTTTTATTTTGTTTGTGTTTTGTTTGTGTTTTAGCTTTGTTTGTGTTTAAATTTGTTGTGTTCTTTTCTGCTTAATTATATTCTTCAACTGTTACTTCATAAAAAGACTATGCTGACTTTTCCTAGGGAGCACACATTTTCTGTGATTAAAGTGCTTTTCAGGTTACAGCTTTTGCCCTGTTACAACTTGAAGGTTGTACATAGGATAGCTCAACTGCCTTCCCCTTCTGTATCATAAGAAAAATGTTCTTAAAAGCATGGTTTCTAAATATAGGAATCAGTTCTCAGAAATGACTTCTCTCTTTTCTGTACCACTGCTACCACTAAAGAGCTGTCATGACTGCTAGAGTTAAAAAGGACAGGGGAAAGTTATCTGTATTGCCACTAAGCTGGAGGGGACCAAGGAATTTGACTGGATGTGCCATAGCATAAGACGACTCCTAAAAAAAGGTAGCTCTCTTGCAGTGGAGTCAGCCAGAGCTTTCTCTTTCCTCAATACCAGCTTCTGTTGCTAACATAAGTCTAAACTGATTTGCTTTCCTAAAGGTATGATGTTTGTGATTTTTATCTTGATTAAACATTTTTAACAATTTCTAATGGGCAATACCTACTGAATCAGTGGCCAGAAGGAAAACCTAGTATTTCTCTGAATAGCTCTAAATATCTTGTGCATTCAGATTTATCAGTGAAGAGTTTTGAGAAATGTTGATGAAATTAGAGGGAAGCAGATGCTTCCAATTCTACCAAAAAGCCATGTGGTAATCCATTACACAACACTAAAAAGGCTGTTCATCTTAACAGATACAAAAACCCAGAGCCAAAAGGATCTGAGGAAACCTAGATTTCACTTCCAACTAGTGAAATAATTGTTAACAAAAACAGAAAGAACACTTCTGTGCTTTAAAGGACCTCTTATTGATTGTCTGAGGAGCTGGATTTAGCATGGAAGCTACATTGGGTCTAGTAGGGAAGGTACAATGTATGTGGATACACTAACATACAGGCAATGAAGCAAGAGAGAAATCCTTTTCCTTTAAGGAAAATTGTGGAAAAGTATTTATATTCCTGCGTGGGCTTTATTGTGCTAATTAATAGCAAAGTATATTTGTAAGTTCAGAAAGTACTTTTAGAATCCCTTCATGACATACAGCAACGTGCCTTGTGTTGATGTCAGAGACAGTAGTGTTGAGTGTTGAAGCAAAGGTCTGGTTTTGCAAAGTAGGTAAATTTTAAAAAAATATTTTTGTAATGAATGTTCTTAGGTTCATATTTAGAAATTAGTAGTATTCTGGCAGGTTTGGAACAATATGTCTGGTTTGGTAAGATACAGGAATCACTAGTAGGTATTGGATTAGGAGGTCACAGGTCCTGTGTAGAATTACCAGAAGTTTTTTTAACACATTTGACTTCTTGGTTTCTTACAGACATCAGCTTTGTTAATTCTAGAACATTGCTTTATCTACATTATTTGTAAATGTAAAAAGGTGATGGTTCCGTTGAGTACAGAAAAGCCAAACTGATAAACTGATTTTCTACACCTCTTTTAAATAATTTACTTAGATAAAAAATTCAGTAGGAAAGATAATAATATCAGGGGTTTAGGACTTATGTCAGAATATTTATTTTAATTTGGGATGTTTTACTGATGGTACAGGGCCATAGCACTGTTTTTTGAGAAAGTCTCAAGGAAAAAGATCACGTCTACTTAATTTCTAGGTAATTTTGATGATTTTTAATGAATTCTGAACTATATTTTTTTGTTGAAATGAGAAATTATTAAATATGTTTTTCTCTTTTATAAGGGGAACGGCCGTTTCAGTGTACAGTATGTGAAAAGGCTTTTAACCAGAAGAGTGCTCTTCAAGTCCATATGAAAAAGCACACGGGAGAGAGGCCTTATAAATGTGATTACTGTGCAATGGGATTTACACAGAAAAGCAATATGAAACTGCACATGAAACGGGCTCATGGCTACACTGGTACGTAGCATAATGATAGTAATGGTGAGTGCAGAAAGCCATATGCTTTGCTGGAAAAGCACAAAACACTTTCTTTAAGTTATTGAGGAGTTTGGCACTAATAGCCAAAGACCAGAGATGATCAGGTGTAGTTCCACACAAAACCCAAAAAGCCAGTTGAAACAGAGATTGGTTACTGCTTATGGTTCCTTGGGGTTTTTTGTGGAGCTCTGTAGTACAGAAATACAGAACTTTTTTTTAATTTTTCAAAGACCATCTGATGAATTTACAGAATCTGAAGTAGCTGTGTAATACTTCTCCCAGCATGTTTCCTTTATTCCCAAGTGCTGTTTGCATTTTTCTTATACTGTACCTCAAATCATACTCACTCGTCTTTTTCTCTTTACTTTGGTAGGTCCTGTACAAGAGCCTGCTAGTCATCAAGAACAAGAAGGGGAAGATATTAGTCGTGCTCTGAGTTTAGAAGAAGTGGTACAAGAATCTTCAAATGAATGGCAAAGTATAGGCAATGTTTTTCGATGACATGTTAAAATGTAACACCTAAAAATGTTTCTGGGACTCATATTTCTCTAAACAAAATTTCAGAAAAGGAAAAGATGGATTTTGCAGTTAAAGCTTCAAGCATTGAAAATATTAACGATAGAATAATATATTATAGGTTTTTTTTAATTATTTACAAAAATTACCTAAAAGAATCATTCTTTTTTTTTAAGCTTGTAGAAGAATATTGAGAAAACATCATTTAATCTGTGCTAAGTTGTCTGTGAATCAATGAACTCAGGTAATACTGTATACAGTTTCATCTTCTAATTCACAGCCAGTATATCTATTTGAAAAATAAACTGGAACTTTATATCAGAATAGAATGATTCCCATTTTTAAAGGAGGTGAAGAATAACTTCATGGGAAAACCATGAAACTGTCGGTCAGCTTTCTTTTTTCGGTGTTTAAAGAAATAATTGAGGTTAGAAACGATGTTACAGAGTAGATGCATGCAGTATAAAATAGTTTTGTTTTGTTTTTTACAAGGCACAGGAGAATGCTGTATTTCTGTTTTAAGCTTTTTTTAGTACATTTTGAGAATTTGTTGGAAAAAAATAAAATGCCATCAACTTATGGCTTTTCTTGAGTTCAACTATTGAGAGGGAGCATGTTCGTTTCCATTCCAACCAGAGGCAGTTAGTTGTTATTTTTTGCATTAAAAGTCTGAGGTTTTAAACTCAGCAATAATTATTTAAAGAGAATCAAAACTAGAAGAGGTTCTAATGAAAGCCTCTTCTTTTATGTTTGCTGTATTGGATCAGCAGGTACATATCTCAGTATCTGTGGAAAACACAGCCATATACTAAACCTGGGAGGAAAACATACAATTTTGTGTTAGCAGCAAGAAAGTTAGATACCCACTAGGTTACCTATATTATACAATATTCCCCAGTGCTGTAAACAGTTATCATTTCAAATCTGTAAATTCCTCATTATTTTCTGTGTGAACTTTGGAAATATGTTACTTTTATTTGTTGTTGTTTAAGTCATTGTTTCAGCAAAACTACCTAGTTGACTAAGTAATGCTTTGAAAGGTGCCACTTGTTAAGTATGTTCATAATGAAGAAACACTGGAGTAAAAACATAGTCATCTTTTAGACATTCCAAAGACAGAAGCTCTTTTCTTATTTTTACCTTGTTCTTTTGAATTTTATTTATATGTTACATATATATAGATATATATATGTGTGCTTGTATGTATATATATATTTAAAGTTATACGAGCCTCTGTGTGGCTGATCAGTATATTTTGTAAATACTAATCCCAGTTGCAGGAAGTTCATCTTTTTGGTTTGCCACAAGTACTTTTAGATCAGTGGTGGATTTGTTGTACTATAATACAGAGTCGGATTTTAATTTACCTTCTAAAAGATGATTGCTCTCAGATCCAAAAAGCCCTTTTATGTAAATATTGTCTATACTTTGTCTGATACAAACTAGTTATTTCAGATTGCTGAAGCAAGAAATCACTGTTGGTTTTGATAGGGCATCTTTTACTTCTTGTTAACTCTTTGGCATATGTATATAAGTAATATAGGTGGTGACATGAAAATAACACTTTTGTTATGTGGAATATTTAATTCAAAAACATGTTAAATAATATTACTTTTTTCCAAATTCTGTTTTGTGTATTTTTTAAGCATTTGACTCTGGATTCTAGGAAACTCTAAAAACTGCGTTTACCAGAAGTATGTGTCTCAATATGATATGTAAAGAATGTATTTGAAGTTCTTCCAGCGGTGCCTTTCCTTCCAGCAGTGCCTTTCCTTCCAAACAGCCTATTAGTGTTTCGGCTGTTTAAGAAAGACATTCTGTTTTAGTTGTCTGAAGACATAATGACCCCATGGCATAGCACCCTGTTTATCCATAATAATATAGTAAAATGTGCTGTGTTGCATGTACCATATATAAAACATCTTCCCTCCTCTTTCAGAGAACACTGAATAAAAGCACAGCAGTTTGTTGGGGTTGATTTGCTGCGTAGGGGATGAGACTTTCCAGAGGTTGCCAAATACAGTTTGACAGAAGATGGTTTATAGCTGGTCACATCCAGATGCAAATCCATCCTTCATAGTGGGAACGTCATTCCTGGCTGCCTAAAAGCGTTGGGTGTGCTCTAGCTGTGGTTGCTTGGCCAGCAAGTAAAAACCGATAGGGGTTGATACTTGGTGAGCACGTGCTAGAAACGGATCTCATGAGTAAAAAGATGCTGTTTTTAAATGGTCACTTCTCACAGTGTTACGTCTTGATTAGAGGCAATGAGTGTGTGTTGTAAGTCTTGGAAGTGTTAAATAAACACTGTGAGTTATGGAGTCACCTGACATTTTTCCTGAATTCAGTTCTCCAGCACTTGGAGTCCTCTCAGTTACAGTAAATAGACTTTTAAAAAGACTTTTCTTGTATCATGTTATTTGATTTGCTTCCTTGCATCCTCCTCCCACATGAACTTTAAGAATTCTCTCTTAAATACCGTAACATAGAGGTTTTTATATCCCAGGTTCCTTGGTAAGATGGAGTTGGAGGTTTTCAAAGCAGTGTATCTGATGTTCAGTACAAATACAGACACTGTAACCAGTACGTTGGTGTTTTCAAAAGCAGTGTTGAAGTAGATGCATCTTTTTAGGAAGCAGAAAGAGCTCTTGTTCTAAGGCCTGTTTGAAGGGTCACGTTGTATGGAGAGCATGTGAGCGGTGCACAGGAATGCCTCTGTTCTTTGTGGCTGGATGCAGCAGTAGGCCCACGCCGGCTTCGGGCCTACGCTAGCGTCAGGCCTTTGGGCTTGTGTCTGCTCAAGTGTTTCTTTTGGTTTATGGCCATTCCTTGGCTACAAGAAATGGCACACGCCCAGTGATGCTTGTGCATTCTTATTTCAGGGAAAATCACTTGCTTACAAGTCACGTGGCCGTTGAAACTGCTGTTTTTCAGCAAAACTGCTAGGGAGTAATTACAAGAATAAATTTCAGTCTAAGTCTTTGTCTCTCTTGAGAGACTTGTGTTGGTAAAATACTGCTTTAAAGTACCATACCTTTTCTTCCTATAGGAAGTAAATCCAAAAAAGCTACTTCCAGCCCCTGGCAAAGATGACTGAGGGGAAAGCAGAGTGATGAAGGCAAGGAAGAAGCTTTGGATAAGTTCTCTGCTTCTACAGTGTAGTATTTTAAAAAATGTATTCATCTAATTTTTTTTTTACCTTAAATATTCTTTCCCATTTTTGAAGGCTGCTTTAAAAAACAACTTGATTTTCACGTACTCTGTTCAAAGCAGATACTTTGTGCTATACTTGTTTATGAAGGGCAGGATTTCATTGCCTGTACACAGGTTTTTTATGCCTTTCAATATCCCCCCAACCTTTAGCTGCCACTCCACAAAGACACTGGCCTCCCGTGGATCCTGTGTCACATTGTCAGCCTTGTGGGCCATGCTGAGTCACCAGCCGTGTCACTCAGAGCCTGTGTGCAGGCAACTGGGTCCCAAAGTGTCATTTTCTAGTATCTGAGCATTATTCATAAATTGTGAAAAATACCACAGAACTTTATATATATGATATCTGTTGTAAAAGACAAAACTGGTCTGTTTCATTTCAAGTTGATTACTTTATTTCAATAATGAATATTTTTAAAAGCTGTGTTCCTATAAGAACAATACGTATTCAAATTAAATCAACTATTACGTTGCAGAGTATACATCTGAATGAAGCTACAATAGAAAAATACACATAGAAGATGTAATACGTGTGTTTATGCTTAATGATTTTGGTGGTTTTGTTTTCTTTAGTCTCTATGTATTTTCTATCCTCTCATCTTTCATTGCTTCATACTAATGGACACTGATTTAAACCTACAATAGATCTAGATGTGAAATGCAATTAAGATACATATTTATAGGTAACTTTTACTGGGCACTTATTAGGGATGCAGTTTCAACCTGGGAAGCACTAACTGTAGTCTACAATGCATAGGCCTAAAACTAAAAAAATAAAATAATTAATCAGACACTTAGATGACAGCTTGAAGAAACGGTAAGTTGAAGTAATAAAACAGTGCAATTCAGAAGAGCCTTTTCCCTAGGTGTGGTTGGAAATACCATTGCCACACATTCATTTTAGTAATATATAAAAGATTAAGACCTAAATCTAACTCAGCTATAATTTATTTCTATAAGGCAACTACAGTACAACAGTTAAACGTTCACAGTAGTTTACTATGAGTTTGCTTTGGTGCACTGCCCTTAACAGGCAGCCAGATGTTACTCAGGCAAAAGATGAGCTGATCAAATACAACACTGCTGCAATACCAAGAGAAAGATTTGAAATTCTAACGCGAGATGTGCAGGACTATCTGAGATACCAGTACTGAAGGGCTCTCTTTCAGAAATTAGACTTATTTGTTTGTATATTTATTTACTTGCTTATTGTACTGCAAAGTTAATGCTCTTGCAGCAGAGTTTGTGTGAAGCACCAGTGACGTCCAGTGGTCACTTGTGCAATCTTAGATGTTTCTTCTCTGGGAATATCCCTTGTTTCTTAACATTAGTCTAACTCAAATTTGAAATCCTCTTTCTCTCCCTCATCTGCTATTAATTCTAATGGTTTGGATGCAATGAGCAATTCACGGTATGGAAAGAATTTCCTTATTACTATTGCTCGGCATCGTATTGATTCTACAACATCTGCCCCCTCCCACACTTCACATACCTTGAACTCCCAATGTTTGGTAAACCTTTCCATGACTGCCTAATCCTGTTATGAAAACAAATTATTCTGTGAGTGAGAGAAGGAAGATTAAAACAAAATAAAACAAAAAAACCCAAATCAAAAAAAAAAGGTTTTGGATAAACAGTCCTTACAACTTCTGCACATGGTGGAATTTTTTTTTTAACAGCAGTGTCTCAGAAATTGATTAACAGCAGTGCTCAGTATCCAAGACATTAGCTCTTTATTTGTAATTCTGATGTTCACTAAAACAAAACGGGGAGATGAGCTCAGATTAGGGGCTTGGGAGAAATAATGAAGTCCAGCATACAGTTAGGGCATCCTGAAGAAGAATGAGTAAAGTCAGAGATCTTGTTACTTCACGTAAAATAAGGAAAACATCTAGTAAAGCTACTTTGTGTGTTCCTTTCATTCAACTGTTGGTCAGGGATTGCCAATAGAAGTTTGTATCATCTACTGCATGCAGAACCTAATTGGCACTAAGTAATGGATGGCATCTATCTAGGTAATTGTTGCAGTTGTTATTAATTCTAAGGCTGTTACATTATGAAGCAGAGTACATGATCCTTGGATGGCATCTTGGAGCTTCAGCGCCTAGCAACTGGTGAACCAGACCGGGATCCAGGTCGGGACCCAGAGCCTCCCTGTGGAGGGAAGAATGGAGTCAAGTTAATTCAAAGGTACTGTGTATTTGGGGCTATACATTGAAAAGCATCAATCTTTAGTACAACAGAATTTTAAATATTATCTAATGAAAATGGCTTGCAGTGCCCTGTAGTATATTGCTGAATATTACTGGAATTTTCACTTCAAAGAGATTATTGCTTTTCATATATTTTCACATAGAATAAATTAATTCTTGTCGAATCTTTCATAGAAGGCTAGATGGTCTCTCATGAATTATTTGTAGGTGCATGTTCTTGTTCAAGCCTTTGTAATTAAAGCAATGTATTTACTTGGACATTTTGGAAATTTTTATGGCTACTCCTGGACTGTATACTTTAAAAAAAAAAAACCAACAAAAAAACTCCCCACCAAAACAAAAAGCTGAAAACCTTGCAACTTTGCATACAAGTTGTAATAGTCTTGCATCTGAAAGAACTGAAATGTAATGATTTTATTATGTAATATTTATTAGGGTAAATCGTTAATGTGATTATATCATCATCAATCTTGTATGGAAAGTTCAAATGCAAATACAGGAAAAAACTAAGAAAAAATAAAAGGCTGAAATCTGGCCCATTTTTACAAATACTAAGACATCAAACTAGGGAAAAAAAAAACCAACCTTGTGACAATTCATAAATCTGCAATTCAGAAAAGCGCTACAACAGTTTTACAGCAAAAACGATCCAAGCTGAAATTTTGGCGTTTAATTTTTGAAATTTAGGGTAACTCAGGTATCTTTTCCCCCAGGGCTTTAGCAACTTTCTAGGCAAACCTTGAATGATACACTTAGGACCACAAATGTTAGAAAGTGGGGTAATTGTTACTGTAATCAGTTGATGACTGAACTGTTTACCTGAACAAAATGAAGCATATGTGTACTTTTGGATTTTGTTTATTTATATTCTCATCTTTCAGTGCTCCCTCCTTAGTTTTACTGAACTGTTTCAAGGAAAACCTAGTGTAAGCCATTAGGTAATTGGCTTTTTTCTTTCATGGTTACCTTAAAAAATGGATACCTTTTTTATTGTAAGAGAATTCAGAACTATATGCAGAAATAGTTATTAATGCCTCCTGCTGTAAGCAGCGGGTCTAAATCAAATGAGCCTGAGTAAAACTCTGATATGAGTTCCAAAGGTTATAATGGCTTGGAAAAGGCTATCTAAAAAGTAGAACTGGTATATGTATGTATCATATATGTATATATCTATATATATTTATGTATCATATATGTATAAATCCTCACTAAAGTATTTGTGATGGTTATTTTAAAAAGAGAATGTTAAATTTGGGAGAGATTTTTATCTGATGTTTTCAGATGTTCGAAAGAATTTTTACAAATAATGTCAGCAGATACCCATGGTGGTGTTGATGTATCTGAACTCCACTAGAAAACTACATGTGCACGGTGTGAAAATTAGATGTAAAAGGTAAATGTCTGATTTTACTTGGGCCTCTGACGAGCTCATTCCTTTTCTTAAATTGCAACATAAGCAGTCTTACTGTCTCCTTGAAGCTTGCAAGCTGTCACTTGGTGCTGCATATGTTTGAAAAACAGCTCTATAATGAAAGATGTGTACCCTAAACCATGCAAGAGATAAAAACGTATTTCTGCTGCAGGTGAAGGTGCTGTTACGTCTCCTGTTGGAGAGTAAGAGTAGTAAGAGGCTGAGATGATCAGCTCTGCTAATGGGATCTCAGACCTTCTGTCCTGAAGTTCAGGCGACTGCTGATTGCGTTCTTCAGGTGCAAATAGTATACTAGATGATTTGTTACTTCTGAATGCTTCACTGCCTTAGAGGAAAAATAGAGTCTTAGTTGAAGTAGCTGCCAGTGGATATGATGTGCTTTTCATGTGTCTTTTTCCTGACATAGAATGTGAAAAATCCTCACGACTGACTTTTTTTCCTGCTGTGTTTTCATTTATTAGCTGTGTTGGTGGGGCTGTGTGGTGACTCGAAATGGTGAACTGAACCATATTAAACATAATCTGACCAGACATTTATTTTTCATATGACACAGTTTTCTAATTTGCCTGACTGTCTGTGATGTTGCAAATCACTGTTCTGACAAGTTGTAAGAGGTCTCCCACCTGGGGTGGGAGCAAGCAGGGACTGTTCAAGTTGTTATTGCATCTCAACCAAATATTTGTCCAACACTGCCCTGGTTTAAGCTGTGTCACCTCACTCATCTCCTGTGTTCCATGTCATTTGTGAGTACAGTCACAGCACAGATCCTGGTGCAGGTCTTTGTGGGACTTTGGGGACTTACCTTCTTTCCCCACGGTACCTGACTGTGTGTTTTTACCTGTGTTTCCTGTCATGTGGGTAGTTACTAGGCCATGAGATAACCTTCTGGTTTATCCATGCAAATCTAGTTCCTTCAGAAGCCTTAAAGAAATGTGTTTGTTTCAAACATGGCAGGTTCTGGAGAGGTTTGCCTTCCCTCTTTCCTGGACTCAATTTTTTTGCATTTATAGTAAGTTCAATTGTACTTTACCAGTTTAAAGATTCTGGAAAGAGTGCCCTGGCCCTCATGATAGGATCCCTTATGTCCCTTGTGAGCAGATTTATGCTCATAGAATTTTCCGCTTCCTCCATATCCTGGCTTGTGTCCTTCCCCACCCTGCAAAGAAAGATTTTCATATAGATTGCAAATTATCACATTCAAATTATTATATGCACATTGTGATCTTTGTGTTCACTGGAATGTAATATTCAAATGAGAAATTTAGAGGTGTTGGAATAAAATAATCTTCTATGTAATAAACAAGGGTGAAGGGCAATGTTAGGAAATTGTCTGAATATACTCAAACTTCTGAATATACTTCTGAGGGAAGCACCATTCTGTAAAAGAAGAATTAATAATCCAAAAATGGATACTTGGAAGGTTAACCTGCGTAACAAAACTTAAAATGTTTCCTTTTCATGAGTTCTAATATGTCAAACATGTCAACTAATTTCTGTTCTTCTGACAGTGAAAGAAATGCTTAATGGCTTGAAGGCTTTAGTGCTTTGCCTTAAAATGCAAGTAATTTACATGTCCATCTCATATAAAATCAAACCTGTGGTAGAGAAGTAGAATTTAATTAGTTGTGAGATAACTGTGGGAAGAACTTGTCTAACTGTTTAGGCAGATCACATCTTACTGAAAGGGGTTGCAGGGAAAGGTGGGACAAAATACTTGAATTAGCGACAATGTTAGTTTTGCAGACTTTACTGTAGAAAAGCATTTGGAACTGTGGAACAAGCACCTCTCTCGTCTCAGCCCTCCCTCCCATTTTTGTCCTTCCCAGGAAAAGAAAAACGCAGTAGCAGAGTCTTCCATAAGTCTTTAAGGGAAGAGAGCTTTGCCATGCAGTGGATTTTGCTCCCTTTGCGCTAAAGCCAAAGAAATTACCGCTGCAAGGCTGTCAAGTTGCTGGATAAGAGCAAGCAACAAATTACCATCTTAAAGTGCTGTGGGAGGAGGGAGGAAAGTGCAACAGGAAAAGCAAAACAGCAAAATCAAGACAAAAACAAAATTATCACGTTGCTGCAGCAGCTTGAGGCAATGGAGCAAGATATGCTTTGGCCTGGTAAATAAAATGGCTGTGATTGAAAGCGCGTTCATCACCTACCCAGCTAAATCTGGTGAGGGATAATCCTCTTCCCTGTACATGCAAGAAATAGAAACAATGACATGATGATCACTATGGAACATGGCATCTGGGTGTACCATACACAGCAGAAGATGAAAATGCAGTAAAAATAACGAAATTCTGGCCAGATAATGAGGTGGGAGTTGAAAACAACAATCTGCGTACAGATATTCCATAAAACAAAAAAGGCAAGATTCTTTATTACAAGGACTGACTTCAGTAGCCATGGTCTGTCAGTATCCTGTACTTCAGAAGCCAGCTGAGCTTAGTAAATGCAAGGAGAGTTCCTGGTGGGTAAGGCTCGTTTGAAAGCATCACCTATTATTAGTTTATTACATAAAGTAATGACAACATAAATGGAATATAAAAATCCCTGTGAGTGGCTTTAATTTGTTACGTCATGCAGCCACTCAGGAGGTGCATGAGAAAGAAAAGCCAATGTTTCTTTTAGTCTCTTGCTTTAAATATTCCCAGTGTTGCCTCCAGATTTTTACTTAGTGCCACTAAAGAAAATCAATCAGGCTGGCAGTTAAATGGGGATAAATCAGCCTACAAAAGAACCTGGACATTGCTTGAGCCCCTGAAAACGCTTACCTTCGCTTGCATTGGGGGAGGCGTACGGGGTGAGACCTAAAAGCCAACAAAAAAAAATTTGTAAAACTAAAGCAACAATAAATGTAGGGAATCATCAAGTCTTTTGCATGTTATCTGTAAATTAGTAGGATTTAGTGCTACCTAAGTAATTGCACTGAGAAGCTCCTCTGCTGTCTCAGGCATTGCCTGGAACAGGCTGGACTTTTGTCCATTTTTAAAGAGAAGACATGCCTAAATACAGCCAATGCTGATGACACAAGGACAAAACCTGTAAATAGTGAAGCTGTATAGTTGTAATGGTGGTTGTTGAAATTTGACTATGCTAATGGAGGGCTCACCCACTTTTTTTTTGGTAGCATTTTAGTATTGTTTGTGTTTCCAGGTAAAAATTATTTTTGTGTTGGAATGGCATGATGAGCCCAAAGGTACAGTACAACTCACGAGGCTCAAAATAACAGCTAATGATTGGGGAGTGTTTGGTTACGGGTGGATCCTAAAGAAAATACTTCATTTTAGTGCATAGCAAGAAGAGAGGAGACTTACAATGTTCTTGAAGAAGTGGACTACGGGGTTGTCATCACCAGGCCGGCCATGCTGAGATCTCTGAGGGATGGACCCTACGTGGTGGCTCATCCTGGCTGCATGTATGTCCTGAAAAGCAGAACATCGCCAAGTCAGCTGGGAAGGAAAGGTAATCAGCGACTGTGTGAAGAGGAGAGTCATTTTCATCAGGAATGAAAAGAAGAGAAAAAAGCCTTGGAAATTTACAGAGTTTGCAACCTAAAGTGGCCATTGATGTGAAGGAACCACTTTTTTAATACGATGGCAAATACAGAGTATGTATGTGGACATACGTTGTGCATATATATATATGGGTGTACATGTTTTTAACGTTGCAGCCCAGTGAGGAATTAAACCTGTTATTTGAAAGTTCTGATAACAGAAACCTTGCAATTTTCCTTCTTTCCTAAGTAGGATCATAGAATGTAATTTTAGAAATGAAACCTGAAATGGAGAAAAACTTAAAATGCTGTTGGGTTGTTCTCCGTGCAAGAGCAGGAATGGAGTGTGTATCATTTCTCAGTTCCCACAGACTACGTAGCACTGATGAACTGCAAGAGCAGTGTTTTTTTTAGATTGAGGAAATCAAATGAGACTGATTGATAGTTTCTATTTTCAGTAGGGCTTACTGAGCAATATAGAGAGAAGTCCAGTAAGCAGAGGTAAAAATAAATAACAAAAATAACACATTGGGAAGAGTGAATACCTTGACTGGTAGTTAGAGCCTAATGCATATGTTGCAGTGAGAATAGTGTCAAAAATTCGGTGTAGTTCCTGCTGTCTGGATGCAGCGTGACAAAGTTGAAAAAACAACTGTTGCATATGACTGACCCAATTACAGGCATCTGCCCGACACGGCAAATGCCAAGGCACAAGGCTTTGTGTTCAGTGCAAGATCAGTGGGGAGCAGAAAAGGTGGGAGAGAATGAAAATAACAACAGTGCCACAGGGGTTCTCCTAGTGTAAATGAATTCCCTAAAAATACAATGATGTTATAAGCATCGTGTGGATCCTAACAATTTTCATTGGCTTCTAAAGATGAAATAGAAATCCGTGGTGGGACGGTAGCTCACCTAAGCACTTCTCTAGTAGCAGAAACTGAACGAACATTTGACTGTAGAAGAGTATGAATAGTCATTTAAAATATACTTTGATTTCATCACATACAGCAAAACATTGATCAACTTGCCAGGGAAGAAGACTTAGTCTGGTTGAACTACTGACTCATGACCGGTTTGGAGATTTTTGACAAATAAGTTAATATCTATAGAACAGGTTTTCAAAGGTTTGAAGAGTCTTTTTGCACGGGTGACACCTCACAGAACCAGTAGCTTTCAGAATGACCCTGACTGCCTCAAGTTATTAGTACTGAAAATGGCTGTGCAGAGATTTACATGTTCTAAAACTCTGAGTAAAAGGTGCTGTGAAACCACCTAGTGTTACTGCTCAAAGCTGCTACATGGAAATTTTGTCTAAGTGAATGGTGTCAGATCTTGTGATCTTATCTGAATGAAATGGATTTATGTTATCTTTGCTCATGCAAAACGAGATGAAATATCCATCTTCATGAGTGGCCTTTTAATTTACGTAATTCTGAGGAGAAATGAAATTCAGATATATTGTTTAGAAGATTAATTTCCTTCAGATAAAAAAATGAGCCAATGCAGAGAAGTTCAGCTGGTATTAATGAGCATTATTTTTTGCGTGGTGATAATATGTGGAGATTTATTGGTTGAAAAAAAGCAATTTCTGAATTTTGTTGGATCTGTGATATTTCTGTAGTGTCAGGCAGTCAATCCTGCTTATACTTCTGCAGTGGGTTCTATTTTGTGACTGATTACAGTGTTGCCAAAATATCCTCTGCTGTGATGATTAGGAAGAGGGAGCCAGCAAGGCATCCGCACGTGTTTAGAACAAGTTACTTCAGCCGCGTGTTTGTCTTTTTAATCTATGTTCAAATGAAGGGTTGCTTTGCCTCTGGAACCAGCCGGCTGCCTTGTCTTTGGGATAAGTACCAAGAGAAAGACTGTGGTGTTGCAGTTCTGAGTGTCCATCTTCAGCAGCAGGAGCTGCTTGCTGTCTTAACTGCAGAAGTATTGCAGCCGGTGAAGCGGAAAACTTCAAAATTAGATTTGATTGCGTGTAGTCTGCAACTCCCCAGCGGGCTATGGCTCGCCACTGGCCAGTTATCCCAGAAAAGGTGGGATAATAGGTTTTTACAGCTTAGATCAGGTTGAGTTGCCTGAGTTTGGGGTTTTGATCAATTATTAGGTGCTAATAATTTGTCTGGTTGAAAAGGTCATCGTGGAGTACGCACAAACTTTCTTCTGTCTGTGGTGCCAAATGTCAGTGTAGTCTTTGAATGGGTCCCCTTTTAAAGCTTATCGGGTCGCAGCAGGTCTGAAGCTGTTTTTAATGATGGTTCTGGATGAGTTTAATACCATGGTTTTCTCAGTGTTACAAATAAAGCTCTTTCATATTATCATCAGCAAACTTCATCTGCGGTCAGAATCCTCCACATTATTCTCAATTTGTGGCGGTTAATTACATGTTTCCCTTTAATTTATGGTTAGAATTACTCTTCCACCTGTAGTTTGTTCTTTCAATTTTTTGACTCCTAAAGGTAGGGGGGGTGAAATGCAGTGTTTTTTTCTGAGACTGTTCACATTCATGAATTAAGAAAATAATTTCCCTCAGAAGAGTAATAACTGATGCCTCTAGGTGTTAATGAATGGACTCAGGCAATGCTTTGCCAAATTAAAGAGAAAAGAAATCTGATTTATCCTGCTAGGTAATGTTTTGTGATTGGTTTTTTTTTTTTTATGAATGAGCTCATCTGGTCACTGCACGTTTCCCTGATACATTCCGAAGGTCACCATTTATCTTTAAGTATGCTTTAAGCACTTGGGGAGGAACGCGTTAATCTTAAAACCCAATAGACATGCAGCAGAGCGACCGTGTTTTAGGAATGGGTGACATTTACTTGTTTCTTTTCGTTATGGATCTCTCTTGCCCGGCAACTGCAGGGAGCTCTCCCCGCACCTCTTGCTTTACCAATAAAAAAATTGCTTAAGAGCATTCCCCAATAGAAAGCAAGTTTGGCTTCCACATCTGTATATTATAAAATGTACTCACAAAGTATAATTCTAGATTCAGAGCCCTTGGGGACTGTTTGTGAATTTGAAAATAGAGGTGCCTCTGTACCCCTTAAAAAAATATTAAAATAATCACAACTTCTAGGGTAACAGACTAGCTTGTAGTCAGGAGCAGTCTTTCTTTCAAAGAAATGGGACAGATGAGAACACTCAGATTTCACTTTTTGTGAAACAAATAACAAACACAACTTTTTGTTTGATAAATAAATGATCCCTGCTGAGTCAATTCCGCTTCAAAAAGCAAAGTGCCTTAATGTGAATAATCTTAATTATTAGAAAATGTTGGCCAATAGTGGACGTTTAAGCAGTATTTGTGAGATCTGATGGAAGAGATGCAGTTTGCAACTTCACAGTGAAATTAATAGCTTTCAGGATTGATAATGTAAATAAGAACACTCTTTAAAATGTACGTAAAATACCCACAGTTATTCTGCAGTGGGGAGGGATTCAATGTTGGATTCCTTTGCAGCTCTTTCTGGTGGAGCACAGGAAAGGTGTGTTATTTCACTGTGCCACCTACCTTATGTGTTTTGGCCACTAAGACAAAAGAAGAAAAGAGAGTAAGTTTCAATGTAGTGCAAAGAAAACATACAGGTCTTTTAAGTCTTAACAGTCGCTATACGTTGGCGTCGCATTCCCTGTGTTAGCCTTGTGCTTTCACATCAAACTAATTAAATTCACTGGCACAACCTGTATTAATACTTTGAAAGGGCTGTTGGGGGGAAAAAAAACCCAAAAGGGCATTTCTCTAACATAGTAACAAGAATCCATACATAATTCAGTAGGTGCTCCATTTCTCCATTTGGGGGTTTGTGCAAGATTATTACATTTCTAATTGAGGTGCGGATACCTGAGTGTTTGCACTTTGGTGTTCTCGTGGAGCAGGCCTGACTCAAGGCTCTCATTATCTTCTGTGGCACTTGATGAGGATTTAGGGGTGTTGCCGTCTGCGCTGTAACTCTCCCGGCTTGTACAGTTGGGCATCGTGTTTGATAATCCAGGTTTGTGAGCAGACCATGTATCAGTGTATCTGACTTAAGACGTGGTAGGATTTGGGAGATTATCTTCATTTTTATATAAGCAGAATCACAGTTATGTATTCTATCCGTCCTACTTGATTTTTGTTTTCAGATCTGATGCAGAAGTGTAAAAAATGTGCTTAAGCAGCAGACGATGTTTTTTAGTGATACTCTGGGATCCCATGGAATGCTTGTCTGACTTTGCTTGGTATAAACATAGTATGTTAGATCTCGCAACTCGTTAAGAAGGACTTTTAAATGCATATTATAAGCTCTCACTGAGAGCTCTCATCCTCCACAAGAGGATTGCTTGTAACTCACATATGCACATAAATATAAGCTTAAAGCTCTAATTCCCAATCAATAGATGATATGCATTAGTGGCAATAATAGTATTAAAGTCTTTTTGGTTTGGAGTACTGAATGTATAGTTTTTCCAGTTCCTTTCAGTATCTTATTACGTAGATTTGTTGCCTACTTTAGGATGTGAAATGAAAATCTAAAGGACATCACATGTCATTTTTGTAACGGCAAAATCCAAATACATATGAAATATGGAAGTAGCCTATTTAAAGGGTAATCAAACCACGTAAGCATTTTGGACATCGAAATGAAAAACGTTCCATTGAATGAAAACCAATAGACATTTTCATGGATTCAACAGGTTTCATGATTTTCAGTGGGTTGTCTTCGCGAAAGTTACGTAATGAATTCAAAAGAAACCATCCAAAATATATAAATTTCAAACTCCTGTAGATCTGAGCGGTACATTTAGATGGCCTTAGGAAACCAAACTGTTCCACAACCTACAGGATGTAATGCTTAACCCCCACTAACAAATTTGCAACCGTACTGGTGGACTAAAATTAGCCTTTAAGTGTTAAGCGATGAATAACTGTTGGTGCTGGTTTGTGGGAAGAGGGAAGTGAAAGAGCAGCAGGCGATTTGTAACCTGCTCGCTCAGCTGATTGTGGAGTCCTTGAAAGGGACTCTGAAGCCAGACTCTAAGGACTCTCTGAAGCCAAACTCTAAGGTTTGAGTTTCTATAGTTAGGACCATTTCAAACCAGTATTCCAAAGAGGAATTGAGATGCATCCTTTCAGTGAATATATATACTATTTGTTTTTTTTAAAACAGGAGGAAATTTATGATATACAGTTTGACTCGAGCAGCAATGGATAATGTGCCAGGCGCTTGCAGACAGAAATTGCTCTGTCTCGGGACTGGGAGGTGCTCTGTTACCTGGGGCTTTGTGTTCCTGGGGGCAGGTGACACCGTGTCAGAGCCGTCCAGTGTTGCTACCAAGGGTCTCAGCAGGCAGCCATAGAACATAACAGCTCATGTGGAGTGTGTATAATATCTCTCCATGCTTATTCCAGTAATAATATACCTACTGCCACATACACTGCTAGGCCAGAGCTGTGTTAAGCTGCTGTCGTTGCTCCCATTTTCATTCACGTACAACCCGAGTGCCGGGTTGGTCAGTGATGGTGCGTGCTCGAGGCTCTTCACAACCTACTGAGCTGACTTCTTCCCCACCTGCTGGTCTGACAGTGACATAAATAATTAGCTAATTCAGCAGGCTTTTTCTAATCACTTTAGAAAGGATGAACCGCACATCCTTGTGATGCTACTGTTAGCCTTTACTAATGTGGAAATGGGGCCTACAGGAGAGATGGGGAGGGACTCTTTATCAGGGAGTGGAGCGATAGGATGAGGGGTAAACGCTTTAAACTGAGAGAGGGAAGATTAGATCAGATATTAGGAAGAAATTCTTCACTGTGAGGGTGGTGAGACACTGGAACAGGTTACCCAGCGAAGCTGTGGGTGCCCCATCCCTGGAAGTGTTCAAGACCAGACTGGATGGGGCTTTGAGCAACCTGCTCTAGTGGGAGGTGTCCCTGC
>JAOXJK010000012.1:98061661-98090410 GCA_025774025.1 Xenus cinereus | reverse complement strand
ATGGGGCTTTGAGCAACCTGCTCTAGTGGGAGGTGTCCCTGCCCATGGCAGGGGGGTTGGAACTAGATGATCTTTAATGTCCCTTCCAACACAAACCGTTCTATGACTCTATGAAACGAAGACAGAAATGAAATGACTTGCTGAAAGTAACAGAGCAGAATTGGTAGGAAGAGAGGTGCAGAAGAGAGGAGATTGTGTTTTCCAGTGTTGTGCTGAGATCATGAATATAATCTTCCTCTAGAAACAGCTAATGAATGGAAAGAGGAAGAATTCTTAGCAGAAAGATGAGAATAAAGAACACGGGAGGAAACAACAGAGATGACTGAAAATGAAGAAACCCAAGAAAGATGAGAAGAAAGACGGCATGAAGAAGGAAACTGGTGAACACTGACCATCCAGAGAGGTAAGTGATCATTGATGAAGTGATGATTGATAATATAGGATCACATTTCTCCATAGCCCTCTTACTCCTTCGTGTCTTGATGATTAGAGTTCACAAATTAGGAGGTGAGAAGAAAGAATTACTGTGGGGAAACAAGAATCAGGACAACTGTTCAGGAGAGTTGTTCTGTTTTATGGTGGATCCTGAGTGCGAGATTGGTGCCATCATATCTTCTGGGTTTTTCTCCATGTCCAGTTTATTCCATTGTTGTGACACTTGGTAAATGGTTTCAGGGGCAAAACCCGATGCTTTAATTTACCTTTGCTTTTCTGAAGTATTTTTCTGTCTAGCAACAATCATTTTATGCAAATAATCTTCATGAGACATATTCTTTATTTGCTTGGCCATAGTCTCTGGTGCATATTCAGTACTGTTCTCTGTGTGGTTTTACCTAGTTGGTATCAGTCAATGACCTAGATTAAGCCTTGTTGAAATTACCCACCACAGAAAGCCAGTGCAGAGCTTTGGGGTTTTTTGTTGAGAACAATCGCTCCAGCAGAAAAGAGATTTTGTCTGGCAGCTGTTCTCAGGGTAGTTTCCAGGGTAGCTTCTGCTACCAACAAACTTCCCAGCCTTAAGGAGTTAACTGTATGTGGCCAAGAGCTGGAAGGCATCAAGGGTTAGGATTCACAATGATAAATTTCTATTGATCAGACCACATAGTTGGTGGAGATGCATCTCTTGGTGCTGCTACGGCAAGAGAACCTAACGTTGTGGTTATGGCTATCAGCAAGACAGCAGAAACTTGAAAAAGTTTTTAAAAAGGCCGATTGCCTTATATTTTCATATAGTCAAGAAGCTCATACAATAAAAAATTTACAATTATTCAGAAAACAAAATTAAAAATACCAGTGTACGTTATTGCTTTGCAGCTGCTAGCCAGAAGAGTAAAATCTTATACCAACCTTAATTTTTTGAAGCACACACTTCATCTCTCAGATTGCACCCACTCACCCACCCACAAACTATTTTATTTGTTTTCATCTTTGAAGGGACTAGCCCAGTTTTCTTTCTTTTTTTTTTTTTCTGCCTTTAGCTTGCCATTTTCTTACTTTTAACAACCTGTACAAGAGTTTAATAGGTATCACTGCCTCCATCAGCATAACTTATGGGGACTGTAGTAGTATGGGGAGTTTAATAGTAGGAAATAATTAGACATGGTGTGGTTAATAATCTACTGAAACAAATGCTGTTGATCAGAGGTAAAATTTCCAATGATGTAGTCAGTATAAATTGAGGGGACAAGAGCTGACCCACCCAAATCCTGAAGCCTGTAGTTTCCAAGGCATGTTCATTGTATGATATATCAGAAGTGAGAACACAGCTGCATCGTGAATGAAAGGCAGAACAGAGCTGAGGACCATCTTGGGTCTGCAGCAGTAACTCAGTACGTTTCACCAACGCTTTTTAAATTGCTTTGTGTGAAGTTTGATTAAAGCAGCCAAAAATGGTGGTGGAGGATTTTGTGTAGCTCAGAAATGAAATCCAGTAGCTTTAGAGTGAAATGAGTAACTGAACACATCTAACAATCTGGAGACCATTTCAGGACCATCGCGTGAGTACTGCAATGTCAGAACAGCTGAAGAACAAAGCTGTTAATTTTGGCATTCTAGGGTGGAAGGTGCTCAGGGTACTGCAGTTCTTCATTTGCAAGGAATACATATGTGTTTAAAAAAAAAAATCCAATATAATGGGTTTTAATGTAAAGCAATTTCTTATTTGTAACTTTGGTTCATCTGCAGAGAAATGAACATTAACAAGAAAAATTTAATGCTAGGTAAAGCCTCATGCTGAATTTTGAATATATCCATTCCACCTTCTGTATGGGAGTTTTGGGGTTCCTGCCTGCTCCCTCCCACTTGTTTAAACAGCCCCTGGGGTATGTCATGATAAAATTAAATCCTGACCTTATTCTCAACCAGGCTGTGGTACTGTGCAGTTGAACCACAGAGGATTTGCTGCAGAACACCCCAGGCCTTTTCCCACCACGAGACCCCAAAGCTGCCATCGCTGCCTCTCCTGAGGCCGTGGCTCTGCCCTGACACTAAAGTCCAGGCAAAGCCCAGCAGCAAAGGCTGTGACATCCCCGAGCACCCAAGAGAACCCTTGGAGCTCTTTTCAGAGCACCCCATCAGCTCCTTCTTAAACGGATTATGTTATTATATATCATACTGGTGGATAGGAGAAGCTAGAAATAGTCTAGAAATAGCAAAGACTGAACTGGAAGATACTGTTAGAAGTTTAATGAAAAGGGGAAATCTTTCGCTGTAGACTAATCAGAAACAGTGATCTTTAGAATGCTTCAGTCGATTAATTAGTATTTCAGCCTGAACGCATTGCTCAATACATTTCTGAACTTCAGAGGCAAAAAATGACCATGTAAACGATAGTAAAAGCAGTGAAGCGCATACATAGGCTTTTCTTCTCCACCCAGTCATGAGCTTCTCTTCAACTTCTAATGCGAAACGAGGAGCCCCAACTACTTTGTCCCATTTCTGAGCACCCCCTGCCCCGCAGCCACACTCAGCCTGGACACGGAGCATCGCTACTAATTCACCAAAAGTCAGCGCTTGCTCTTCCAGGCAGCCCTCACGTGGCATCTAACCCAGTCTGACTTCCAAACTCCTCTTAGAGTTTGTAATAACTGCTTTAAGCAGTTATTTGTTTGAAAACGTGAGAGATAATTAGTTGCAGTGCATTAAGTAATGCGTTAATTATTAAGCGTGTATAACATGTATGGTTATATGTGTGTTAAATGATATACAGCAGATCAATCCTATGTAATGTTGGCTCCTGAGCCTTTCACTTACCACCCGCTGTGCCGGACTCACCTGTCATTAATTGTTTTGTACAGGTTACTACTTTTAAAAACAGACAAATCTAAAGTGCTCCAGGGCCTGCCAGGTGAAATGAGCTTTAATCAAACTGGCAATTACGATACAGGAATTCCTTTTTAGGTCATTCACCGTTCACTACTACCTGCTACCAGATTCAGCTCCCATTACTGTAAAGCCAGAACAGCAGATTTAGCAGCTTCAGTTATTTCAAACCTAGTCATTTCCTTCAGGAGGGAACCTTTATTTGTTTCTGCCCAACATGCTGTTTTAACTTGATTTTGTAGAAAGTCGTACAGCCTCTTCTAGTGATCTGAAACCCCAGCGCATACTATGAAGTAGTTTGTTGCAACTTCTGTTAATGGATTAAGGTTTTTAAAACAAATTAAATCATTAGTACACCAGTTTTGTCATGTAAACATTTTAATGAATACAATAGAGCACATATAAAGCAAAAGATTAAAACAAAATTATTGTTACAACCACCATGAACTATATAAAAAAAATTTTTACAAGCATATTGCTTGCACAGCAGGCTTTACAAAACAGTGTCTCACGAGCAATACCACTCCCTGAAAACTAATGGAAATAAAAATCACAGTAAGTATTGGCTTAAATCACCTCATACACCAGTCAAAATAGCATTGATTTGAACTAATTTTCAAAGTCTTCATGGCGCTGTAGCGTACATTAAAGCTCGCACAAGAAACGTGACTAGAGTTCAAGTGCAAAAAGGAAAAAAAAAAGATGCCTGGATATTCTGACAATTGCATCCCTCCACATCATTACTTAAAACTGCCCTTCCTAAACTTTTTGCCTGTGCAGGTTTACCTTGTTTTGTAGATCCCCATCTCACCAGGCTCTGGGCTGGGTTTGGAACGGCTGGTTCAGAAACCCTGAGCTAAAACCCTGGTTCTGCCCAACTTGAGAAGAACTTGAGCCCCAGCACTCCCCACACCCTCCGGCTGGAGGGGAAGCCCCGCGTCCCCCTTTCCATATTCCCAGCAGCCAAACACATATATATTGGGAAAGAAATACAGGAGCGAGGCTTCATACAGGCAACGGAAGAACGTTACAAGATTGCATACAGAACTGAAGCAAAATCTAAGAGAAAAATTGATTTAATCGTTCACTAAGTCTGGTTTCAGACTATTACTTTCTGTCACTCACAATATTTCTATTGCTGCAAGTGTGTCACAAACGTAGTTTAAAAGTTTAGTACGTTAATGCATGAAGTTAAACCAGGACAGAAAAGTTCTTATTTCACAATCCAAACTTTAGTAAGAAAAAAAAATAATAATCATAAACAAAAGAATTACAAGAGCATGAACAACAGTGTAAAACAAACAAACCAGCTCAGTACATGTTGAAATTGAATACAGGCTACTATCTAGGAGATGCCAGAAAGATTTGATCATTTGAACGAACTTGCTTACACGCTTTACAAATGTTTAGATAAATACTCTATAAAGACTAGAAAGGAAATAACTTATAGCTACACTACTGCCTTGCATGCTTTTTAAAATGTCTGCCCTGCAGTTTCTTTCTGTCACCCTTTTAAAATCTTCTTTAATACCATACAATTTAGGCTGTGCACAAAACCAGTTTTGTTTGGAATATTCTACCTTAAAAAGAAATTCTTAGAAGTACAAAATTCAAGCTGATTTTGACTAAGTTATCTAAAATCGTGATGGGGCAGGGGGAGCAATGGCAAATGCATTTGCTGCCCCTTAGAGGAGGAGGAGTATTTCTGTACATTCCAGTATTTCTATTTTTATTTACTCCCATGGGACTCCCACGGACTTTTAATTTAACTTCAGAATTCCAGGGTAAGGGAGAACCTGCTCCACGGGAGAAGAGGAGGCCACCAAACAGTCCCTGCTTTGTTCCTACCCCACCTTTCCCTACACAATAGTGATTATTATTCATTAATGTACTTTTCAGCTATGGCTGCAAGACGAAAATGCCTCCACAAAGAATTTATAATGTGTTTTGCTTGAATGTCAGCCCTAAATCTGTACAAAGAGCAAGTGTTGTCTTGGCATTCCAGTGCTTGCTGGTGTGGGTAGTGGAGATACACGCTCCCACTGGGGCACAAGCTGGCTGAAAAAGGAAGATCGCAAGAAAGGCAACTGCAGAATTGCTTTGAAATGCTTCAAAAAAATTAATCAGGAACAAGTGCAAGGAAATAAACGCTGCAGCTCTAGGAACTTTTCAATCTGAAGTCTTTGAAATTCATCCCTTTAAGGTGCTTTTCACGGTATCTTATTTACCAAAGGCCTGTTTACTTAGTGGAGCCTGGAAAACTGCCAAGGGACTTTATTCTGCGTCGGCTCATCCGTGAACACCTTCATCATCTCTCAGTGCTCTGACACTCTACAAAATTCAGCAAGTGGCAACTATTTAGGTTTTAAGCACAAATAAGACTATTAGCCATCTAGCTTTCCTCTGTATACACATGTATAAATAAATGACACCACAAGCGCCTTCCTTGATACAAGAAACCAAAAGGCATTGATTCAAAGGCTGAATAAATAATGGTTGAAGCAACTGTCTGTGGCACTTGCTCAATATTTTCCCCACTGAAACCCTCCTACGACAGAGCCTCCTGGGACGTGTTTTCATGCATCAATATTATCATTGTGTGACACGGTGCCAGAGATGCTTTGGCACTGCAAGTCCTAATGGGACTGACTTTTGCCAACATAATAAAACTTCTCTGTGCTTACAGAGTCCTGGCTTGCAGATCTCAGCTGGAACATTATATGTTGTTCTTAAAAAAAAAAAAAAAATTAATTACTACTTCTAGGTAAAAAATGTTAGAATTGTCCATAATTCTGTACTGTTTTGAAGACATTTAAGTGCTTCAAACTGGCAGTTTACTGAAGAGCAACAGAGCTAAGACAGATGATATCCCATCCTCTCATACATAACTCTGTAGAGAATCATAGCAATCGTGTTCACACCAAAGGATGAAATACAGAATCTGTACAACTTGCAGCCATTTTTCAGTCATCACTACTACTAAAAAGTGAGTTGGTTGGTTTATTGCTAAGCAAGAGCGTACATACCTCTGTATATTCTCTATGCGGAATCTTAAGGTTTTGGTATTGTTTCCTTGGTGTACAAAGAGCATGTCATATACTATTTTTCATCCAGTAACACAGTATATGAATAAACCAGCAAGAGTTGAGCTAGCCAACCAGCTTCCAGAAAATAACAGTGATGGGAACAGTCTCTGATATTTCCAGTAACAGTAAGAAAAGTGGTTTTCTTCATTCTCACAGCAACTGCTTGTTGCGTGCGTGAATATCGCAAACCTACAGAAACGACTGTGTAAGCGCTAAACCTTTGTCATGAGCATTATAGTCCCCAGTTCATAAATGTGAGAAGCAAGACGACCGAAATGCACAGCTTTGCTTAGAACTGGCTATCAAGTGTGAGAAGCTTCTGGTTTTAAGTTTCTGGAGTATTTTTCATCCAGTGGGCTCTACATTACAACAGCTCTCCGGGGAGGGGCTATTATACATTGTGCTTCCGAGCCCGGAGCTGAGAAGCGCACGGCCAGCCTGCGGCTCTCGTAGCATCACAAATCAGTTTCAAACCACAGGGCAGCAGGTATCGTGTCCCATTGCAACACTAGGAGGTAGTCCACCTGGGAAAGCTGCACCTGCTAACGTCACGGGTAAGAACTCCTGAACAGCCAGCAAAGGTCGTCAAAGGTTATTGAAATATTTGGGCCCAGCCAGCAATTATGAGCGTGGCTTTTCTGCAACGCGCAACTCGAGCAAGACATCAAACAATATAATCAGCTAAAACAAAGGTTTTACAGCCCTGCAGTGCTTCCACTCAAATGCTCACGTAGTGTGTAAACACACAAACACAAGACTCCGCTTATCAATTACACGGCAAAGGGTACAGTCAAAGTGTCTTAAACTTTGCCACTCAAACAACAGCGAGCTAACATGCCACCCGCATAAATTATCAGAGGCGGTGGTTAATCCTGGAAAAGGAAAGAATTCAAGTAATATTCTTTCATCGGTACCTCGTTTTTCAGTTCATCATGAAAAAATGGGTTACACAATTTCTAATCTGAAATGCTTAGAATATAAATCTTCCCTCCTTGCCAGAATAAAGCAGCTGGACTATTTTGTACACCTGGCATTCAGGACAGTATCTGTCAAGCCATCTCCTCAGCAATGCTATCAGCTGACCTTAAAACACGCTCTTGTGCAATCAGGCTGAGAATCTGGCCACAGTTCTTTTCCTGACATCTATTTCCAAGTCTGTCCCTCAGTGCCAAACTAGCTAGAGCTTGTCTTGCATTTAGTGCTCTCATCCAGCCCCATTTCGCAAATATTTAAGAACAACACACGAAAGCAGACTGAAGTTTCTCTAAATGGCAGAGCATACAAATGCATACAATGCACCACATTAAATGTTCATAAGAATCCCTCTCAGTAATGTTTCTAGAGCCACCTGGATTTCTAATACTCCTTGTTACTCCCCAGAATAGCTCCTCTTGCTCCCCAGATCTAAGCTTTTTGTTGTTGTTTTCAATTTAAAGCCAAGCATTAAATTACACATCTACAAGTACCGTCTTGCTGGCTAAGTCAACTCTTGCATTATAGCAGTTACACCTTCCTTTTAGTCCCCCCCTTTCCTGTTTAACTGTACTTTATTTTGCCGTGGCTGCGCAGTTCTCTATTCCTCAGAGCTCACCTTGCCCGAGCCCCGCCGGGGAACGTGTCTTTCACCTCCAAAGAATCTGCCCAGCGAGTCAAGTAGACCCGAGTCTCTGTGCCTTGGAGATCCATGTCTAGCATGGTCTGTAGTGCTCGCAGAGGCCATTTTTGATCCGTGCCGGAAAGAGGAGCGTTTTTGTGAAGCCATCAAATCCGAATTCTCTGAAGCTGCTGCACTGTCCTCTTGGATGGTTTGTAGCTCGTCTGACTCCGAGGGCCGATCTTTGAAGGTGTTGTCTTCTCTTCCTGGGGCATCTCGGGAAAAGAGGCGGATCAAGTGGGGGCGACCAGTCGTGTCAGCTGGGTTGGCCTCGGGCCAGGCATTCTTTGGGTCTGCTGTGCCTTTGGAGTCTGTCACCGCTGGGCTCTTCGTGGAGGTCCCATTGTTCTGGTTCACATCTGCCTCTCCTGCAAACAACAAGGATGAGATATGAATACAGGCCTGTGAAAAACAGCCCCGGAACAATGCTGCTTTCTTTCCCTTGCCTTGAGATGCCCGTTTCATACAAAACCCGTAATATGTGCAGTTGGAATGAAACTATGTTCTCTACCAGCCTTTAAGAACATTAAGCTATCTTGGAACCGAAAGCAGGATGTTCTCACACAAAGTTTGCAGTAGTTCTAGGTGTTTTTTTTAATTAGAAGAATTTGTAAATAGCTCAATAGGTTGTTAGAAGCACAACTGCAACTAATTTTATTCACATGGAAAGCTTACTGATGAGGAAGCTTATCAGTTACAGTGTCTGAGCAATCAGAATTCCCGTACTTTCCCTTGAGGAAATGCAACTTGAAAATGGGCTGGGTTTCTCCAAAACAAGAAAAAAAAAAAGTAATTAGTGACATCACAGGACTGTGCCTTCTCAAGCGCACGTTCCCTCTCCACGATGTCAGAGCTTTTGTACCCAAAGGTGTCGTCCCCCATTTGGAATCCCTCACTCTTACTTCAATACCAATCAAGTGTAACGAGGGAAGTTGTTTTGTCACTATTTAAATTGTCCCCACTTCCAAAAGGCAGGGAACACTAAACTGCAGTTTCTGCTCGGCCTCCCATGACAGTTTTTCTCCACATACGATCCTGGCAGTCAATGTATGATGTCCCAGCACTGATGCTGAAAGGCCTAGAGCAAAACTGTCTGAGATTTGTATTTAGTGCTTCTGAGAAGTTCCAAAAAGGATTATCAGAAACTGATAAGCTTTCAGCCAAGAAAGGTGCCGAGACAGACCTCCATGGAGCAAGTCTGCTGCCTTCTCTGCAGAGGTGTTTTGAGCAGAGAAGTATCTGAAAAGAATCAGCCGCAGCACACTTAGCCTTTAACCTATTGTAGCTCCTTCTATCAGTGACAAAAAAAAAAAAAAAAGATTTATGGGGGTTTTTAGTCTATACCATTATTCCTACTGTTCTAAAGGAAACTGCACCCACTGAGGAATATGTCTTACGTCCAACGAACATCAAAAGAATACTAGTAGGATGCTGCCCGAGAAGCAACCTCCAGAGCTGACACCACCCACACACTCACCCCATGTCAGAAACGTTTTTTGGAGGTAACAGGGCTCAAAATTTCAGAAATGAGTTAGTCGTATTGTCGCCTTTAGGGTCTTCTAATCACCTCATTAAATCCTCATTTGATTTATTCTTGTGCCATGGGAGGGACAGGATCTGCCAAAGACCGTTCCGTTTTCGAAGTACTCTGGGCTCAAGTTCTTTGCTGATTCACCAGAGCAATTTTAAACTTGACACAGTCATTTCATATCATTTTGCCCACCCACAGGGCACCAAAGAAACCTTTTCTCAGGCTGAGAATAACTGTGAAATAATTTTACGTATGACAACCCAAGACAGTAATGACAGCTCCTGCAAATATGTGCTGGTACTTAGGTTACAATTTGTTGTAATCAGGCTGCTAAAGTTTTTCACAGAAAAAGCAGAACATGAAGTCTGGATGTGCAAATTCTTTCTTTTTTTTTTCTTCTGTAAAAACTACCTACAAAATGTTGGGGAAACATCAAGAAAATTTTCTTTGGTTAAAACTTCTAGATGCATTTCTCGGGAATACAATTATTTAACCAATGCTAATTGTCACTGAAGACCTCATCAGTGGGGAAAAGCAAAATATTTGCTGTCAACTTTGGGCTTTGAGTTTTCCTGAAAAGATACTTTCAAAGTTATTAAAAACTATTAAAGTCCCCAAATGATGTTCTTCATCAACTGAAAGAGAAAGTAACTAACATGGATATATGACACTTTCTAAAACCGCAAAACATTTTAAATAGCAACTCTTAAGCCTAGATTCTATACCATATACAAATCCATTCAAGGACAGAAAAAGAAAAACAAACAAAAGAGCTATTGTGTTTAATTAAATGCATTAACAAAACACCAGAGCATCTGCATACTAATATTTTTTACAACAGTTCTTCTTTGTGTCACTGAATACGGGCATTGGTAAGCAACAAAGAAGGGTATTTGTGCCACAAAAGTAGCTTCTCCCAATGCATACGCAGTGAGCTATAAAGTCTAAATCTTTCTGTGTGCTTTATTTCAGTAATGAAAGCACACATTTAAGTTTTTCCCTACATTTTCAGCATGCTCAATCTTCTCTAATACTTATAAATATAGAGCAGAGAGACATTAATAGTCGAACGAACTAATCAAAGTCTTCAAGTGCATCTGAGAGACAGTTCACTTTAATAATGCCTTAAGGATATCCAGAATTAATGGAGCATGTAAACATATGCTTATCTGTTCATTTAGAAGCAAATGTTTAGAAGACTTCTATTAAAACCCATTATAAGTGCTGTGCATGTGATACCTATATTCTTTTTTGTTTGTTTCTCCCTGCAAGATGAAGCTCTCTTGTTAAAATAGAGTACCCTTCCTGTCCCATATCACCTGTACAAGAGAAAGCTGACCAGGAAGAAAGACGTCTTCAGGCATTTATTTTTTTTTTAAACCCTCGTAAAATGGGTTCAAGTGTAAGTGCAGCAGAATGCATTACCATAAGCATTACCGGAAAGCTATTAAAATGTAATCAGAGGACACTTTAAGTGAATAAAGGCATTGAAAGCGTGCAAGTGAGAGCATGAGGAAAGCACATCTTCACATTAGCCCAAAAGCAGCAGGAGGGAGCCAGATGTCGAGCAGGGATTTGGCACGCCAGGCGCGGCCGAGGACCACTCCCAAAAGCAATGCCATCTTTCCACCTCCCCTCGCTCCGTGGAGCCTGCCGCCGGCACAACCTTCCCTGCGGCCAGAGTGAACAAAGCCATTTGTTCCCTGTATACACAGTGACTCCCCAAACCAGGGAATACGGATGGATCAAAAATTCTGAGCGGTCTGTTAATGAATCAAAATAGAAATTCCAAAGGTGCTTGTGATGAAGCAGTATTAAATTCAACCCCCCATTGCCTTTAATAGGAGTTAGGTCACATGTATTTTCAAAACCACTGTGCCTTAGTGCTCAAATTGACATTAATAGTTTATCCCATTTCTTGGGATAAACTTTTGCGTAAGCTCCTAATCAGCCTGGGACCTCTCAGTCCTGTGGTTCAAACAGCCGCTACTGTCAAGACCATGGAAACTTGTTTTATACAAATTACAATCTCTGATGGAGAGTCCTTGGATACAAATATCCTTCTCCTGGGACACTTGGTAGAGCTGCTCTATGATAGTCCCTCCTCCATTGTGTACATAGAACTCTGTAGTCTTCTTCCATACAGAAGACAACCTAGAAAGAGGTCCTTAAGCTGTTTTAATGTGTTAAGTTTAAAAGAAAAGGATTACAAGTTTTTCATTTCCTCCCACTCCTCTCCAGTCTTGCTTTCTTGCAGATACTTGTAATTCCTCTCACATTCTTATTACTGCTCCCTCTACAAATGCTGTAAAATAAATGAGGAAAATGAGGCTGATAAAAGCTGAAGCGTGTGCCCCTGCTTTGGCTTCTCAAGAGAGGTTTAGTGCAACAGGCACAGCGTATGGCAAATATTGATTGTAATAATACATGACAGCAGCTTAAATATTTGTACGAATTCTTAAGAATTAAGTATTATTTGCTCGTTACAAACACCAGAAAGTACATTAGTCAAATTTGTAACACCGAATATTTAATATGTTTTATAGTAGTTATAGATTGCTGAGACTGATTATTAATTTCCATTTTCTTGGCCTTTTCTCAGTGTATAAATATGAAAATTATCTCACTTAACTTTAGGGACCTTTTCATGCTAACTTAAGTCATATGTATTTATAAAACAGTGCTCTTCAGTATATGAAATATAATGTGTATTTGTCCTTTTCTACTTTTTTGCTCCTCTCTCTTCTGTAAGAAGACAACTGGATAGTTAAATATAATGCAGTACCGTGCTCAGTTCTGAGCCAATTGTATTTCGGTAAGTTTACTGAAATGCTGCTAATAAAATATTAAATAAAACATCTGGAATTTTTTACTGACTTACCTGTTTCTAGTCACTTGAACAAGAAAAGGTTACACCTAAAAATTAATCAGCTTTGTAATGTCTAAGATTTCAAGGTCTTCAGTAAGCTGTAGCGGTAAGGCATATGTGCAATGTATTAGTAATAGTTTGCCTTGCATTATTTAAGAGGCTGAAAACCACTATTCTGGAAGACGTGACTTTTTGTAACGTTCATCGTCACTACATATAAGCTGCAGTTGAGTATGTCTGGGTTTCAACTCTGCGTTAAGATGACCGTTTCCCAACATTTTGCCTTTCCTTTTTAGGCAGTTAAGTAGGAAAAAGGAAAAGAACCTTAAGGAATGGTTTTGCAGGAAGTATAGCATAAGGCTCCGCTGGGACCCCTAATTCAACTCTGGCTTTGGACACTGTCATGAAGTCACACACTTCCATTTCTCCTCAACTATCACACACCTCGCTTCTTACTTTGATATTCTTGAGTAGATGGGACAGTGGAGCTTTGGGTAGGTGTGTAAATGAGGAGTCTCAACATGCAGCAGTAATAACACACCCTGATCTACTGCAAAAGCCGGGATCAAATAAGAATCAGGCCAATTTAGCACTTAATTTCCCTGGAAATTTAGCACTTAATTTCCCTGGAAAAACGACCCAACTATTTGGTGCTCAGCTATATCAAGTATCAAATCCCTTTGTCCTGCAGCCCACTGCAGGTCATCCGGCAGGAATGGCAAGGCCAATCCTGGCTTCCAGCCAGAGCTCCACTGTTGGAGATGGCACCAAGGACCTCTGCATGGCTTAGTGTGCAGTGGGAGCACCTGGTCATCAGACTGAAAGGAGAAAAGACGGTGAGAGAACGGGTGCAAAGAGGTAAAGTGCTGTGGAGAAAGGTTCAGCACACAAGGCTACAGATCTCCGGGTTGTTCGCTGAGTTACTTCAGCAAATACCAGAGTGTACCTGATCAAAATCCCTGAGGTGGTTCCACTCTCTCCCTTGGGCACCAGGGAGAGGCACGATGCAGCGCCTGGTTTGGACTTTTACTGGAGCGCAGAATGGAGTGTCCACAGCCATTAGGCTTCACTTCACATAAATACTTGGGGAGAGGGAGGAAAGAATTATGTCTGCATTGTTAAATCTGAACTGCAAAGCTTGATTTATCCTCATTATGGTAAGACACCGCAGACAAAAAATGGCTCTCAGCCTAACTTCACTAATATGGTTAGAAGGCAAGATGCCATCAGACATTTCACTTCACAGATCTAATTACAGGGTTTGTCTGATGCTTGTCAAACTGTTGGAAATCAATTTTTAACAAATATTTCTGTTTGGAATAGATGGCATGCCGCATAATTGTGAAACAAACAGCTGGTCATAGCTCTGAACACAACTAGACTCGATCTGCTGCTGCCTTTAGCCTTTACACAAACATTTTTCCCAATTGCTGGCAGAATGAATGCAGAGAGAAATGCCAGTGTGTCTCATAATGCAGATTCACATGAGTTTAACACTCCTGCTGCAGTTAGCCAAGACACTGCTTCCATTACAGCTTGCTCTCTTCCCTCCCTCCTTGCCAAAGCTTATCACTTTTTTAGGGAAAAAATTCCAGATTTTCTTTATCGCTTCAGAGTAACTGAAGGGCGAACAATTTTCTGCACAAGAAACTCAGCTTTTCCTATGGGCTAATCAAGCTGTAGACCAAAGCTCCACAAAAGTGAGAAGCCATCTGCTAAGCATAACATGCACGCCTTTGACTTTCCTCCCTCACTGCATACATTAGACATTATAGAGCATATGAGGCTCTTTCAAGACAGGAATGAAAGGTTGTGAGTTGTTCCCACTGCGTTGATGAGTCGAGTACACCTCTATACTGACCTGATGAAGCAGTGAATAAGGGGTCTTTTGTGGCACCGGTTTCCTTACAACAAACCTTAGTACTCAAAATATAGTAAAAAGTAGAAAACCCCACCTGGCATCTGTTACTACAGAGTTGTATTCAGTTCTATTGAACTAAGTTGAAAAAAAGACCAAGTTAAGTTCTGTACTGCATCTTGGGTCCATAAAGATCCCTGGCTAAGTCTGCTGAAAAGGACTGCACTGCTGTTGGTAAAAGCACAACACATTTTTAGGGCTGACATTTAGACTGCATTCCTGTAGCCAGATGAATAGAATTTCCACTTAAAATTTTACAAGAAGAGCCCAACAAATGCTTCTTTCCCTGAATCCCTGAGGCTTCATGGAATACCAGTTCCCAGCCATTCTCTGCAGGCAGCATTATGCCCCCTGAGAGCTACTGCTGGACTGAAAGCCAGTAGGTCAAATAGGATCACAGAATCATAGAATGGTTTGGGTTGAAGGGACATTAAAGATCATCTAGTTCTAACCCCCCTGCCATGGGAAGGGACACCTCCCACTAGACCAGGTTGCTCAAAGCCCCATCCAGCCTGGCCTTGAACACTTCCAGGGATGGGGCATCCACAACTTCTCTGGGCAACCTGTTCCAGTGCTTCACCACCCTCACAGTAGACAATTTCTTCCTGATATCTAATCTAAATCTCCCCTCTTTCAGTTTAAAACCATTACGCCCCGTCCTATCGCTCCATTCCTTGATAAAGAGTGCCTCCCCATCTCTCCTGTAGGCCCCCCTTAGGTACTAGAAGGATCTGCTCGTTCTAGACCTTTGCTAATACCTAAATCTCACCACTGTTGCTTTCAGACTCCTGAAAGACGTCATCTCCCCAAGCCCTCCCTTGCCTTCTCCTGCTGAAGAGCAGCCGTCAGGGAAGCAGAGCTCGGCATCACAGCAGAGCTCGTGTGAAAACACAAAACGGTCTTGATAGAGAGAAGGGAAGCGCCAGTTCGCAGCCTATTATGGAAATACCTGTCTTTGCAGGGTCAGCAGCAGAAAGGAGTGACAGTATGTCTATATTATTTATGCTTGTATTTTGGAGGAAATAAGTAATAATACATAAATTTAAATATTTAAAAATAAATACTGCATTCATTCCGATAGGAATATGTACTTTTTAGCATAAAACTATGCTGTAGGAAAAAAATGAAAATTGCATAGGAGAATGACAATTCTTTCAGATACTAATTACTACAGTATGAAAAAATAAGTGCAATTCCTCTCACTTCATTTCTTATTCTAACCTAAAATGTATTCCAGACCTGCTCAAAAAAACTGCAAAAGTTTGACATACTTTGGCATCAATTCACAAGTAGCTGTTTTACTGGGTAAGAGACCCAGTAAAATCTCTCTTGAAAGGACTAGCAACCTTCTTTCCAAGGGGCCAGTCAATGAAAAACTTGCTGGCTCCCAACGGTGTCTGTAACACCAGTGTTGTGCTTTTGACACTGGGATAAATAAACCTTCCAGGCTGACCTGACAGTTTCTTCTCGGTTCCCTCAGCGCACAAGAGAGTAGGGTCTTGTCTTCCTGAGATGTACCATTTTCAGGCCTTCCCTCAGCTGTATGAAAGATAACTCTTGGAGCTCAGCAAGTAGAAACCGTGAAGTAGTTTATCCTGAAGGTTGCCAACATGAGAGAGGTGATCTGCCAGAAACGGCCTCTACTACATACAGTCACTGGTGATCTGCTTAAGGATAATCAAAATCATCAAGCCCCTGGCTGGGGGACAAGAAAGGACTTTTAGATTTTAAGTACAGGGCCTATCATATACGTTGTTTGTACAAGCAGTAGCAGTTTGCACAGGGCCCACAGAACTGGGTTCAAATAAATACACTTCTTTCAATATGGCGGCAACTGTTTCAAGGTCGTATTTACACTGAGGCAAACTTTAAAATTATATACAACACAACCACCGCGCTATATCCTTTAACAGCGGGTGTCACGAGTCTTATCTGCTTTCCTAAGTTTGCCTCTACAGTAAAGCTAACAAAACAGCCTTTGGCTGAGGGTTCCCTGTAGCAGGTGGTACTGGTGCTGTGGTATCCCTTTTGGTAGGGTAACTACACCGACTTTTTCAACCTGCCTGGTAAAACCATGACACAATCAATCAACCACCAGATGAAAACACACAGGAATGTGACATCTAGCTGGAATGGTGACACTCTAATAAACATGCCTAAGTCTTACCTCGTGAATTAGCAAACAGCATATAATTTTTTAGCTTTGCTGGCAATTTTATGATTTGAGAGGCTTGGTTCTATAAAACAAATATAAAAAGCCCCTAAGAATATACTATATATTGATCACAGCCTGTGTTCAACATTATTGTTCAGCTGAAGGCAACTAAGTTTTGCAGTATCACTGTGTAAAATGTGGTAACATTATCCAAGTTAGAGATTTTTTGATATACCATCACCAGGGGTCCTCTGGCTGGAAAACTCTTCTCTGTTGTCAGGCTTTTCACCGAGGCACACAAAAGTCCTAGCATCTGCACGTCAGAGATCCGAAAACACTTGCAGTCTGTGCAGTACAACATTGCAACCCAATGCCGTAGTCCGTGCCCAAAGTCTGGATATTAACAGGGAGCACGTGTGGTTACTGTGGGCTGAAATGCTGTAACATCCTGTTACCCACAGTGAGGGGCTGCTCTCTGGGAGCCAGGTTTGGGACTTGATGGAGGAAAACCAACGTCATACCTTCCCCAAACTTGTACACCCTGCATTATTTAAGTTTTTAAGTATGATCTTTCCTCTCCTACTGAAGAAACTTAGCCCTTCACACAGATGCTCGATTAAAGTAGCAAAACAATTAGGGGCAGCAGCTGAAATAGCCATGTTTGTTCTGGCTGTGCCAAAGGAAGCCAGTGAGCAATTCATTTAAACCATAGGAACCGTAGCAGCAATCGCATACCATCTCAATGCCTTCTCCCGTTACAAATGATGCTGAAGCAGAAAACCAGAGATAGAACGGACCAGACCTCGTTTTCTTAAACTTACTCTGAAAGTCACACCAGATTCGACATGCAAGAAATTAGCTGGAGGGCCTAAGTTACACGTTGTCAGGCTACATACGTATTTCTGTAATTCAGGGATGCATCTTTTCAAGAAATTATAAGTTACTTTTGAAGCCTGGCGGAAAAGTTTTCTACTGAGCCATCTGCTGCCTTTACCTAACTGCATGGACCAGCTGCATGTAAAGAAAGCCACCTATTTGGGAATACACAGCACAATCCATAGCAAAAAGCAGACAGCTCTGGACTTTGTTATTTGCCTCATGGGTGCGTGAAGGCGCTGTATGCTTGTGAGCATGTTTCAAGTAAAGAAATATGCAAGTAAAAAGAGGCATTAAAAAAAAAAAGTTAAAAATACCCCCTGTAGTAAAACAATTTGTTATCTCAAGCTTGTAATTAAACCCAATCCACTAGGTTGCACGAACTGCCTTGCACTCTGCACGCTCCCATAGAGTCAGTGACTCGGTTACCGCTGCCCCTAATTGACAATGAAGAGCTGAAAGGAAGCCCACACGGTGGCCTACCATCGCAGAGGAATGCAGCAGTGTAGGCCTGGCTCACGGCCTCTCTCTCTTGTTTTCCAGAACTTCTGGCATCGACTCCCTTCGCTGAGGGTGACAAAGGAGAGTACAGAAAACAAAAAAGCCTGTGGTTGAAAGCAGTGGGACTTGCTATGGCAGAAATTTGGAATCTATGAGAAGCATGTGGCAATTCTCCACACAGCCCGCAGAGAGTTTTTTAAAAACCTAACCAAAGAATTTTATCCACCCACCACTTTCAAAGAAAAACGTTCCTTTGTGTTACTAGAACATATAGGTTTGTTTTAATTTTGAGTATCTCACAAAGGATCCGCCCACAGGAAAGTGAGCTGGGGCATCCTTTGTAATGAACTTGTAATTTCATATACTTAAAGAGGAAAAATTAAATCACCTGTTTGATCCATCAGCATTTGTCCTCTTTAAAAATTGTGCAAGTGACTAGTATTAAGCAAAGTTTGCTTGATTATTCATCTTTTCTGCTGAAGTCACACTGAGCCTGAATAATCATTAGGTTGCAAAACCTGTACATATCCCACCCACCCCAAAGTAACAGCACAACAAAATGACTACCACTTACTTCAGATTTCACAACAACTTTCAGTATCTTTTGTATTTTCCACATCAGT
Source organism: Xenus cinereus (assembly GCA_025774025.1). Classification (NCBI taxonomy): domain Eukaryota; kingdom Metazoa; phylum Chordata; class Aves; order Charadriiformes; family Scolopacidae; genus Xenus; species Xenus cinereus. Next base: position 98,071,876 of record JAOXJK010000012.1, on the reverse strand, counting down.
TTTGGTTTCCTGAAAAATAACCTATTCCTTTCAGGGCAACTGAACATACATTGTTACAGATAGATTACTTTCATAACACCATAGAGAAACAGGGACATAAAATCAGCAGGAAAGGAAATGTTGGTGAAACGAGTGAGGTGAGGACAGTGACTGAACCAGCTGCTTCAAAGGAAGCTGCTCCAAGCATGATAAGCAGCACAAAATAACCAGATGTAGAATATTTTCTGTTAAAACCCATCATGTGGCCTCTCAAAAAGAGGGCTTGATAACATTGCTGTTTTTTCTTAACAAGGATTAAGCGTCTGAGTTGTAGATTATTATTTAGGAAGTCTAAACTGCAGAATAAAATACAGTTATAATAAATTACCCAAATATGCTAACTTTAAGAAACACACTTTGATTGTGACCACAGGGAAACCACTTACAGCGTGAGGCTACAAACCTCTGTTAATATGACCCGTGCTTCAGTCCTACAAGAATAATACAATTCATGTGTGTTTTTTCCCAAGACCAACTACCTAAACATAACTCCAACAAAACCACTCCACAATAGTGAGTATAGCCTGAAGTACTGCATACGAGTTCAAATGTTAAAAAAATAAAGAAAAAAAAAGATAATATGAATACTTGCAACTCCCCTAGAATAATGCACTGATTTGCTCTCTTGGAGACATAACTTCAAAGTTTGATTTCCAACGTAGCTTTGTATAGAGCAGGCACAGCGAAAAAGCTAATTAAAGGAATCTCGCAGTTCTAGAGAAAGGAGTGCACAACGCAAGCTGGGTATTTGGTAGCTGTGAATTACCTGTAGGATACTGTAATCAATAAGCTTTAAATTTTCATGTATCCTTCAAGTGTATATAACTGTATCTCTGGATTTCTCTATTTTTCCCTGTTAATGTATACCGAACTGAAGCTTTAAATAGCCTACTTGATCTCAGAAAGTCACCATCATTACAGAATTCACAGTGAGGTGAGTTACTTTAACAGTTTTTAGAAGAAATTGTTTTCCAAAAAATCCCAAGATACGCTACAGTCCTATAAATGACACACTCATACATATGAAGTACATATTTGCTAACATTTCTAAAAATATCTGAAATGCCTGGGCACAAATATGCCTGTAGACCATTTCCCACGGTGTTACTCTCTTGCATATGTAAAACAAAATTGAAGATCTGATTCTAAAGAAGTTGACAAAAAAAAAAATACTCAAAACAGCCAAAAAAGGGGGTGTAGAGATGTTCAAGGCAGCCTAAACAGCAGTTTTCTACATTCAGAACAAGTCTGCAACTGTTAGACGCTGTATCGGTCTGACATTATCTTAATTTTGGAATTAATTTTTACCTTACATCTGTGGTGAAAGGTCAGAGGAGCAAGAAAGCAGGAGTTTCTTCCAGTTACACAGAGTTTGCTCCTAGAACTTGTCACATCTCAGAAACTGATGGATTACTCTAAAAAGACGTGGGAGTCAGAAGCCCTGTGGGAGTCAGAAGCCCTGCTGGTGACCCACACCTCCCACCCACTTTGCCCACAATGCCAACAGTGACAGCAGCTCCTCAAGAGGATGCAGAGGCCCATGTTGTGACCTGCATCCCCAGCTGTGTCCAGGAGGTAGAAGATGCGAGTACCCCTGGGTCCTGGGCCAATGCAATGCCCATGTTGTGACTCACACCTCCAGCTCAACCCAAGACATTAGCAGTAGAAGAAGCTCACATCTCTGTGTGAGCTGGCTGTTTGGCTGGTCTTGTGATTTAAAGTCTCTCTGCAGGCCCTGGCACAAGGAACACTGCACCCAAGGACGATGCATCCTGCTGACTACCATGAAGGGAAGGAACAGGATTTTTGCCCCCATGCTCTGTCTTGCTTGTCAAAACGGCTTTGTCTGGAAGCTGCATAATGGAGGCTGTCAGCACAGACCCAGGAGCAGAGACATGTAATTTCTGTGCCAGAACAAGCAGGGGGCTATGAAAATATTGTAATACATGCAATACACAGTGGGTAGTTTGTTAAGCTATCAGCAAAAATTACTTCCAGGCCTCTGTATTTTTATAATCAATACAATTAAAAACCCAGGAGTTTTAGAGGTAGTTTGGATCACACAGCAACAATAAACTATTCAGAGCCTTCTCAGTGAAGTGATTTCCTCAAGTTAAGAAATCTGATATCCAAAGAAACATTTTTCAGAGGGAAACTCATATCAACTGCTAAGGCATGTATTAAAGATTTGATTAAAATGTCTATCTGCCTGGCAAAAAAAGGGCATGTTAGAAGGAAACCTTATCTCTAGACCTTATAACAGATTTTTCAGGAGGCAATATCTTCTTCATAGTAGCCTCAAGTGCAGTCCTAAAACCAGAATAAAGAATACTTGAAACCATGCAGGAAGTTCTAGCAAATACAACAATGAATACAAAGGACTAAAGCTGTCTGCACCGAGCCCGCCCTGACCCAGTGGCACCAGGCCTTACAGCAAGAGAGATTACTCCACAGAAAGAATACAAAATATTGGCAGAGAGCTGAGAATAAGATGTTTGGAAGAAAGATATCAGAAAGAATGGGATGAGTGTTTCTTTTGATGATGAAGAGGTTAACAAAAAACATGAACTCGGTGGATTTAGAGGTGGACACAAAACACCATCTGTCTATCCTCCAAGCAATGGCCAGCATTTAGCAGGGAATAAAGAAACATGTTACAAGAAATCACATGGAAAGGCCATATACTCCACAGCGAGCTACAGAATCCACAGCCTTAAATGTCTGGATGTAAGCCTTCCAACCCTGAAGGAACAGACAGTATTTACACGTCCAAATTGTCACACCATCCTGCTGCTTTGCTACATCAAACACCCTCTCCCCACTCTGCCCCCCACCAGTTGCTAGTCCTTCCTCCCACCTCCTCTTCACTACACTCCTGGACCAACGCTGCTGCCCGAACCACCTCCCTCTCCAAACTGGTGCAGGCTTTAGCAGGCTTCTTCTGGACCAAATTCCCCATGATCTCTTCAAAGCAATTCACCTCTGTAATCTCTCCTGATTGCAAAGCCCAATACCAGTCAGAGCTGTCAGAACCTAGTACAAACAGATAACATATAGTCCCTTCTAAATCAATGAGAAGAGTCACAAGGTTAAAGCACTACCTCTCCTAATTTACCCTGTCAAATGCTTAACACCCATGTACATCTTATGATAGTGGGAGTTAACACAGAATGGCCAAATTCAAAGGGTTCCCACTTGGAAAATATATACTGCATCGGCTTTTGCCCTTTCTCAAATCCTCCTGCTGCTCTGCATTGCTCACATTTGTCTACATTTACTAAGAGCTTTCAATGTCATTTCACAATATATTTCGCGAACATCTTACCAGCAGTACCCCATCAACCCTCTACAGCTCTGCTAATGGAGCACTGCTGGATCAGCGTCTGCCACCCACAGTTCTCTTAAGCGTTTCTTGGTTGGTGCCACAGATTGATCCAGTTTCGGAAGTTTGTCCTTTCTGCAGTGAGAGAAGAAATACTTCATTTCTCATCCTTCCCAGAGGAACTGAAATGGCTGTGCTAACACAAAGATCATCCAGTGATGCCTTTTCCACGTCCCAACTACAAACAGGTTTCTCCCCATTTCATTTTTACAAGCTCTTCTATACAGGTGGAGCATGAAAGGAAAACAAAACATTTCTGTATTGGCTGAAGGAGGGGGCAAAATGACAAGATTTCCAAAGGAGCCTGGGCCACTGGTGCCACCTGCGCAGCACAAAACCTCACATTTCTAAAAGATGTATTTACACGGTGTTTGCTAGACTGAGAGCAGATGTGCTCTGCCCGCTCATCAATTCAAAAGTCATCCTGTTTGCCGTGCACTTGAGTCCGACTGAAAGTTGTACAGCTTCTCTAAGGCAGGAGGCATAAGCAGTTCAATCGAAAGTGGTCCAACAACTAGCTGGGGCTCAGCAAACTCCTGGAGTGGCTTCCCTTCGGCAGCAAAACACAAAGTGGTCAAGCTCCAAGTCTCACAGCACGCCGAAACCGGGCACAAGCGTGGTACATAGGCTTATTGCAGGTTCTTTCCTCGGATTAATTTCCAGCACACAGCATGGGCAATCACTAACTCCTCACCATGCTTCTGCTAGATCAAAGGAAAAACGGATGAACTGGCACCGAAGTAGTAATTTTTCACTACTTTTAAATCTTTAAGTGCGGCTCAGCTACTGCTAGAGTTATTTGTAAACCTAGTGCGTGAATAATTTTACACTGTGAAGTCTATCAATAAGGACAACATATTTTTATAACATACTACTTATATGTAAATTTTATGTACTTTCCGCATACTAATTGAAAGCAGAAAAATTAAAATTCCTTACTCCTCTCACCTTCGTGTGTTCATTTCTGCTTATTTCAAGGTCTAGATGGTGGATACTTCTTTTAAAAGAAGTCTTCTGTTCTCAAGTCTGCTTGCAGAAATGGTACCCATTTTTCGCCTTACCACAGTACTTTGTCCTGATATCAAACTTCCTTCCCTACATACAGAGGCAAATTTCAACCTCTTCTCTCTCATGCCAGTATACTCCAGAGCAACATGGTTGAATATAAAAGTCACATGCTACCACAGCCAAGCATTCAGTGGCCTTCAATATAACAGTCGATTTAACTTATCTCACTTCTTTTGCCTAATCTCATTATTGTTTTGCCTAAAACATGTAAAATAAAATCTTCAAAATAGCCTATGTTTCCCTTTGCTGAATTTCCAGGTACAAACATGCACACGAGGAAAATTTCCTCTAATAAATTCTATTGAATTAGTATGACTTTGTCTAGGCTGACAATTGCTGTCAATCCTTAATTATTTTTTTTAAAATAAAAACTAGTTAGAAAATTCACACCACTGCTTTGTTCCCTCTCTGTAAAATTAAACCTCTCCAACCCCCAACAAGTGCTAAAAGTTTCCAGTTGTCCCTTTTTCAGGTTGTTTTGCCTTTGAAAAAAACATTTGTGAGAGTCTTAGTCCTATCTTTCCTCACCCCAGAATGCATGGTACAGCAATGAATGTATAGAGGCCAGTTTATATATTCACATTACAAGAGACTGAGCTTAGCATAGAGAAAAGCATTTATTGTGCTTACCACCATATTTACTGTGGTAAGCGGCAATGATGGTTAGGGTCAATTAGCATCCCCATCAATGCAGCCAGAAAAATCTGCCAAATGAGAACAAAATTCCTGGTATCACTAAAGCACATTCATAGGGAAACAGTTTGTTTAAATCAATGCTATGTTAGAAGAAATAAATCAAATCTCAGGAAAAATCTGAATCTTGTAGTAGATTTAGGATTCTGATTCTTATTCTTAGTTGGCAAAAGCACAAGGTACTGGGTCCTACCAACATGTCCAGGGAGCACAATAAACCCCGTGGCGCTGCAGGAATACCAGTATCTATAAAAAACTATCAAAATTTACATGATTCCTCTCTTTAATTAAAGACATATATATCTAGTAGTTTCATTGGATTTTACCTGAGATACAGTATGCTCTTAGTCAGAAAAACATCCAGGAAATTATTAGGAAATCCAAAAGCTATTAAATACATCTAGACATACAACAAAAGTCCATTTCTGCCTCTCAGCTAACCATCTGTCAGAACAGCCTTTTCGATTTCTGCTTTAATAATTTAGCAACTAACCTCAGCTATTCTAGGTGTTTAGAAACTCCATCCCACTCTCCATCATTACAAACCACATTAAATACTTCTAAATATATTAATCAACCCGTTCTCATCTAGACGAGGCCACATTAGACATATTTTCTATACACTAACAAATCATTGACACTAGATTATACATAATAAGGGGGGTTTTTTTAAGTTAAAAAAACAACCCAACACTTTTTTTTTTCCCCCTTCTGAACACTTGTGAGCTGTACCATAGTACTAAATGTGACTCAATGCTATACGAAGAACAATGGTGACAAACTGTATAAAACCGCGGCAGTGATCGATGGTACTTTACACAATATCTGCTTTTCAGTAGCAGCATTCTAAGAGTGAAAAACTGCTTGCACAGTACTGAGCCTTGTACCAGTTCGTGGGAGTTACTGCTATTAAAAAAAAGAAGAAAGAAAGAAAAAAAAAGAATTCACAAACTTTATTTTGCTATTTGAGTATGTATAAAGTCACTTTTTATGTGATGAAGAAAACATACTCATCAAAAAGAGCTATTAGTTCTGAAAACTAAAATTATAGTACAATCAAGCTATGCATGATCTGAAATATTTTAACAGGCAAGAAGTGCTGTAACCACATTTTTCCAAGTGTCATTTGTGTAAATTCTACTCAATCCACTCAGCAAGTATGAGAATGAGTGAAACTTGTAGAACAATGTACGAAGAGCCCAGAGCGATTCAACAGGTTACACCAGGAGGAGTATCAAGGGCACCACTTGTATATACGAGACCCACGTGCCATACGTCCCTGGTTACCCCAACTGAAGATGCAACCCCAGGAAGCCAGGCGACGCCGTGCCTGCCTTTTGGAAGCAGAGATTGCTCCACTCGCTCCCCAGTCCATCAGAAGTCCCGTCGCAGCCCTCAGCGCCACGCTCATCCCAGCCCACAAACCTGGCCCACCCCTGGAAAGAGCCTGGTGCTGCCCTAACCCGGGATCTGCAGCCTCCAGCTGGCACTTCCTCAGAGACGACAGACCTGTGCCCGCCTGCAAAAAAAGGCTCAACACTCAGGAGTTCTAAACGATGCTCCATTGCCGCTCGCAAGACGAGAAACCCGCGTGCGTGCCCCTGTTTGCAGGAGGCCTGTGTGCCAGCCACCAGGCATTTCTGAAATAAAAAATGACAAAACAAAGACAAGAACTCTGCCTGCATTTTCTCCGTTTTCCTTTTTCTGTCTCCTAGGAAGCTGGGCAGACAACTCACGAAAAGTAAAAAAGTGCTCCACAGACAGAAAATGGCTGTGTTAGTCTTATCTCTGAAAGTAAAAGGTCGTTTATTTCCCAGGTAAAGGCTTTAAGAACATTTCTGTAGCCTCAAATTGGGACTGTTTGGCAAAATAAGAAGTCTTTCCTATCTGCAGTCTGTGCTATCCCAGAATGTTATTTAGCATCCTTTAGAAACATATAAATAATGCAATCTGTTTATAAAGCCCTTGCAATTTGATTCAGTTCTCAGTTTAGGATGCAGTCCACCATAGCGAGTCATGGGCTTTGGTTATCCTGAGAAACCAGGACAACCAGTGCAGCCTGCCAAGGGGGTGCCACAGACTGTAGAAGCCCGATGTGCTGCAGTTGGCATCACTGCCAACTTGCCTGGTGGTCACCATGCAGCACCCGACCCCAGTGGCTGCCCCCAGTCTGCTTGTTTGGGTACCCGAGGTGCCCACCCTGGGTGCCAGCCGGTCTCCGCGTTGGGCAGGCCACTCCTGCTGCTCCCCGACAGCCTGAAAACACCAAAACGCAAAAAGCAAAAACGCAAAAAAATTGTTTTTGAGTCCTCATTCCTTATCTTTGGCCTTCAAAAAAATACTGAAAGAAAACTAATCCATGCCCAATCTGATGAGTGTAAGAAGAACAGAGGGTTCCACCTCATTTCCATCTGCAATTTCAATTTACAGAATTGCCTCCGGTATCCACTGAATTATCCTAATACCTAAATAAAAATGGGACACTTAGAGGAGGGGCTGAACCTCGAGGATATCCCTACTAGCAGCGAAAAAGCCCACTGGCAATAATGTTGTCTGAGAAATGAAAGCAAAATGAAAGCAATCACATACTGATTAACAAATCGAGATACTTTTTATAAAAAAAGAAAATAAGTAGTTTATAATTATGACAAAAACTTGCACTTGCAAAAGCCTCCAGCTCTGATAGCTTGCCTTTCAGAAATTGTCATAAAGAGGCATTTACGGAAACAAATCCCCTCCTCCCTTACCCACACCTCATCCTGACAATTCTCTCTGTGACATTAAATAAGACGCGTCTATCAAGCAACAAAGAAACTAGGAGAGACCTAATATTTGGAATAGAATAACATCCATCCCATTTCTGAACTCCCAATTTTCTATTCTGAAAAGGAAAATGTTTTCCATATACCTGAAAGGAATAAAATTAAGGCCCATATCCTTTGCAATTGGCTGACAAACTTGGCTGAAATCAGCAATTGTCAAATTATCTTCTACTTCTACTGATGGTACAAGCAATGTGTTGTACTCCATATAAAAAAATGAGAAAAAGATACAGGATAACTTGATTTGGAGCTGCTTTATGCCATTATCTGGGCATTTATTGTTGTTCATACAAATCTAATTTATGATTTGCTACAGTTTGACTAGATGATTGCAAGTTGAAGTCATGCCAGTTTCATCTTTTTTCATTGCCAGGTCTGCCACATGCAATAAAAGGCTGCGAGCTTCCTGAATACAGTAAAAGTGAACTGAAAGAGAAGTTCACATTTCATAGAATGACAGAATAACTTGGGTTGGAAGGGACCTTTAAAGGTCACCTAGTCCACCCCCCCTGCAATAAGCATCTTCAACTAGATTGGGTTCTCAGAGCCCCATCCCACCCGACCTTGAATGGTTTCAGTGACGGTACATCTACCACCTCTCTGGACAACCTGTGCCAGGCCAGTCTTTCACAATCCTCATTGTAAAAAAATTCTTCCTTTTATCTAGTCTAAATCTTCCTTCTTTTAGTTTACACCATTACCCCTTGGTCCAATTGCAACAGGCCCTGATAAAAAGTTTAACGCCATCTTTCCTGTAGGCCCCCTGTAAGTACTGAAAGGCCACAATCAGATCTCCCTGGAGCCTTCTCTCTCCAGTCCGTGCACATTTAACTAGTGCACACACTGTGTGGTCCTTGGAAGTTGTATGGGGCTAGCTAAGTGCTATCATCATCACCACGACCACTAACCAGCAGAAAAACTGTATCATCTTCAGCCCCTGTTCTGCTTGCACTGCAGTATAGATCAGCTAACTATCTTGACTGGTATTTGACTATTTTGACTGGTATTTGAGCTTTTACGAGCCACTTGTCCTCATGCAAGTGGCAGGATCTATGACATCCAGGCAAGTTCACAGGCACTTTAACATAATTGGACAGATGTACAACCTCGTGTATCTGAGATGTATCTTGGTTACAACCACAAACCTCAACTCCATTGAGCCATGCTGTGCAAAAAAACATTTGCATCTGTACAGCTCTAAGTCAGCATAGACTCACAGACAGCTGAGACCTATCTTATGTAACAAAATTACTACATTTTGAAAGCAGAAGCCTTTTTTCAGCACTATCCTGCATATACACATACACAAATGTGATGTAATTAGTAAATGCCAGCCTACCTGCCACCTGAATAAAGGCAATTCCCTTAATAAACATAAACTCTAAGCGAATGGATGAATGTCAGCGAAGGACAAGGGTGGAGGTACTGCAACGCAGAGGTACCACATCTCTGAGGAGTGCACCAGGTTACCTTCAGCCAGTGAAGCTTCTCGTGGTGGCCATACACAGTTTCTCTAGCAGCACCTACACAAACACGAGCATTAATAACTCAGGAGCATCAGCAGCGTTAAGCCCGTAGAAGGGTTAGCTAACTAGTTCAAATATGCCTTGAATGGTAGCCAGAAAAGTAATCAGAATGGAAAAAAAGAAATACATTTAAAAGGGTTAGTGACTGGAAGAAGGAAATTTATTCAAAGAGACCATCTTTTTGTGTTTTGTAACACCAACTGAAATAGAGCAAGAGGCTCTGCTTCTAAGAAAACACTAACACTCAATGAATACCATTGCACTTGAATGCTGACTGGAGAGATGCCAGTGATGCCAACGATACCAGAGAAACAGCTACAGCAATGTCTCTTCCCCCTCTACAGAAAGACTGTTTTCCCTACACAATCTGCAAAAAGTCTTAAAAAATAACTGAGTGAAAATTTTTGACCTCCGACCAAGCACACATATCAGGAACTACTTGCTTTCTCTCTCTTAAAGAGAGCTTATAAGTATACCTATAAGTATTTAAAGGGTGGGTTGAAGGAGGAGGGAGCCAGATTCTTTTCAGTGGTTGCCAGTGAGAGGACGAGGGGCAACGGGCACAATTTGGAACATGGGAGGTTCCACTCAAATATGAGAAAAAACTACTTCACGGTGAGGGTGACAGAGCCCTGGAACAGGCTGCCCAGGGAGGTCGTGGAGTCCCCTTCTTTGGAGATTTTCA
>JAOXJK010000012.1:97980639-98054578 GCA_025774025.1 Xenus cinereus | reverse complement strand
ATCAGGCAATGCAGTGACAGCTGGCATGGGCACAGCACTCTGTCACCACCCTTCCTAGCCCCTCCACATGGCATCAAGATCCCCACAGCTTGTCCCCATGCTCTCCTGCCACCAACACCAGCCATTGAGCTGTGACAGTGGGGTCTCGAGGAGCACAGGCAGAGCTGCTCGCAAAACACCACCTCTGATTCATGCCACTTTAGCACAAGTGGCACATAGGCAAGAACTCAAATTGGTGCTACGTGCTAAAATCTACAGAAGACTGATGCACTTTCCAGTTTATGCTTGAGAGCCAAGGGAAGTGCCTGTGTCTCCACTGTGTGCACATTGCTGTTCTCTGAATTAGCACACAAACCAGCCTACACCCTATTACGAATTAAACAGATGCATCCACAGTGCACAAAAGGACATAAAAATGCTTTATCAAATTCCTCCCCCTAATCTCAGTTGTACTTTTTGTTTCCCCGCTCTGTGGAAAACACGGCTTATTAGCATGATTTCTTATTTTTGTGTATTAAATAATATCCTTAAAAGAAATGCACTGTTGCAACCACAACATTTTTAGGAGGTCTGAAGGATTCTAAAAATGAACACTTGATGCAAATAAACTGCAATTTTCAGAAAGATGTGACCTCGTTAAAAGTTCTACAACCAAGAAATGTTAGGATATTTCATTCCGTTGAAAATGTCATTATTTTGCACAGATTTATTTTTTTTTAGCACTATAGGTCAAAAAAAATTATACCTTTCCAACATTCTGACTGAGAACCTCCAAATCAACCCCCTTTTTATTCTCTAATTAAAAAAGCAAATAAAACACCTAAAGAAAACCATCATAAGGATCAAATATTTCTATGCTTTCTCAATGAAAAGAAATCTGTTAAATGAAAGGGGTTATATTTTTATTTAGATATTAATCTGGCCCTCAAAATACATGTTTTTATGCTGCAGTGCTGCATCACAGCTACGTCAACATAAGCAGACTAATACAGATGGTGGAGAAAATGCTCTAAATTTAAGTAGCTCATGATGTCCAACTAGCTTATATTCACACTTTTCCCATACTTCATTCCTGATAAAGAATATGATTATGATACTCTGAAAAACACAGGGAGCTGACTAGAAAAGTCAGATATCCGTATTTCAGTAGTGATTTATTACAAAGAGCCTGGGAGTCACGACAGCAGTGTGCGATTTTAAGCAGCACGCTGATTTCAAGACATTCCCTTCTGTTTGAAGGGGCAGCTCTGCATGCTGTCTTTTTCTTATTTTCTTTTTATTGGAATCTTGAAAATAACTCACGAAAACATTCAGACTCAGAAATCTCGTAATAGGCATCTTAAGTTTAGGTAGTGCTAAAAAGGGTCCCTTTACAAGGGAACTAAGAAAATACATTAGAAAAGGACTTGTATTTTCACTGCAGTAGACATTTGTAATCAGCACCTACGATAAAAAAAAAAAAAAGTGCATCGGAAAAATGTAACTCAGAAACTGTAAGAACATTTTTTGCCCTTTATGATTATTTAGAATTGAAAGAAAAATTACAAGTCAATATAAAAAGGTTCTTGATGAGAAGGGGCTGGAGAGAGAAATAACTTAAATGTTTGCCTTCAGGGAGAAGTCACTACCAGACCTATATTGGTATAACAGGTATCCCATTGCAGCTGTAACTCTGTCCTGAGCAGAAACAGCATGTAGAGAGGGTGCTAATGGAGCACACCACGGAATAGAATAATTGCGCTGTTGTGATTCTGCTACTGAGTCTTCCAAACTAGAATAGGCTTTATCCTGAAACTGCAGTTCTTCTGGCCAAAACTAGAGCAATTTGATTTTTGCCCTACAGTTTGAGAACAACAAACTTATCGGATGCAAAAATAGCTCGCCTGGCAGAGGAAACACTTACTCTGAGGAAAAGGAATCAGCTGCAACGCAGCGGGTGCAGAGCAACTTCCTTAGGGTCTTCCCATTACGTTTAGAGATCAACAGGCTTAGTGAGGTCCTTAGTCCTCGACCAGGTGCTTCTGCAGCATAAATAACAACTGAAATAATGCTAGAAATGAGCCTGAACTTGGATTATGGTACTGCAGTAATAGAGGAAAAAAAAATAAATCATGGGCACCATGAAAATAATCAGAGCAGTTAAAAAGGAAACAAAAATCCCAAGCATGCATGCATTTAATAAAGTCTCACCTCCTGGGCTTCTCACTTTCAGAAAATCCTGTTAATTAGGTACAATCCCACTGATGGTTCCAATCCACATTCTGAAAACAGGCTACTAGATACAAATTATTATAATCAGCTGAGCATCGTTTTTGAAATAGAGACTAGATTTCTTGTTGCTGGCATACAGAAACAGAGGTTAACACCTCTCTGCTGGAGCCCAGGGGAATTTGGCACAGAGGAAAAAGGGGGAAACAGTTATTTTGCCCGATCTTCTGATTCCACTTTAAATTCAGATCCACCAAAATATCTGTCAAAATCCAGACAGTGTTTCCACGTGTTAAAGCGTATTCCTAATTCTGATGAAATCTAAGGAAGTTCCTGTTTAGTTTCATTTATGACTGTTCCTTTGTAGGCTGTGCAGTTCACGATGTTGTTGGCCGGTCACTGATCCCTCACAGCAAGGGCAGAGTAATTTGGTGGAAGAAGAAGAGGGAAGCTTTCATTTTTTCGGAGGTCTTGATAGTTTCAGCATGGATCTTGAAACAAATTTGCTTTCAGATCTTCATATTGGCATTATATATATTAAAACAAAGCAGTAAAACTATTTCAAGAAATTTTGGCAAATAAACTGAAATAAGTGAACTTTCAGAATTTATATCTAATGTTGAGTATGGGATTCAGACTGAAATTTGGCTTGCTGTATAATTGGTATCCACACATCTTAAGTTTTCCATTTCATCCTATTTTTCAACAGATTTCCTGTACTGAAAAATGCAGAAGGAATGTGATACCACAGCAATAAAATCTGAAGGACAAACAAGAGGATCTGGTGGTCATTTTAAGGATGGCCAGTTTCTATATGAGATTGAACATGACACGCAAAACAAAGGACAGCCTGAAAGAAAGTAAAAGGTAACAGAATAATGTTACTAAAGTGGCAAAGTCCTGCTCATGCCATACCCTACCTCATAAAAATGAAATGCTGGAACATTTCAAACCTGATGCATAGGTGAAGCTGGAGGAGGCAGAAACATCTGGAACTAATCCCACCCAAAAAGGCTTTTCAAAAATTCAGTCCACTCATAACCATAAACGTCAGAACTGCATTTAAAACTTAGCCCTTCAACAATTCAAGAATAAAATTCTCTACTTCTCATCATTTGACTCTGGGTGGCAAGACATCGGCAGATGAGAAAATGGAAATGTCTTTCTGCCTGGAGCTGCCCCAGCGGTGTGCAGGATGGCTGATGCAAAAGGTGGCTTCCTCAAGCCTGGCGGCCGAGCTGAAGACTTCACATACCACGGACCTAAGATCAGCATGGTCCTTGGTAGGAGCTCAGGCATAACCACCACTTAGCTCTGCTGAAATCAGTAGAGTTACTGTGCTGAAAAAGCAGGGGGTCCTGCGCAGATAAATCAAGGCAAATAGAGTCACCACATCCTGATAAACATTGAGGGAAGTCCACTTATTTCAAGGAAGGAACAGTGTGTCAGATGTTAAGTATTTATTTTAGAAGTGTCAATATTTTAGTTTTGTCTTCACTGAGTTCAGTGAAACCAAGTCTATTTGTGGTAACATTGCGTGGTAGCTTAGGTGTCCAAAACCTACTGCTTTTGTTTCAAGAGCGTATCCAATTGCTTTTCTACCAGCAAAGTTTAAAAAGAAAACCCTATTACAGATATTTCAGAACAGAATTGAGAACCCTTGTGAATTTCTTATATCTGTAGCCAGTTTCTATGGAAGTCACTTGAGATACAGAAATTTAGAACTATTTTTGCAACAGCGTCCATACATGTGTTTGTTTAAACAACTGAGTTTAGTCTTTAAAATACTGATTTCTGCTGCAATCCTCCTTGTCAGCACTACCAGGGACGCTGGTAGTTTTCCATGGTTAATATCACGCACAGCAGAAATTTTAAGATGTTAAAAAAAGAAGGCTCAAAAGGGGAAAAAATATATAAAATTCACAATGGATGACACCTACTAAAAATCACTCAGACTAAAGTTCCTGTTTTGATGGAGATACTTTGTATCCAGTAGAAAAAAGGTTCCTTCTGATTAAGTGGGAATATTAAAAGGCCTACAGAAAGCCAAGCTTTTCGCTGGCAACAGGGAAGGGAAGCGTAGGGAAGGCTCTAGAGAGGGAGCCTGCTCTGAACAGCACAGAAAATAAAGAACAGCATTATCATGGCTGTTCTTTGCTCCTCGCAAGGCTTGTAAGCGACTGCAGTCTCGTCGCCACCAGGATGTTTCTGTACAAGTACCAGTGTGCGCGCACCAGTAAATACCAATCCTTTTCACTTCTATTTTCCTCATCAAAAATAGACACCTCAGATGTGCATTTCTGCTCTGTGCCTCCTTGTCAGCCCTTAAAGGGACGCTGTCACGCCCATGAAACTGAACTATTGCACGAGTGCTGCCAAGCTACGTGTTTGAAGGAGTTAAGCCAAACCTCAGTCAGCTTTCTTGATCAAATGCTCAACAGAAAGCCACAGCTTCCAGGATGGGCTGGATGTGCCGCCTGACATGGTGCTGCAGCCCTGGAGTTTCACAGCTCCAGGATACAGAGACGGGAGTGCCGAGGGAAAGACGACAGATGCCAAGTCCTGCAATTTTTCATTCACTCATTCAAAAGCTCTGTGTTCCCTCCTGCTTTCACTCTCCACCACCATTAGATTCATTCTCAGTCTAGCAGACAGAGTTACAAATGCCATACATTAGGCTGCAGCACAGTTTAGATTAACTCAGCACAGAAATAATAATATTTTGTCAAGGTCACCACCAAAACAGCTTGCATGGGGTGTTTACAATATGCTGTCACTCTCTCCTTTCATAATCCTTTCACAGTGGGCTTACTGCTGCTTGGCTCTCCCTTCCAGAACTACACCCATCACATACCAAGTCTGACGCTTTGGCTGAAGAGCTGCTGCTGGACAAGAGGATGCTGCTACAGCTCCTTTCTCACCGCCCTTCCACACTTTTTGGGCAACAAATTGAACATAAGAAAATTCACAGTTCTTTTCATACTGCATCCCACCTCTTTAATGCTGGAAGGACAGGTTGATGGATTTTTGATTTTTAAGCTCAACTCACTATCTTCATAGCTTTGCCAAAGTCAGTAGAACTAATTGCAAAATTACCAATGAAGGAGGTTTAAAGGGGGGCATAAGTGGGAAGTTCCCCTGCAAGTAAGAATTTCTTAGGCTGATCTGATCCTGGCAAGGAATTGAAATTTCTCCTGATTGACAGCACACTGCATGGGAAGCATCAACTTAATACTGACCTACGGTGTTTATGAGGGCAAGAGGTTTACCTCTGTATCCCCCTTTCCCCCTGGTTTCTATGTATTGCATTCAGATAAGAAAAAATCTGGGTTATGATCTCTGTCTCATGATGTGTATTATGGGCAGACTAATGGAGCCCAGTGGCACAATCAGTGGTAATTATGGGGGCTAGACCATCAGTGAAGTGCCTCTTTTTAACCAGGATAACTGACCACTTGAAGTCTGAGGAGAATCCGTTGTTTTCATACAAGCCTTGCAATAGGACATTATTCTGGCTCAAATCAGGTATTATGGATTTGATCTAGGAATTACCCAATGAAATTCCATAATTCTTATTAGGCTGGAAGCCAAAGTGGGTGACTTTCATATTTTTTTATTTTTTTTTTTAAGACACAAAAAGATTATTAATCTCAGCTGGTGTTTCTGTATTCTCCTAATAGGTTATACAAAAACTCATTCTGGTTCTCTTCTAGCCATCGCATTAAGAAGTGAGTCATATTGTAATTAAACTTTAATGACAACATCTGTTTCAGCTAACACGACAGAAGAGCGGTTGGCCCAAGGAGGACTACTCTGCTTTTTATTTCACTCAAACCAAAACTGAGCGTTTATTCAGCCTCCACAAAACTGGAAATGGAACAACAGCAACATCCCGGCTACTTTCCCCAAAATAGAGATCTTTCAGAAGCACTTTTAATTCATTTACAGATAAAATCCTGCCTTAACCAAACTGGATGGTACATAAGGATCAGTGACGGAGGACACTGAGGACTCTGTTTCTTCTGTGCAAACAGAATACTCCCTTGGGCTGCAGCCTGCTAATGGGACAAAGACAACAAAATACACTGGGAAAGAAGTAACTTATTTCCATGGCCAGCTAATTAGCCGAAGGCTTCATATCACCACCCAGCAACATGTGACATTAGACCACCCTTAGCCACCCTCACTTTTACAATCAGCTACAATGTGTGCTCTGCATAACAACGGGATGGTAAATGCCTATTGTGCTTCCCCCCATCCCGCACAGAGACTCACTCTCACTGAATAAACAAGGGGGGGGAAAAGTCAGCAGATCCTGTACACTGTATAGCAAGCATTAAAATAATAAGTCATTTATTATACTGTTATTGTGCCGATTAATTACACCGAGTACAGCCCACTGGGCCTGCACTGCTAAAAATACAGCAGGCATCGCTGGCTCAGGTCCATGTCCATGCTAACGAATCTAGTAACAACTCCAGTCCCTGTAAAAGATGAAAAACTCAAACCTGTTATTCATGTGGTACAGATGAGAAAAAAAAAGAAAAGTCATACCAGACTTATTAAAATGCCCTGAAGTGCTTGTGCACTCACTTTGTGGCAAACATCAGTGCTAAAAGTAATCCTAAAGGTTTAGACACTATTGTAGAGCAGTACATTAATTACGGTGGCATATTAACTAGTTTGATGTCCTAGAGCTACTGTTTAAAGCATCGGACGGCTGGCAGAAAAAGTATGTTTGAATGCTATTGTTAAAAAAGGAAAATCCATAAAAATGAGCTGTAACCAAACCAACCACAGAATTAACATAAAAAGTGCAAATATCTATACTTTAGAAAAAGCTTCAAACCCTAAAATAAAAAAAATAATCCACCAATTGGCAAACTGCTGCCTCTGAAATCCTGTAGGTCTCTTTCCACTACAGCAGCTCCCTAATCTTTGACTTCTCTTGTCCATATATAAACTACATATAGTTTGCAAAAAACATTTTATGATACATAAGGTCTTTCAAGAAGAGTTTCAGCCCTTCCCCTGAAAAAAAAACTCACAACACCCCACACCAAAAAAGGGAAAGCTGTGAGCAGTACCTTGGAGACCCAACAACTGCACAAAAGATGCCAAGTGGTTTTTTTATTAAAATGTAAATATATTCTGTCCATCTCAGAAAGTTAACCCAGTCTTGCTGTTGTAGTTTTGATAAACCAGTGGTCTCTGGATGGAAAGAGATAGGCCAAGTCTTGCAAGAAACCGGGAAAAAGAAAGAGATGGTGAAGGAAAGTGGAAATAATGTGAACATTTGGAACAACAGAATGATTACTTAGCTTATAATGAAAAACTACAGGAAACTAAATTCCCCCATTTACCTCTCATGTAAGAGGGAATAACTGCACCATGGTAATAACATCTATTTTAGGACAATTTGCTGTCTCAACAGATTGATTTTTTCGTGTAAGCTTGCCATTATTTTGCATTAAAGTCATAGCATGTGTCCTACAATTGACAGTGTTTACAAAGAGAGAAGATTCCCAGTAAGAAGGTCACTGAACTACAATAACCCTCAGTTTTTAGGACGCTCCTGACCTGACCACATCACCTCCTGATAAAGGCATTGTGCAGCCAGGAGCTGCTAAATGCCTTCCAGCTCCTCCTTCTGCATTCTGCTCCCTCCCTTTTTTAAACAGGAATGAAAAAACAAAAATGGTACAATAAAAGAATGAAACCCGTACAGATATAACACACAATTATATATATTCCCACCTTGTAAGTGTATTCTGTACAGCCACTTCCTAATTTGTAACAGATTGACACTATCTATTATTTTGGGAGAATGGTCTTTATGTACCACCATTAAATTCCCAACACAAAAAAACCCAAACTAACCCCAAAACTGGTATTCCTAAGCGTGGACACAGTGGACTGCAGCAGCTGCGGGACCCTTGTCCTACCATGTTAAGGGAGGCCAAAAGTGAGGGTGACTACAGCTGTCAAGCCCTTACAGATGGAAATCTCCTGAAGACAGAAGTTCTTGAACCTGCATAGTTACACAAATATCCCCAGGACATTCTGCGTAGGACACAGAAGCAGGCATCAGCACAGCAATGAATCAGGGTCAGGCAGGATCACTGCAGAATTGTGCTGAATGTATGGTTTCTAACTCTGCATACAAAAGATACCTCAGGATGTACCCACCACTGCCATTAGAACTGGCAGAATGACGGATGGCGCTGTGTTCAGCATCCCTCTCCCACATTTGCCTTTTTTACATAAAGAACACACACAAAAAAAACCTCACCAAACCCCAACAACAACAAAGCCACCCAATACCCCACAGTACAACTCCAGTCACACTGCAGAGATCACCGGAAAGCACTAAGCCATGAAGAATCTTGACCACTTCCACAGATAAAATTTTAGCTGGATCTACTAGATAGAAATAAAATTTCCTGTTTGAGAAGATCAAGATTTATCGTATCTTGAAAAGTTACTACACTTTAACTTTGCATATCTATCAGAAAGGGGAATATGCTGGAAACATATCATAGTTCCCCTATGGAGAATTTTTCCTTACTTGTAATTTTATGCTAATTCGGACCGGTGGGAAAAAAAAAGCATCAATAAAAATCTGCCTTTTGTCGTTTTCCAAGTTAACGCAGTAAGGGACTGCACCAAAGGAAAGCCCAATCCTCCCAGTCAGAACAACAGGCACACTGGCCCCCTGCTTTTGCCTCACAGTTGTAGAGCAGCAATGGATCTAATAAACTTCTGAAAAGTATCTCTGGAAGTGAGGTCAGCAGTCACCTCCTAACCCATTTCTTCAAATGCATATGACTCTACCTGGCAATTTTCTTCTCGCACTTCGACTGAGATGTCATTCACGATACTTTTCTGACTACATACCGGTTGCAACAGAGACCATGTTGACTACGTGCAAGTTCAACAGAAGTTTGTAGCAAGCAAGACATTCTAGTTCCACATCACAGATGCATATTCAGTCTATAGCAGACAACAGAACTCTGTTGGGTGTCACAAGAAAATCCTTTCAAAGGACAAACAAAACTAACTCTTGTTAATTCAGAATTTCATAGTTACAAATACCATTACTGTAGAGACTAGATTTCTTTTCTCTCCCGTATCCTTACCCTTCTGCTCCATTTCTTCACTCTATCCTCTTGTATAAAAAGTTCACCGCCTTTGAGAATTAGCTCTCAAACAGGATATACCTGACTTGTTTGTTTCATAAAGCAGCTGGTACCACATGACTCCACTGCTGATACTGACATTTCAGCCATACTCCAGTATAAAAATAAATACTGAAGAGAAATGCAAAAAAAACCCCACCCTCCAGAGTAGTAATTCCCCCAATTTCAACTCATCTGAAGAGGAAGAAGAAAACTAACACATTCGTGTTCACTCACAAGTGGTCCTCCACAGCTGTGGATCAACCTTTGTATTTACCAAGAGTGCTATTGGGTCTAGCGGACTTGAAAGAGATATCCACACTGGTTCTTTAGCAGCAGAACATTTTCATTCAATAGTACGGTGCTCACCTCTAAAATCATACCCAGCTGACAGGGACTGCAGAAACCACGCTTATTGTGGAAGCAAGTATTTACAAAAAAAAAACCATATCCCTGGATTCAAACCGCACGGCTCCCTCTGACCTCTTCTGTATCACAGTCTGTAGTAATTGCATCTATTCCATGCTGTCCACAGCACAGAAGGTTCCCTGCTCCTGACAAACCATATCGTCACCTGGTCCAAGACAGCACTAACCTCGGAGATGGGGGGGTGGGAAACGAGAGGAAAGCAAGAGCCTTCCATCTCCTTTGCTAAAGAGCCTTTGACCTGGCAGTCGGGGCGCGCTGGTGGCTGCCAGGGACTGGCAGTTGCTGCCACCGGGCGGCTCAGCGGAGAGGGACAGCCAGTGCTTTCAGGGGGACCCGCATCCTCTGGGCGCCCACGCACCCAGAAAGCAAAGGCAGGCTTTTCTGAAGGGGGCTCAGTGGCTTTGTCAGGCAGGAACTGACCTCTCTGCTGCCCGCGCTAACTTTCCTGTAGGGGTGGCACTGTCCAGGGAAAGCTGGGGAAAGCGATCTTTATGAAAAGCACAGAAATAAGGCGTAGAAGACAGCGATCCATGTGGAAAAGGAAGGCTGCGCTGCCCCCGCTCAAAGACATGGAAGGCTATTTAAAATTCTTCAGCAGAGGAATTCTAGTCAAAGCTGAAGCTATAAATTAACCAACTCCTGGTGCATACTTGATGCTCATTATAATTAACATCACCGGGGAGAAAGAAAGAAGAAAGAAATGAGGGACAGCTTGAAATAGACCAAGCCAGAGAGAGAATAACTGAGCAGGGTCTGTAATCTAATCATTTAAGCCACAGGACAACAAACAACTCGCCTAGGGAAAACTGTTCCAAGGTGAGCATTTATCCCCTATGAGATGAATTTGCCCATCTTAAGAAATTGCCCAGAACTGCAGGGAAAGGCAGGTATATAAAACAGTGTCATTCTCACAGACATAAAACCTGTATCTGCAAAATTTTCTCCCTGACTCTCTGGGAGTCTCACACCAAAGTGGTTTCATTTGCACCTTCAGTCCACTTTGATTTCCTCACTTGACCAGGGTGAAAAAGAAGATTACAGACTCCATTTGCACCATATTTCCTCTTTCTTTTTTCTTTTTTTTTTTAACCTACCATTTTGATCTAATCTTAAAACCAACAAAAACCTCCAAACTTTCATTTGTAAAGTGGTAAAAGGGTTGATATAAGAAGCTGTAGTCTGAGTGATTTTGGAGTTGGAAAGAAATCTTCCTCCTTGTGGTGCCAAGTTATCAAAGGTTGAGCATTGGTTATCTTAGATATGCAGTTCAGAGATTTCAAAGTGGAAATATTTAGCAATTTGTTAGTAAATCATTAGCTTTAAAAAAAACACACAGTTGACTGCATGTTGACCTTCTTAAATTAGTAAAAGAATCTGTAGTGAGAGTATGGATTACTGGATGGTGTGTTTAAGTCTACCAACACTGAACTTCATGGTTTTTAATTCCCATTTTTAAGTTCGCAGTCCTCATACGGACCACAGGCTTGACTAATTACTGGTTTAGTTCCCTGGTGCTTGGGGCTAGTGATCAGAATACAGAGAAGGTTTAAAAGCCTGAGATTTTGCTGGTACAAAGAGGCAGACAAATGTCTCCTTGCTTTGCTGTCCCCATCCTTCTCACAGCAGGAAAACCAGAGATCTGAACTGAGAAAGGACACAGTCTGAGATGCACATTACACAGTGCCGTGGGGCTCTATAACCAGTAACACTGGATCTGCTGCAAATGTAGAGGAAATGAGGTAATAGCCTTACTGCTGAATTAATAAAGTTGAAACCTAGTTCTTAATGTCTACTTGTGGATTCTTCAGATGCTAGTATTATATGATCAGTGTTGGAAACATTCATACCAGAAGTTCAGGCTCATGTGCCAATCACACTACATTATCTCATTGATTTTAAGCAAAACCAGTCTAAATGGTCACAAGCATTGTTTCCACGTACAGTAAGAAAGATTTAATTTTTCATGCTCCATTCCTTTTGTACCTTGAAAGAAAAAAAATCCTTACTGTATTAAAAAATATTTGACTTATCTGAAAGCTTTCAAGCTACTCAGCCTTAATAAAATCCGCACGACTTCTGCAGATCTTGAGTTTCCACTCCAGAACACAATGGAGCTAAATACCACACCAACTGATAAACTTTCAGCCTTGCCCTCACTTCTCCTGCATTACTGCTTTTTTATTGGAGTTCTACTAGCATAAAATCAACATAAAGTTGGAATAATAAGGTTTCCCTGGCTCTTTTCCAAATGTTAATGTGGAAGAAAAGTCCAAATACTGCTTTCAGATCAAATAATATAACTACCAGCAAAACCTAAAGGGGAAATCAGAAGGGTATTTACAGAAAACTACCACAAGGAGCTAATCTAAAATCTAGGCTTTCAAGTATCATCAAAGGTCATCTAAGTCTACCCTTCTGCCACAAGATGAACTACATGACATCAGTTTAGATAGTTACTTGTCTAACCTGTTTTAAAGTATGAATCTCTACACTTCCCCGATGATGCATCCCAATGTTTTAGTATTCATTTTAGGATTCCCCTTCCCAACTTTAATCAAATCTTTCCTCCTGCAGTTTAAAGAATTCACTGCTTGCCCTATTCATCATGGACTGAGAAAAGTTTATTTTCCCTCTTACTGCATACATCTTTAATTTTCTTGAAGAGTGGGATTCAATCTTTCTTCTCTGTGGTAACCAATTGCAAATCTGTCTTCACAGATGATTTATTTTAGACCTTTGGTCCCTCTTTGTCTTCTTCTTGGTTCTTTCCTCTATCTTTCCAGGTCTCTGTGGAACTGTAAGGCCTGTGAGGAAATGCTATACACCAACATTAAGCAGATCACAAGTACTTTGAGGGAATTCTCTTTTCTGAACTAACAGATCAAATAACATTTTTCTGTTGTCTGATTAACTCACCAAATACTTCATTATCCTCTGAAGACTGCTGTGTCAGTCTGGCTGCTTTCGGACTCTGTTTAGTTGCTTCCTCCACCTTGGTTTCAGCATTCTGTAAAACAAATATTTCTTCATATTAGTTTGAATTCTTCAAACTTCTTAATTACACACATTACATTCTTATTGAATACTGAATCATTAACACAGAGGATTCTGGTATCTTTACTAAGTACATGCTGTTTTTCAGGACACTGAGGGAAAACACTCTCAGAAAACACAGATTTATTTATTTTTGAGTCTGTTTTAATCTGACTGGAGGACATAAAATGGAGGGATAGAGAAGATATCTAAACAAGAGAGATCTTGGAAACCATGAAAGACTTGTAAGTTTCCACTTTTCCTCCTCATATTTCATTTTCTTTCTATTGACATCTTCCATTGTTGACTTAGTGAACCAGGAGATCAGAAGATAGCACACAAATATTTCTCCTTACAGAGCAAAGGTAAGTGAGCTAGAGAGAGCTTAGGAGCAGCCATCTTCAAGTCTTTAACCAACTCATGTACTTAACTGTTTAAAGCACAAGTATTTATCTATTTCTGAAACAAATCTCCCAGTTCACTGCCTGGTGTTAGCCTGGGCCCAGAGATAAGTAAACAGCTTCAGCACTTAAACTACCAGAAGTCAAAGCATTTCATTCCCTAGCTAGAAAAGACTGAAGAAAACATAACCTATGAAACACTGAGTTTTAAATATTTATATTGCTACTAAAAAAATAATTCATGTTTTTAAAGTGTTTTACTTTGATACCCAAGAGAAATGTATATGCAAGCTTGCAGCAATGCAGACAGTAAACTGCACATACAGTCAGTTGTTGAATGATGGATATGAAGTGACTGATGCAATATTAAATATTACTGGAAAGAGCTGCCTAAGAGCTGAGGAAGGGAAAAAAGAAAAATGTAATATGCCTATGCTTATTAAAGGATGGATATTGCTCTATTCAAGTACATGCTCATTCAGAAAACTGTGTGATTTTTGGAGAAGTTACCTTTGTACAATTTATAGATTCTGACTTACGTTTTGAAAATGCTGCTATACAATCTGTCTATGAAAAGTACCGGTTCTGCCCTCAGAAACATAGCACATTTCCAAACTGTAAGTGGTCTCTTATTTCCTCTTGTTAACAACCACACAGAAGATATAAGACGACAAGTAGATTAAGTCTGTCAACCTCCCTACGGAACACAGGAGTACAAACTTAGGGCGTGTAAACTCAAGAAACTTTGAAGCAAGACAGCTAGGGTTTTTTTTTTCCCCTAACAAAACTTAAGACCTAGGAAGCCTACTTGTGTCAGACAGCAGCAGACAAGAACAGAAAAAGCAGAGAGAACAGGAAAGAAAAGAGAAACTGTGCTTCAGAGGAAGAAAAACCTGCGGAAGAGAAAGGATTCTGCACTCCCTCAAGCCACCAACCCAAGCATCCCATGCAGTAAACCCATCAGCTACGTTCCACTCCAAGCTGAGAAGACAAGTCAGTTTTAACAGATGTTCATCTTGATTTGGGTAAACTAGTGTCCCTTGGGAAGATGGAGGGACACAGTCAGAAACCAGCAGTGCCTATACTGGGAGACAACTTGCTTTGGGTAAACAATTTTGTGATCAGCACAAATACTTAAGCTCCGAACCCACAGTTATCATTTGTAAGTTGTGGAGCCACCCAGTTGGCAATGTGTTACATGCTGTCCACACACACTGGGGACACATGACATGCATCTGTACTGGTTTACAGAACCACTTGCATGTAGTGGCCACTGATTCAGTAAGCTGCGCATTGAAGGTGGGTTCTTCATCCTATTTATTTGCTCTATAGTGAGTAGCAACTCAACTACATGTTCTTTGTAGAAAGAGATGGAGAACAGCCTTCAACTCTGAAAAAAGCAGAAGAGGACATCTGTTACAGCAGAGTGAGCCAATCTCAAAGTAAAGAGCCACTAAAAATTATGCCTTCATGGATAAGACAAATTTCATGCAATTAGATGATCAAACCAAGTTCAGGGCTTTCCCAGATGGAGGAGACAGCTGAACTCCTGTTCAGGGCTATTGCTGTAGGCTTTGTAAAGAGAGTGCTTGTTAGCTCCATTTTCAAATGTATTCCACTGTATTGAGTGTATGGTAAAGCTGGTGGTGCAAAAGGAGAGGGACTGCTGTTCCTCATGCTCTTTCTCCTCTTGGGAAACAGCTGAAAGTCTGTAACCTGCTGCAAGGCATCAAGAGCAGTAGCAACAAAACACCATCCAAGAGATACTCAGCGGTGCCTATGAAATGAGTTGTCACTCCAAGTTCTTATTAGAGAGATGTTTGCATCCCTTGCTTTAAAAACATGGCTTTGGCAGTCTCAGGGAAATTAGAGAGACTGAGCCCTGAGATATTTTGGTTTGAGTCAAATCACTGGGAAGAACTACACAGCAGCTGTGCTGTCTGCTCCCTGGATGAGCCACAATGTTGGTGTTGACAGATGTCAGCTCCAAGATGTTGACAGGAAAGTTGTGTGATGCATCAGGCTAAAACATGACAGTGCATGGTTGGATGTAAATCCACTTGGCATGGCTTCCTACACAAAATGTAATCTTTAAAAAGGTTTCTTTTGCTTTATTATTTGTACTATAAAATTTACACATTATTACTGGTATGTCTAGTATTCATATTACCAAAAACAATACAAGAAAGAACAATCAATGATCCAGATGCTCTAAAACAAGCAATATTATAAACCTGCATTTTAAAATACAAGATTTAGCCAGTTGCTTAGTTCTTTTTTCCAGTGTCCTAAAATTCCCAAGTGTCTCTATCCTTCCAATCAATGAATAGAAAAATTGAAAACACATTCCCTTACGCTGCCTGAGCTGTGCAGGAGGGATTCCTTACCTACAGTTATAAAGTGCTTGTGGTTGGTTATAAAACGAAGGCCCTTTGTACATAGCATAGTAAATGTAATTCTATCTAGTTCTTACTTTCCAGTTGAACACTCAATGCCATTTCAAAAGTGATAGGTAAAATAGGTTTATTTTACAGTATCAGTTCTCAAGAACTATAGATTACAACTGATTTTAGCATGAAATATTATTTAGGCATCAATTCGCAAAAACTCTTTCTCCCCCAAAAATATCTCCTTGACCACCACAAAAACTAGCATTAAACGGGAACTCAGGTCAAGTTTCTTGAGATGAGGTGGGCATTCTCAATGAGCTTAGACCCTTCTCTGGACTAAGGCCTCCAACCTGTACTTCAGAAAAAGCGAGGAGGACGTGCCTCGTTCTGCAGGTGTTCTGACACCGGCAGAGAAACCACAGAGCATCAAGATCACTACCAAAGCACAATGGAGTTGCATTTCTTCCATGAGTTGGGCCACTCATGTTCCAAAACACCATAAAACACCTAAGCTGCAAGTCAGCGTCCGCTGCATCGTAACAGCTGGTCACAGACTAGAAGTACTTCTATCATTTCATAAAGTAGTTCAAAAGTAAGATGTGCATGTGCACTGCATCTGTATATATGTGAATATGTACATATACAGCTGCTCTTAACTCAGCCCTGATAAAAATGAGAAATTGCATTATAATCTGCCACAGTTTTAAAAGAACCTTTTGGTTGTGCTTCCCATTGTAGCTGCCCACCAGCGCCTTGTGACTCAGTTCGCCTGATTTCCCATTTTCAGCCAAGCGAGCACCACAGTCTCCATATTACACAATGTTTTAAAACTTTGATAAGTAAATATACAAATAACAGCTATCAAAATATTTGCAACAAATGAATAGCAACATAAAAAACCCCTACTTTTGGCTATATATACACCCAACAGTGCAAGAAGCAAGGCTATTTGTGTTTTGCTGCTATTGGTACCTATTTAGATGATCTTTACCTAAAAGGGAATTATTAAGAAATGTTGAGTTACAATGAGCAGTGTTCTGCAGGCACTACAGCACCAGGTCAGGTTAAAAAGTGCAGTGAGGCATATTATATTTACTGAAGCAGCTATATCCTCAAGAAAATGTGGAACTTGTAAATGGAAAGTTGTACTCTGAAGTATTCAAGCTTTTTAACTACCTTGCCATTCTTGCATACTAATTAGGAAAGGCTTGTTTCTTTTCCTTTAACCATAAAGCTGTTACTCAATGACTTCATTTTGCAAATGAAAAAAACACACAGAAGAGTTAAAAATTCTCATCAGAAACCAATTATTCTAAAAGCGTTATATCTAAAAGAGAATTAAAGAAATCCAATGTGAAGCAGAGATTCATATTGTCTGTGCTCTCATTCCTCCCTTTTACAATCTAGTCTGTTTTCTTGTTATTTACTCAGCTAGTTATGTTTAGTTCCATCCCAGCGGCATAAATGAAACCGGCCTGAAATTTCCTTTATTTTCAGAAAGTGCCACACTGACATCAAAAGTTCTAATTGCAGTAAGACAACAGAGACTGTGGGTGCATGAACTGTCGCTTTGGCAGCACAGCTATTTCTCCAATTCCTTCTCTCATTCTCATTCATTCCTGTCCATAACATGTTACTTTCCTTGCATTTAAGTCCACAACACCTAGCAGAACTAGGGGCATGGTAAAACACTTGATTCTTCCTCTACACTACATTTATGAAATTAAGATATATAACAGACATCCCCTCAAAATACAGACAAGAGTTTCTAGTGGATAAAACCAGATTTGACTGGCAATAAACCTCCATTTTGGAATAACAGAAAAAGGGTACATTGTTGCAGACAATAACAATCTTTAAATGATGTCCATAGCAGTAGATCATGCAACCCCAGACTCAGTTGAAGAACTCTGCAAAATATTCCTAACCTTCCAATTCTGCAGTGATATTCACCTAAATTCTATCTTGCAAGGCTACCTTTCATTTAATATTGACAAAATGTATGTATGACGTTCAGGTTACAGTATACCTTCAGGACATTATATATGTTGCCTCTTCTCAACAGAGCTAACAGATCTTCCACAGAGTTCCAAGGGAAAAAAAAAGAAAAAAACTCTTTAAATCGTGGATTTGCGCTCCTTCAAAAATATGACAGTATCATGATTGAGAGCCATGTATCAGGAAGTTTGTCAAATGCACAAACACTTCTCTAAATATCAAGCACTGCTGCAATTGGCAGGACAGAATGCAAGTCCATCTGAAGAGTGATCGTTTTCTGTGTCATTTTTGTAGCCCCACATTAAGTACTAAGAATATTGCTTTCATGAAAGCTGGAGAAGTTCCTTATCGTTTTCTCCTCAGTGACCTCCATCAATCTCAAAGCTTTTTAGATCCCATCCATTGTGAGGAATTTTACATGCACAGCTTAACACAATCAGATGAGATGTTGAGGACAACAGCAAGAATGCATGGAACGGCAGTTGGCCTTCTTCAGGTGGGCAGAGATCTCCTGGACCTGCATTAATGAGGACATTCAAACATTTTCCTGGACTAACACATTAATTCGTTTTAATTGTGGAGATTTTCCAGCCCCCCTTTTCATTAATAGAGAAACTCATACACATACGAGCAAGCACCAGGCTTCTTGCACAGAACACGAATGGTGAATTTTACAATGTCATACTGGCTAATTCATACCCCCGAGCAAGACTACTGCCAACATGCAAGAACAGGGTTGTGCCAGACTGAAGCTGGGCTCCTCTTATCTCTGCAGCTTCAAGCTCTTGAAAATGTTCCAGGAACTCCTACATCAGTGCCTTCTTCAGTCCCCAACAGTCATAAAAAGGATTCAAATTTTCCCATTGATTTTCCGATAAATAAAAGAACTCTTTTAAACAGCAAGCTAATCACAATCATTATCTCCAGTTTTCTCCTATACCTCATATTCTCAGTTTAATTTTCACCTTTACAGATTCTTTACGTCCAGTTTCTAAAATACAATACTAAAAATATACTCTACTCGATAACTTCTACATAGAGTAATTATATTCCTGTGCATGCGTCAAAATCTTATTTAAGGTAAAAGAATGAAAAAAAAAAAAAAAAAAAAGACAGAGCAATGGAAAGAGAAGGCTAGAGTTTTCCAAGGACAGTTTTCTGTTCCTCTCAGCTTCAACACTACAGTGCTACTGCTGCTAATGTCACCGATGGAGAATTTCAAAAGAAGTTTCAAACAAAAGGCTCCCATCACTAACCCCCAAGGCAGATAAAGGCCTTTGAAAAACAACACATTATCCAGGTCTTTGAAGAAGTGCATTAGTCTATTTTAAAACCTTAAAATACCGAAAGGTTGCAGTAAAAAACACTGAATTCCAACTCAAAAAATTTGCTACATTCCCCATTACCAGTTCCATACTATTTTGCTACATGCTCCCCTTTTACAAAAGGCCCTTAGAAACTAATTCTGTTTGTGAAGTTCTTACAAATGGGGTTAATACACAGGATATCTTGCCTTTATAGCAATTTTATTTCATTTTGAGAAAAAGTTCGTGATCACACTGTGGTTCTCATATTTTATAACAGAAGTACAATCTGTTCAGCTTAGAATGTAACAGATAAAAAAACAACTAATGGATCCACAGTATGCTACTAGGCAGCTTCTACTAGTCTGTGAGGTATTCCCCCAATGCTGAGGGGAGAGGTTCAAGCAGATAGGCAGAAAACAAGTGATTACATTCCTGTGTCCATACCACTGGGAGAGGCTAACTGCATTTGGGAGCAAGGTGCTAAAACTACAGAGCTCATTTGGGAAACAAAACAAAATAAAAACCAGGACAGACAACCCTGTGCAAGAAACAAGGTGTTCCCATGAATATCGTGAACTGAGAAAAACCCAAGAAACCCAAATTCACGTACCCTATATGTAGTGGTAGAGAGAGAGGAAGAGCTATGCGAGTGACCTGTTACCCGTAGGTAGTCTAAGACACTGCCAGAACCAGGAATTCTCATAAAACAGCAAAGAATTTGCAAAACAAGTTAAGACACAAAAACATGCTCCGGGTCAATATTTTCAATTTGAAGCAAGAATCCTGTCACGTGTCTTTCACTCTGGGCACGTGGGTCCTCAAAGCCTACACAGGAAACCTGACCGTGAATCACATAGAATTGAGACAAGTACGGACAAGAGCTCTGACTTGCTATTTCCTCCACCAGTCCCACCCCAGTCCCACAGAGCAGGGCAACCACCACCACATCAGCGGTACCAGCAGCAGCGCAGCGGCACACGCACAATACGCAGCTGTGAAGATCAATGTAAGGATCTAAAACCGCACTTGGCAACACACAGAGTTTTTGACAACTTCCAGAACACTCGACCTGAAACTAATGTCATTAAAGCCCATGTGCTGCATGCTTCGAACCCAGGCCGTTTTGCTACAGCGCCACTGCAAAGGGCGTCTGGCAGGCACACTGATGGATGCAGCTCTTGACCTCACGAATCAAAGAGGAACCATAACAACACTCAATGAACTAAACCAAAAATACAGACTTGGGACACAGAGCACAACAGCAAATCTCTTTCGCAAAAGGTGTTTAAGGACATTGCCAGAATAGTCTGAAGAGTGACAGCTATCAATAGTGATGCTTTCACAATCCACTCATCGCTTTCATCCTATCTGGACTAAGTGTTTGCTAATTTACTTTCCTTTAAGCATTCATTTTAGCCACCTGCTGAACAAGTACAAAGATTACACTCTCTATTTTTTTCAAGTAAAGGATGCGGTTTAAGACAAAAACACAATGTTGATGCTGCAGCCTTAACTGTCAGTGCATCTCCTTAAGGGCTTCATAAATACACTGAACGATAGCAGTGTCTAACCCCAGCAGAGCAGCAATTTTCAAATGCCACCACCTGAGGTCCTTCTGAAGGGTGATAATAAAAAAAGTGTACAAAAGCAATCCTGCTTCCTTCTGTTAATGAAAGTACTTCTATATTCTAACATACTGATAAAATCTGAAAAGAATTCATATAGATATCTGATACACCAGAAAAGGATAAAAAAAAAAAAGGATAAAAAAAAAAGACATTTAAGCATCTGTGCGGGTTTTGGCTGGGGTAGCATTAATTTTCTTCATAGTAGTTATTATGGGGCTGTGCTTTGGATTTGTGCTGGAAACAGTGTTGATAACACAGGGATGTTTGGGGTATCGCTGAGGGGTGCTTACACAGAGCCAAGGCATTTTCTGCTCCTTACGCCATGCCACCAGCAAGTGGGCTGGGGGCATAGGAAGTTGGGAGGAGACACAGCTGGGACAGCTGACCCCAACTGACCAAAGGGATATTCCATACCATGCAACGTCATGCTCAGCACATAAAGCTGGGGTAAGAAGGAAAAAGAGGGGGACATTCGGAGTTAAGGAATTTGCCTTCCCAAGTAACCATTACATGTGATGGAGCCCTGCTTTCCTGGAGATGCCTGAACACCTGCCTGCCCATGGGAAGCAGGGAATGAGTTCCTTGGTTTGCTTTGCTTGTGTGCACGGCTGTTGCTTTACCTATTCAACTGTTTTTATCTCAACCTACAAGTTTTCTCACGTTACCCTTCCAATTCTCTCCCTGATCCCACCCAGGGGCGAGTAAACCAGTGGCTGAATGGTGCTTAGTTGCTGGCTGGGGTTAATCTGAATACTTGATCTATGCTAAAATCATAATAGAGATGCAAGAACTAACAACTAGTTATAAGTTGATGCACAATAGTCAAGAGGGGAAAAAAACCCCAAACTATGATCATTGAAAAAAGTGCAAAGGAGTAGTCAGGGAGAGAGGATTAGAAAGATTTTTGGCTTTTTTTCAGACAAAAATTGCCTTTCAACCTTTTGCATTGAACTTCTTGTATAGCAGGTTTGAGTCTGGCAGTTTGCAATGAATAAAAAGCAGAACACTTGCCACTGCCCAAATTATTAGAGATCCTCAGCCTTGACTCCTCCTTTAGGGGCCTATACAGGACCGCCTGTGGCAATGAACCTGTTAATTTGTCCCTTTTCACCACACAAGAGAGAGAAGGGAGGTAAAAGAGGTGGCAGCTCTCCCTGGGGAGCACAATGCAATGGTCCAGCAGTGGTCCAAACCTGCCTGGGAGCAACGCCGGGAGGATTTCTGCAGGGTGCTGGGCTGCGGGCACTTTTCCCAAGCAGCACTGAACAGCAAAGGAAACAAAAGCACTGAGAGAGCTCCTCAAACACTTCCCTGCGGGCAACCTAGAAATAGCTGGCCGCAACGGAGCACTTCTAGGAGACTTCACTATTCCAAACCATGATTAAGTGCAGAAGTTACCTGATGTCATGGTACCCAGAGGAGAGAGTACAGCCTTTTCCCAGAACTTCCCAGAACCACTGGCTGTATTTGCTTGCTGCTTACGGAGGTTTTTTAAACAAAATAAATGAATAAATAATGCCTGAAGCAATGTCCAAATCTGCTTCATCACACAAAAGGATGCCTGGAGCTGCCCAGGAACAAAAAGATACTCCGAGTGTCTCAAATGAGTAAAAAAAAAAAAAAAAATCAAATATTCAGTTAAATATTTTCTTCCTCCCATACCTAGGAGGTACTTTGAGTGAAATATATTGTAAATTGAAAGTTATTACAGAGCATCTCAAAAATATTCACTGTAAAAGCTTCAGGCCTAAGAATGATACAAAACTATTAGAAATAAACCAGGCTGCCATCTAATCAGCAAAAAAAAAATATTTTCTGGGCCCCAAGCTGTGAAAACCTCCTGGCTTCTGCAGTACTCCGATCGACAGTGGACAGGTAGGTATTTTTGACAAAAACCCAACACAGCTGATATCCTGGCTCTGCAGCCGGTATCATGTTTTTTAATAGAAAACAGGTAAGATTTCCCTTTTCCATATAACTGGTTGGCTCTACAGGCCTGCAGAAGCGAAATGGAGCACACGTGATTATGTGGGCTACAAAAAGCTGTCGCGTAATCGTGCCAGCTAAACACAGAGAGCAGGAACTCGGCACCCGACACGGCAGCTTAGCTCTGCCCAGTTCCCCAGCAGCAAACCAGATTGCAAGGAGGGCAGAATTTCACTTCTGGTATTTTATTCTTCATTCCATTACGTGCAAGAACCAGTCCTTCAGTCCGCAAAATAAATACGCCAGCACATACGTCTGGGTCATTTCTATATGTAGTTGAAGATTGGCTTTACTGAGCAACAAAAGTACCTTTTAAGTGCTTGCTTTGGGGTGCATGCACCACCAAAAAAAAAAAAAGTTAAAAAGCTAAAAGGGTAGACAACTTTAAAGGACTTTCTCACTGTTCTACTCACAGTGATACATTATACCAACCCAAATCCCCCGTGAGCTTCCTGAGTAGGAAACACCCTGAAACAACTGCCACCGCACACCAAAAATGGACTTTCAGCTTCTTGAATTTAATTTTCATTTCCCAAGTCTTAGCTCATGAGAAACCAAGCTCACAAAAAAGCGCCTCAGATTGAAAACTGCATCCCTTTCAACTCCCTACCAAGACATTTTCCAGATTTAAAAGGCAGATTTTACACTTATTTGCCAAGAATTAAAAGAAGAATTAAATACAACACCGAGCAATTAATTTTAGAAGGGAATTTTTCAAATATACTGATTCGGAAGGAAGATAGTTTTCACTGCTTTAGGTCACTCAGCAGTCTCTAGCTTTATGAATTCTATTTTTAGGCCAAAGCTAAGAAAAATTCTACACACAAATTACCTGATATTAAAATATATTTTATTTACCTACAAGACCTGTAGGTTCAAATGAAATTCTGACCACAGTACTGACCAATGCATTTGCTTTTGCACCGTGACAAAATTATCAAATGTTACTTAAACCTTGTACAAAAAGGGTTTGGGTTTTTTTTGGGAGGTGGTGGGTTGTTGAGAAAAAGACACCTTTGTCTTTCAAAAGTGGCACAGTATTTTAACCCAGAAAATGTGATGTTTCTGCTCCTCATTAGCATGCACTCCACCGTGGCCACAGCTTTGTCTGCAAGGCCTGTGTCCCCTCTCTTCACCATCCCCTCAAGCAGGGCTTCTCCGAACAGTTTTGGGCCCTCAACAAGCCAAACAAGGGGCAGAAGAGGGGTTAAAAATAATCCATTTTAACAACATGAGGGGAGGGAGAGGGAGAGAACTGAACCAGACCGGCTCTCAGATCTGGTCTACCATACAGGGGTCCCCCCCAGTTTTAATGGGAGAAACAAGATTTGCTACACAATATAGATTATGAACTTTGCAACTGAATGACACAAACTTGTCCTCTTCCCTGTTTGATTTAAACAGGCCAATATTAAATGTATGATCTTGGAAGAACCTGCGTTTTATTGCTCTGTGCTCCCAGAATGAATGCAGGTCCTCTGCGTAGCATAAATAAACGCACAAACACCACTTACAAGAAATTATTTTCAAATGTCAAGATTTATGGGGGTGATATTTACACAATAATCAAAACATGATTTCCCTTTTCAAAATGTAGATAAAGATTTCTTCTCAGCAGTTTTGAAATACAGTTGGCATGTTTTTTAGTTAAAGGAAACTGATGAAGACACAAAATAGATTGTATGATTGTAAAATACTGGTATAACGGCCCGGAACTCCCCACTTAAGTAAATTTAAAAAACCCAAACAAACAGAAAAATCTCTATTCACTTCAGAAGTGTATGGTTTTGCAGAAAGCAAATGGAAGCCTAAGTCAGCAGCTATCACTATCAGAATAGTGATCGGGAAGGGTAACTACCAAGAGCAAGGACATGATTTCCTGCATTCAGTCGGGTTTCTCTGTTGTATTTGAAAAATAAGTCCATCTAGCAAACCCCACAGGTGTAGAAAAACCTCCACACACAACAGTATGAGCACAAAAGAGTAAGAATACTTTTTTGCTTTTA
The DNA here is from genome assembly GCA_025774025.1 of Xenus cinereus. NCBI lineage: Eukaryota > Metazoa > Chordata > Aves > Charadriiformes > Scolopacidae > Xenus > Xenus cinereus. The sequence goes on along the minus strand of JAOXJK010000012.1, from coordinate 98,030,014 downwards.
CTAGTTCTGGCTTAGTGTTACTTTCACTATTGATGCCTGTCAGAGTTCAAGGAGTGTCTAGACAATGGTTTTAGTCATATGGTTTAGTTTCCAGTAGTCAATGATCTTTATGGGTCACTTCCAACTTAAGATATTCTGATTCTGTTATATGTGAAGATAAGGTGAGACACTGATCACATCATCAATGATCACTTAGTCAAGATGCAAATGTGTTAAAAATAGTTCCTCACTATAAGACTATATATAAAAAAAATAATGCTACAAACATTAGATAATAAATCTTATTAAAACCTTGAGTCTAATGAAGACCCACCAGGAATGTTAGACACTAAGCAAAAACTAGTATTTGCTGAAGGATTATTTTCCTCAATCCTGTACTGAATAAACTTCTGCCTTCAGCTCCTGTTGTGTTGTTTCCAAGGTTCCTCTTGTAGACATCACCCTGCACTCATTGCTTGCCAACTCTGTCCACCACTTCCTTACTTGTCTGTGGGTCATCATCTCCCTCCCTCATAGTTTCTTGCTTAAAGCTCTCCTCACCAGGCCAGCCAGCCTATTGGCAAAGATGCTTTTGCCTCCCTTGGTCAGGTAAATTCAGTCTCTTCTGAGTTGTCCTTGATCCTCAAAGAGGGTCCCCATGGTTGCAAAAACCAACTGCTTGTTCCAACACCATCTGTGCAACCAATTGTTGACCTCCAGGATTCATTCAGTTCTTCTCAAGACCTACACCACACTGGGAGGATCAAGGAGAAAACCCTTGCCTCGATGCCCTTGTTCCTCAGCCCCTGAGCCATATAACCATGCTTGATAGGCAGCACGTCACCCCTTCCAGCATCAGGGGTGCCCAGGTAGAAGAGCAGCGAGAGGATAATAGCCCCAGCAGCCTCACCACACCACCATGGATGTAAATCTCTCTCCTAAACGAGAAAACATGAGAGAGAAAGAGAGTATGCACAAAAATGTAATTGCACCTTAGGTAATGATCTTGGATTTAAAGATACAGGAATGAGGGACAATTGTGAAGTCTACGTTAATTTCTAGAACCGTATTAAGCACCTCAGGGTGTTTTTTTTCTCAACACGCTCAAAACCCACAAGTTGCCTCCTTTTCTCATACCTTACCAAAGACAATGCAAGAAGGCTTTCTTAAAAGAATGAGTCACCTTTGCAAATCTTGAACAAAAACATATTTTTAAAAAATTTTAAAATCTGACCTTTCCCCCTTTTATATCAAAAATACAATGGTTTAAGAACTTCGATTGAGCCCCTTTAATTGTTTTTTAACAGGAGAAAAGACGACAGATTGTATTTCAAAATAACAGCAGGCATAAATAGATTTTTAAAATAACTCAAGTGGCAAACAGGTATCTTCCCTGTGTTTTCTTTTGAAAAAGAAGCAGAACCAGAGATTTTTGGGTTGCAGTTACATGAACATAATACCACAAAAATTGCAAAGGAAAGCTATAAGTTAAAGTAGGATCATCTTCCCCTGCCTCAATAAATCAGAAAGCTGCATCTCTGCAGCTTTGATGAAGGTTTTCACCAATAACAGTTCTTGCAAAACATTTTTACGCTTTTGTGGCATAAAAGGTTTCTCCCTCTCTCCAAGATATCCAATAAATACAAATTCAACAACATTCCTCTTGCACTACCACTAAAATACATTTTAAAGTACTTAATTTTAAGAGATAAGATTTTGCCCATCAACTCTCAGCAGCTTCAATTTTCATGCAAGACAATTATCAGGAAGTAACAGAAAGTTAAATGCTACGTTTTGATATCAAAATCGTAAGTCAGGAACTTTTCAGTTTTTTCAGAAAGCCACACTGTTATCCCAGGGACTTGTTCACCTAATGTCCAACTGTGGGCCCAGATCTGTCAGACCTTCCTTTCAACAGGCTGCTGTAAGTCTCTCCAATATAAACCAGATGTCAACTAGTAGATAATTGTCAATTATATTTTATTAAAATTACTTTCTAAACATGAAAAAAATTCTAGCTATTTATCTATGTTCTCATTAAAAAATAATCATCCTAGAGCCAAAGAACAAACACTGAAATGTATACAATCTTTTTGTGACTATTTTTAAGAAAGCAATTTCAAAACATCTATTATAATCAATTTATTATTTTGCCTGAGGCATGTTAAGAGGAGTAAAATAGGGATCCCTTTCTAACTTCCACTAGCTGTCTTACCAACCACAAAAAGCAAAATCTAAAGAGAAGAATAACTGATTTCTGAAATATTCTAGCTGTCAGTCATTTTTCAAGAAACTGTCTAATCCGAACCTGAAAGACTGTCATAAAATATACAATATATAACAAAACTATACACCTAATTAACAGTAAAACAATACAACACAAGTCAGAAGAATCTCAAAAAAAACCTAACCAAAACTAATCCACTCCAATAATAAGGGAAAAAAAAATAAAAAATCACACAATGATGTCTCCAACACAAATAGAAACTGCTCGCTTTGACTTCAGCATCCGTTGTCAGGAACGGAGGAGGAGACCCTTACTGAGATTATCGTTTCCCTTTCACAATGTTCTTATGCACGGTCCTTTATTATTATTTTCAGAGAAAAAGTGATTTGAAAGGCTTTACTGAACTCACCATTAAAGCCTGCTCAGTTTCTCACAAAGGTGAATGCCTTCAAAGCAAAATTTGTCAGCCACCTCTGTGCAACTGGCACTATGTCAATGATTTGTATAAAAAGATACTTCTTCCCATGATTTTGCTCCTTACTCTGTTTTCTAAAAGCAAAACAAGAGAACAATGCTTTCCTCCATGCTTTAAGCCTCTCACAAAAAAAACTGTGCAGAGTTACAATTGCACCAATATGATTAGAGGAAAAATTGTTACGTGTTACATTGTTAACACGTGTGAAGCCAGCAAACTGCAATCCTAACCTGCGTGCTGGGTAGTTGAACTTTCCCATCTCAGAAGGGAATAACAAAGTCTCAGAGTCAAAAAAATACTGGAAAATTAAAAAGCCCCAAAACGATTGTTTACCCAAACATGCCCCGAGAGATGACATTTTAATTGTTTATTTTCAGGCAACTGTTCAGTCTATGTTTAAAATGCCTACATTGGCAAATTGTAGTGACCACTGTGAGGAAGAAAACAACAGCAAAAAAACCCAAACCCTGAAGAGCTACTGATGTTAATGAATGGCAGAGGCCAATTTCATTAGTTGCCCTACAACTGGTGTATGGAGGTCCTCTAAAGCAAGAAGCAAGCCACAAGAAAATAGAGGATGTACCGTTTCATTCAGCAGAAGTATTATCAGAATGTTTATGCAGTTGTGAGAGAAACACACTTTAATGAGCGCATATTTTAAACCCCATCAGAGCACCTGATCCCACTGGAGATTCCAGGCGTTGTAAGGACTATCGCTCAGAGCCTGACCTCAGTGAGTTCTGGGTACTGGGCCACCAAATGGTCTGTTACACCAGTTCCATGGTCACCTCCAGATATTGGTGCCCTCCTCTAGAGCACACTTACACCTAATGCAGCCCAGACTGTAACATGCAGCTGTGAATATTTACATATGCAGTCTTATTAGCATTTATCCAAACTTTGGTAAAGTGATGTTTTCTAGGCTAGTTTGTAACATGTCTTGGTAATTTCATATGCGACAAGTCCAGGTGAAATACTACACTTTTTTCCTATAGATCGAGAATTTAACACATTCCTAACTTTCAGACATAGTCACCTGAAGTTGACTATGGCTGCTCACTATCATGAGCCAGTGGTAAGACAAACCCCGAGAGCCTGAGGAAATGACTCAGATCTTACACTTAGTGCTTCTTCAGTCCCAGGTGACACCTGATTCATCAGCAAATACACTCTATTACTCACCTGAAAACAGGGGAGGTTTTCCTGTCGAGCTAATTGCTTCCACTTAAGCACGCGTGCACACACACACACAAGACTGTGATCAGAAAGCATGTATCAAAATTGTCTTCAGATGTCCAATATGATAAGATACATGCTTCATAATATAAATGTTTCATAAGGCTGTTCTCATACCTTTTGAAAAGCAAGAACTGACAATCTAATCACTGAATAAGAAAGATGCCACCTGCACTATACATAATCCTCTTCTTCAGGAGCATTTTTTGTTACGTTGTTGTTTTTTAAAATGGAACAGTTTACAGGGACAATATTGTTTCAAACAACTGTAGCTACCATTTTTCAAATATATAAAGTCAAACAAAGAAATCAAACCTAAGAAAGACCACACAATAGAAATTTCCAACTGACTGTGAAAATAAGCGTCCATTTTTTCTACTACCAATGTAAAGAAAAGTCAGAAGTGATGACAATGAAAGACTCATGTGCATGTACAAACGGGAAAAATGGTAATACCAGAAATACAACCACACCTGTGAGCAGCCACCTTATCACGCAGGGAGCCAAAAAGCAAATAGAAACTGACATTTAAAAAGATGATTCAGTTTACCAGAGTTTGATTCATTAATGCGGTTCTAGTAAAAGCCCTGCACACCTTCATGAGAAGAAAAGTATCATGGTGAGGGGGAGCAGGAACAATGACATATGTGTATCATGTTGAAATTCAAGAGCTACACATTTAAACAAAAAGTTATTTAAATAAGTGCTACTTTTGCACCATTCATAGTTATCCTCTGTGCAAGCCCCAGGCTCTGTGGGGGAGAACGGAGCATGACCAGTGAGCAGTTCTATTCACTGTGTGGGTCTGTCTCAAACTCCAGCCAGGAATACTCCTTCTTCTTTTTGTCAACTTCCACATTTTCCTCCAGTGCCTAATGTTCAGATATTTCCTCTTTTTTACCTATTTAATTAAAAAACCACCCTTAGCTTGGCCAGCCAGCATTGCCTTTCTTCTGTGACCACTCCTCACTAACTCTGTACTGTTTGGAGTTCCCATATACCATCTAGTATCAATTTGCCAAGCCTTTGTGAAGCTGTGACTAGCGTCCATCTTTTTAGCAAAGTTTCAAGCATGCAAGGATCATCATCGAACTAGAAAGGACACTTCATGTTTCTTCTCTCTTTTATGTGCATTTGTCTTGAAAGAAAATGGTCTAATCTCCGGTATTTTTTTTTTTTGGTCAATTATCGTAAAGTGCAGTACTTTACTGAAATATAAAAGACTGCTGAAGGTAGAGTACATTCTGTGCTCAACAGAAACCTCTGTGTCTACAGTGAAGGGGCAATAACGCATTGGTAAAGTGAGAGACATATTTAATACATAGCATTTCAAATGCTTAGCTGTTTTTATCTTTTTATTAAAAGCAGATGGCATAACAGTTTTAGTAGCAATTGTTCTCTGTGGATAGAAGGGGAGTGGGAACAGTCTGCTTGGATCTACCGAGGGCAAATGGTATCTGATGAACCAGACAGCTTCCCGTGATGAAATGACTGGTTCTGTGGAGGAGGGGAAAAAACGTAGTATCATATCCCCTGACTTTAGTGTGGCCTACGACACAGCCTCCCACAGTCTGCCGCTCTACCCTTACAGTCAAACCGAGAAGATAAGGTTTGGGTAGGTGGAATACAAGGGGTGGATAACAGCTTGGACCACCAGGCTCAGAGGGGTTTGATCAATGCTATAAAGTCCAACTGGCAGTCCGTCAGCAGCCACATCCCCCAGGGATCAACACTAAGGCCAATACCATTCAATGCCTTTATTAAAGGCCCCGATAATAACAAACTAGGGGACCGGTCAGGACTGGAAGGCAGAGCTGCTAGCCAGAAGGCCCTTCAGAGGCTACAGAAATAAACCGGTAAGAATCTTGTGAAGTTCAATAAAGGCAAATACAAAGCTCTGCACCTGTAATGGGTTAATCCCATTCACTAGTTCAGGCTGGGGGGCAACCTTTCCTAGCTTTGCTGAAAAGATTTATTTTTTGCATCCATTTTAGTTAAATGACTGTAAATGATTATATTCCAGATGTCTGGAACTGACGAACAGTTCCTTAAGTACATGGCAAGGGTAGGCACTATTAGCAAAAAGGCTTAACCCCAGTTCTCCTCAACCTGGACATTTGAGAGAAAAGATGCACGTGAGTGCCTACAAAGCACCAAGAAAGGGGTCTGAGAGAACAGATACGTTCTCCCAACAGATATGTTTGGGAGAACAGATACTTAAGAGTTTTCCTAGCAAATTTTCTCCCCTTGTTCTGCTTTCCTTCTTCTATAGACTTTAAAGATACTTTGCTTGGAGTCAATACTGTCACCAGAGATGACAGCCTCCTGAGGGAAAAGCTGTAGCTAATACATCAGTTTAAAACCACCTGAAAGTCACAGCTGGTCACAGAGAGTTATATGAAAACAGGAGCCTGACTGAGCAATGAAGAACTCAGGACTGTTTTCTTCCCAGAGGGAAAGGTTTCTGGCCTCAAAATGAAAATGGGTGGACTGTATGAAAGACTGCAAAAAAAGCTCAGATACTACAGTCTCTCAAACACAGCCAAAAAATGCAGTCAGACAAAACTTCAGAATTATACCCCATCAAAAATGGGGAGACTTTACAATGGCGGGAACAAAAAAATCAATGTAAACAGCTTTTACAGTGATAATATCAGTAGATTTGGTTTTGGTTTGGGGTTTTTTATAAAACATCTAAAGCAAGAAAAAAAAATTAAAATCAATTTCCATGACTGAAGTTAATTTTGCAAAGCTGACAAGTTACCATACTATCCATATGACAGTAACAATGTTGGCTACTGAAGAGCCCAGATAAATAACACAGTATCAACTCTCAGTTATAATGCATTTCTCAGTGATTAACAAATAACAAATCCTCAGATTCAGCTAAAGCAATGCTACAAAAATCCAAGAAATTTAACAACTAAATATGTCAGATAGATATTTATGCCACTTTTATAGAAGGACTGTGGTAGTAGTTACTTAAGAAAATTTATTTTTGCTCATCTTTTATATACGTTGATATAATGATATAATTAATACATGAACCTCACTGAAATCAAGTTCTACATAGTCCACAATGAGCAAATCATACAGCCTAATAAGCTTTTCCTTCTGCAATAATTATTTACATGTGCACCCCCCACCTCCCATCTTCCAAGCATTTGCAGACAAAAAATAGATTTGTAACAGAGAAATGAGTTAAAAGCTGCAGGACTTCCTGGCAATTCAACAGCCCATTTTAATCAGCATATAAAGGTCTCCAGCTCAAAGCCCTAGCATTAAGTTATACCAGATTTGCTTTAGAGGAAATGTTGATCACTTAAGTAGAATCATTTTCAATACATAATCTCAAATGACCTTTCCAAAGAACATTCCTTGAAAATAAGTCCTTAGAAAAAACAAATCCTCTGATAACCTCAGTGCAAAATTAGAGGTAAACACAGCTACTAGAAGAGATGCAGCTCAAGGCAAACTTCTTGTATTATCAACACCCAATCTACCCCTGAGTCACAGGCTTTTTGTTTGTTTGCCACTCAACCTTCCTCCCCCTGAAGAAAGATACACATGGGTATCTTACATGGAAAGATTTTGGTAGCGGGGTGGCTTCTGAGAGAAGCTACTAGAAACTTCCCCTATGTCTGTCAGAGCCAATGCCAGCTGGCTCCAAGATAGACCCACCGCTGGCCAAGACTGAGCCCATCAGCGACAGCTGTAGTGCCTCTGTGATAATATATTTAAGAAAGAAAAAGAAAAACTGTGCAACACCAGCAGCAGTCAGAAGAGAGGAGTGAGAATATGTGAAAGAAACAACCCTGCAGACACCAAGGTCAGTAAAGGGGGGTGAGGAGGTGCTCCAGGCACTGGAACAGAGATTCCCCTGCAGTCCATGGTGAAGACCACGGTGAGGCAGGCTGTGCCACCTGCAGCCCATGGAGGACCCCACAACTGAGCAAGTGGGTGCCCAAAGGAATCTGTGACCCCATGGGAAGTCCACGCTGCAGCAGGCTCCTGGCAGGAGTGGCACCCTGGAGAGAGGAACCCACACTGGAGCAGGTTTGCTGGCAGGACTTGAGACCCCATGTGGAACCCACACTAGAGCTGTCTGATCCTGAAGGACTGCACCCCATGGAAAGGACCCACGCTGGAACAGTTCATGAAGAACTGCTGCCTGTGGGAAGGACTCATGTTGGAGAAATTTGTGGAGGACTGTCTCTCATAGGAAGGACCCCACACTGGATTGGGGGAAGAGTGTGAGGAGTCCTTCTCCTGAGGAGGAAGGAGCGGCAGAGACAACATGTGATGAACTGACCACGGTTCCCATTCCCCATCCCCCTATACCACTGAAGGGAAGGAGGCAGAGAAAACATGGAGCGAAGTTCAGCCCAGGAAGAAGGGATGGATAGGGGAAAGGTGTTTTTAAGATTTGGTTTTATTTCTCATAATCCTACTCTGATTTGATTGGTAATAAATTAAACTGATATCCCCAAGTTGAGTCTATTTTGCCCGTGACAGTAATTGGTAAGCAATCTCTCTCTGTCCTTATTTCATCCCACAAGCCTTTTGTTATATTCTCTCTCCCCTGTCCAGCTGAGGAGGGGAGTGATAGAGCGGCTTTGGTGGGCACCTGACATCCAGCCAGGGTCAGCCCACCACAACACGCAAAACATATTGATTACACATGGAAACCTTTATATCTATAGGTAGATATAGAAATAAATACACACATATATCAGAGTTCATAATTATGGCGCGGTATGGAGAGGATGAGGTAGATGGGGAAAACTGGGTTTCATCTCCTGTCCACAGACCAGGCTGAGGAGAGACTCCAACTCTTCAAACTACACTGCTGTTGTTTTTCCCAAGGTTTTGCTCACATATAGCCCACAGCAAATCCCATTACATTAATGTGCAAAATCTATGTTAATGTACTACTTGGCTGGCAATTTTAAGTGCACAGACGTCACGCAGTTAAAGACTGCATTTCCCTCAGCAACTGTTACTTAGTAACCCTCTGCACATAAATAGAATTTTACATTACTGCATATGTGTTGTGAAGGCTAAAACCCATGCCTCAATTCTATAGGCAAGCAGGAATTAAAAGAGTCATGTGGGGAACTGTAAACCAAACTTGCACCGGCTTCATTCAATTGCTTCTCTAGGCAGGGAATTTAACTGGAGAGAGAAAACCTGTGCATGAACAAAGAGGTATTTCTACTGCCATACTCTTGCTGGTACTGCATCATAAAAAAGGAACAAGTACAACTTTAAAGAAGTCAGACCTCGGCCAGACTTTCTGGTATTATTCATACACTGTGCAGTGCAGACTTCAGACATAAGCATAACAGACTACGCAAAGCTCTTCACTTTCTTCCCTAGAGGTAGTATAATCCATTGCCTACATAACTTCCAGGTAGAATTGGTATTGGCAGATCCACAGTCAAAATATTACTAAAAAAAATCCGTGCAAAGCAGATCCAGGGCTGAAGAGAGCAGGTGGAGCACGATGGATAAAGAAAATATAAATTAAAAGAAATGTGGATTCGATTTACAGATTACCTATTTGATCCTTCCCTTACGCAGGCTACATGTGAACTGACTGACAGCCTATTCAAGCTGCTTGAACAACTATCAACACGGGAGCTCAGAATCACTTTAGCCCAAGAGACTGCCTTTTCAGCATTGAACAAAGTAGGTGGCCTACTGGAAATACCTAGGCATCTTTTAAATTCAATTCCCTACCACTGCAAAGAACATATTATCATTATTCTGCTTCATCCCGTCCTTTGCCTCTAGCACCCCACAGCTTTATCTCCTAAAATGATTGTAACAGGAGTGGATTGTCTTCACACAAAAGCAACCGATTGAGTTACATAAATTGCATTTCGCAAACAATTACATTCAAATGAAGACGTTACATGTAAACTATAGTTGCAGTTATTACACTGACTGAGTATAAGCATATAGATAAGCAAACACATTTCATTTGCAACTCTATTAGCAAGTTTACAATCCTTTACAGTCTAGCACATCTTCCAAAGTACAGCATTCAAATAATAGTTGCCATTTCTTCCTAACAATTAAAAATAATTATCCTAAAAAAAGATCCTTGAAACTCCAGCAAACCAAAATACTCTCCCCTCAAAATGCCCCCCACAACTCTTGTCCCATAATATGTAACTCAACAGATAAAAGGTCTCCTTGCAAAATTCTTTAAAACCTGGGTTCCTACTTAAAGTTTTTTTTAGTCACAACTAGACCTCGATACTAACTATGTTGTAACAAGCAAGATGTCCTAACCCAGACCAAGAAGTCTTTACTCATGCTAAGCATCAGGCAATTTTTTCTTTGAAGAAAACAAAAGCCAGCTAGGAACCATTTCCAGGTTTGAAACTAACCACGCTAAATCATGACTAAGAGAAGTCCAGATGCTCAGAGATGTCCCTGAAGTCCTCATTTTCTTAAAGCCACAAGACCCAACTTGGAGTGCAGCAGTAGAATTGAGAACTGAGCAGGAGAATTGGCCAAGTCTTACGCAGTGATTGGGACAATTAACTGGCCATCTGGCTCTCTGCACGGAAGAAAGCAGCTCTGCACCTGCTCCACCAGCCCACAGTTCACAGCCTAATTGGTTAAAGCAAGCTGATCAGGGCAAAAACCAGAACAACTTGTCAACTGCTGAGACCAGTGCTCAGAAGCTGGGATCAAAGCCAAGCTTCCCCCCCACCGGCTCCTGGTGGAGCCATCTCTCTTGTGGGCTCCATGTAAGACATGTTTAGAGGGTCTCCTGTCCCTTATATACAGCAGCAGGAGGCAGAATCAGAAGTGATCAGAGACACACAAAGTACTTGATACACAGCCTATGTGTCGAGCCCCATAAGCTTCCCAAATGCCACGGATCTTTTATTCTCCCATAATCAGGTGACTCAACAGCTGCAATACAGTGTTATTACAGCATTAACTGCATTATGCTATTGCATTATAAACTCTCTCCGCAAAATCCCAGCGTAGAATCTGATGCCTGAAAGACCTTGGCATCCCTTTTCAAAGGCAGACGTAGCACTCATTACCCTGTTTGTGTACTTCAAATTAAAGGTCATTGGCCAGGACACCCGGACAATCTGGTGAGAGGGTAGTAGAACCCAGGGCTCCCCATTCCACCTGAGTGCCTCCACTGACATGGACCTTTTGGCCTCCTTTCCCCCAGGCTCCATAAAACTTTCATTTTTAGATGGCTTTGTCGATCTTTATAGGGCCTATATAGCATAGCATAATAGAATAATAAAATAATAAACAACAGACAAGATGCCAGAGGAAAGGAAAAGGGGGTGCAACAGGTAGAAGAGGTACATTGAAGAAATTCCAGAATGGACTCATGTTCCCTCCCCTCCCAAGGAAATTGCAAGAAAGGAAAACACAAAGCACTGAGGTCAAAGCCTCATTTTAAATAGGTATTTCACCTGTTTTTATCTCTTTACCAATACTCTTATTTACAAGTCAGGAAATTAGCTGAAAGACATACAAAGAAAACCCTCTTAAGAATTATATTTTCTTAAATTGTAGAAAAAAAACTCCAAAACATTAGAAGTAAATTATCGAGTAAATGAATCTGCAAGAATCATAGAATGGTTAGAGTCAGAGGATCATCTAGTTCCAATCCTCCTGCCATGGGCAGGGACACCACCCACTAGACCAGGTTGTTCAAATCCACCTCAATATGTAATATAAGTTTTATCTGAATATGGATTGGATTCTAGAAGAAACAGAAGATTAGCACCACATCGTAGGAGAGGACCTCTTTCTATCGGCAAGTATCTGCAGCATAAGACATGTTATTTCTTTCAGTTCAAAAAAAAAAAAAAAGCTTTAGTCTTCATTACGTACAGCTTTTGACCTAGAATCTCTTCTCATGTGACCAAGCTCCAGAAGTAACATCAATCATCCTAAACACACTAGAGTTTTCTGTATAAGAGCATACCAAAGAAAAAACAACCGTTGCTTTATGCAGTGGGTCACACTTACTGCGAGCTCTGAAGCCTTTCCTGGGACACTAAGAAATATTTATTTGTACTACTACCACATACTTGTTAAACATAATAAAAAAATTGAAATTTGTTAATCAATACACAGTAGTAGTAATTACTGAAATATCTTTAATATATTTTATAAGATATAAACATTCCTCAACTGCTACAGGCACTGACTTGAGATTCTCGGAGTCCCACACATTCACCAACCTTTCATCTGCCAAGTCTCAAAAAACCAGGATTGTCTGGAATTTCAGACATTGGGGTATAAAAAAAAAAAAGCAAAAACCAAACCAAAACGAACCAACCGAAACACCTGACAGTGATTATTCAGGCTTGATCACTGTGCACCACAAGGCAAGTTTCATCTGCAGTAGAAAGCTCTGGCTCAACGCTAAGAGAACGCTTAACCTGATGTTCACAGGGAAGATCGGAACAGGTAGCCAGCCTCCTCAGGGTGGGAGTCTACCGGTCTTGTCTTTTGAAACTCATATAGTGAGTACGCTGACAGCCATACAGGGATGTAAATGGAGTATCTATACTTGAATATACCCTGCATTTATATATATACATATTTTAAATATACACTTGTACTTTTTTATACGTGAACATGTGCATACATAAATATACACACACACAAAGAATTAAAGTGGGATTTAAAGGGTTTTTTTTACACACAGTTCTACTTCATATTGACAAATTTTAGCCACATTTCCCCAAAAGAATTCAATAGCAATTCTTCCATTTTCTGCATAAAAAAAATTCTTTAACACCTGCAAGGTAAAAATGCAAAAAGGCAACAAACTTTATGACAAAACAGTATATAAATGACAAAGATAGTTGGTCATAAAAAAACCAAAAAACATAGTTGATTTTCAGCTTTCAAATATCAGCAATAGGACTACTAGGCTGCTTTGTAAAGCAACATGCTGTGAAAGCTGTACGTTAACATGAAGAGAGAGAGCTGGCTGGAAGAGAAAACCATTTTTCAAGTGGATATGTGTTGTCAGAAAAGTGCACATTTTCTCTCTTCTCTTCTTAGGTGTTCCCACCTTTCTGATGAGACTGCCTGTTAGCTGGCAGTCTCTTCACTGTTTCTGAGCATGCAACTGCACTGTTAGCAATTAAGTATTATTTCTAATGCCTCAGAAAAATCAAAACACGGCACTGAATTTAGACTGCATCAGAGATGGAGGTGCTGGCAGAAAGTAGTGTGCAGAAAGAAACTTGGTGTAGGAAGGAGTAGAAGGAAGATAAAGGGAGGAAGGAAGAGGGGGTGTGCGAAAGGCTGGGAAAATGTGCTAGACATATAAGTCAGTTATGATCACAAACCCACCCCAAAAAACCCCTCTCAGATTTCAATATAACTGTCTCAGATAGTACCTTTTAAACAGAGATATTTCCAGTATATTGGGATTTCCATAACTCATCTGAAAACCTCAGCACCTCCAGACAGTGAATCCAATCAGGAAGCTCTTACACAGAACAAGAATAACTGAGGACCCCAAAATGGTGACTATTGCTTTGGCAACAAAGGACTTGTTTAAGGATAGATCTCACGAGTGATAGACTTGCTAAGACTTCTGACTCTTAGGTCTTTTCCGTGGCCTTTGAGAGCTGCACAGAGTCCACGCACAAGCTGAGTGCCCTCATGGCTCCCTAAATTAATCCTTCAGTTCTAGCTAAGTCCAGCTACTCCAACCTGAATGTAACTCTGTGGCACTGCGACAAATATGCAAGATTTCCATTATTGCCTCTTGTTGATTGCAACTCATGCTTGGAAGTCCCCCTAATTATCCAGGGTAAGTGGTATGTATCTTGGGGCTTTCAGCTCTACACAAATTTTGATTTTTTTATGGCCACATCCACGGGATGCTGCACTGAAAGATCAGATTGTTTTTAAGAGTGAACCTTATCTCATCAATCAAGAAAGAAGTTATATTACTCTGCTTAAAAGTTTTTCAATTTCCTTTTGCAAAAACCTTTTTTTTTTCTCTCCAGCAAATGCTACTTAAGTATTTCCATTAACTTAAAAGAGGGCATGAGAAAGTTAAGTAAAAAGGAAAAACATTCTGTGACATTTTAGCTTGAAGTGGAAAAATCAGTTTTTGAACTGTAGCTAAAGACAAGTTAAATTTGCTCAGTGTACAAATAACTAGTTGCATAACAAATTCACGTTCAGCTTCTAAAGCTCAAAAAGAAGCTACTGTTAAAGTGATTGTTTGTATGGGAAAACCCTGTATCTGTTTCCTTCGGATGTCCGTTTCACACTTGCCAAATTTCCAAACGCAACACAGAACTTCTCTCATGGCAGAACATTTAGCATCAGACCTGAGCAGAGCTGGGGTACTTGGCTTTGTACCGACGCGTAGTGTGAAACCATGTCTCACAACTAGTTACACTGACCTAGCTGCACAGTCAGTTGGCACCATCAGAAATCAAGCATGTGAAACTGAGAACTAAAATAGAACACGGCTGTAGCACTCTTCCTCCCAACTACTGCCCAGGAGCATCAAAGGGAACAGAACCAGCATTAGGGGAAAACGATGAGGACAAACTTCAAAATGCACTTTTACTGGGGTTTAATACTTTACTAAGTGCTAGAGGACAGATATTGTCTTAGATACTGGAGATTCTTCTGTGGTTTGGCCCTGGGTATCCATTGGTAAAGCTTGGCAAATTCTCCAATAGGGAGAGCACACTTCACTGCAACTGATTTTACAGATGTAACTGCGTTCTAAGGTAATGCTTTAACGTGAAAGGTTTGTGGGTGTTTTTTTTTTTTTAGGCTCTTTTCAAATATAACTAATGGAAATTTAGTTTGTTACTTTGACTTCTGTCACCCACTTCCAGAGCAGGTGATACAATGTACTGTCGCATGCTGATCTATGACCACCACAACAGTAAAAGCATGAAAAGGTTACGTGAGGAAGCAGATATTGCTCCCATTCAGGATCTTCATGTCACTTACTGCTTCCTCAAGATTAAAGATACAAACAGCTTCACCTTCAGTTTTCCGGCATGAAGATGCTAAAGCAGTGAACAATGTGTTCTCGGGCTGAAGTATGGGCTGCCTCATATTAGAAAAAACATCTCAGCAACTAGAACAGTCCACAGAGAGTTAACAGAGAATGGGCAGTGCATTACACCCCTGCCCTCCCAACTCCTTGCTAGTTTAAGCGGTAGTGTTATTAAACTCATTTGACAGGAGATTTATCTAGTTCTAGATCAAAGCTAACAAGAAGGAACTATAGAAAACTACACGGCAACAGCATGGTGTCTGTGGCACAACACCTTAAAAAGCACAGAGTGTACTTCCCTATTCTTCGAGTCAGCTCTGCAGGCTGAGGGTGGGAGAAGAAAGCCCACAACCGTACCTCCCCCCTCCAGCCAAAACCACAGCAACTGCACTTCTTCTTTCTACACCCGTGCAAGCTCAACCTGCAAGACCTGAACCAAGGAACACTAGTACTTTAGCAGTTGTGCGGACAACAGAAAAACATGCTCTCAACTTATCCCACGTAACCTTCACCTACGTATTTACTCACGTTTTCACTGGAACACAGACCTAGTGGCATTCTGCCAAGATTATACAATTCAGGCAGCTGCTTAAATGCTGTGGCACTGACCAGAACTTGCTCCTCTCACTCGCATCTGCCTTGCCTCCCACCTTTAAGTCTTCCACCAGCTGCTCTGCACAGAAGCCTCACCTTCAGTGGCCTTCGCATACATGCAACAAAGGGAGACAGGGAAGTGTAAAAGTAGCAGCTCTGATCCAAGGACAGCTTACCCTCCATACATCTTTCCGATGAGCTTAGCATATTTTAAACACTAGAAAGTTTAAATATTGTAGGTACAGTTGACCCTATTAAATTCAGCACCGGAAGAGTTTAAGGAGCAGTCAGCTATTCAAACACGACTTTAATTTAGATACATAAATTATAAATAGCAGAGCTACTTGCCTACTTAAACATTAAACAAAGAGTTACAGTACCATACTGAGTGATGGTCTTAATTTTTGAAGACAGATGTCACAGCTACCTCATACTTAGCATTCTCAGAGGTTTCAACCAGTACAGTCATTTCTGTACCATTATGATATCATCTCACTAGCTAAAGCACATCCGTGCCTGAAGGCTCCACTCAAGGTCTCCAAGCACCACAGTTAATACAGAATGACACCGCATCTGTCCCAACAACCAATCCAGTTAGACAGTATGAAGGTTAAGAAATGAAATAGGAGAATAGAGCGAGCACAAAAGGATTTGCTCAAGGCCAAATCTAGGTCAATGGTAGAACGTGAAGAAAACACGTTCTGAACTGGTCTTGCTTAACCTGACTGCCCAGAACTTCCCTTCACACCTCTTTTTCCCTCTTCCAAAAGCAGCACTTCCTTGTACCAGCCACTGACTTAACCAGACACTGGCAGGTCAAGAGAACTACTACAGCGTGTAACCCCTAAAACTGAGTGGTGAAAACGCTCAAAGCTCTCCCAGAAAACATTGGTGCTTTCAAAATTTTCAAATTTTTGCTCTTTTCTTTGCCTTCAGAAAGATATTGGCTTGAGAGGGAGTGTTTCAATCAATATATGAAATTACAAAGAATACACCGTTATAGGCTCTGTGCTCTTCATTGCTCTTCTACAAAAGGTAAAACTTTGAGAAAGCACAGAATTGCTAGGGGAAAAAAGTGAAAAGGCTGCACTGATTAATTTATGTATGGTAATAAGACAATTTATTTAAATGTAATAAAATCAAACATGGCATTTGAATTTTTTGAGGTTTTTATTTGTTTATTTTTTATGGAAAAGCGTAACCCACTCTTCAAAATCTACATACTCTGTATGCCATGTAAATCTCAAACTGTAAGTATAAAAAATAAACCTCTATCTTACAAAAATAATGCTTCAGAGCAGTTAATAAAGCAAATAAAATTACTTTGTCTGTTATTTTTTTCTTTTCTTGATATGTTATGATGCATACCAAGAGGAAGCACCTGGTAAAAACCACACATATGGCTCAGGTCTATAAGCAAGCTCAACCATGAGAGGCAGGGCATCAGATGAGATCAACGTGAAAACACTTTCTATGAGGTGAATGCTACAACTACCATCCTGAGCCAGCCATCTTCAGAATTCCACCTCCCTCTCATCAGGGAGAGCCAGAAAACTTTCTGCCAATATTATAAGGAGTAAGGCTTAGCAGGGTGCAAATTCCTGAAGGGGGAAAAGACAATTGGGGAAAAAAGAGGAGAGAAAACAGAATCTCCTCAGAAGTTGCATGGAAACCATCCAATTTATTGATACCTGCTCACCGTAGCAATTTAGCTTGAACTAATTGTACTGAGTTCTCCTTAAACACCAAGAAGCAGTTTATTAAAATTGTCAAATCAACCTCTGTAAAACACACTATAGAATTTAGGTACACACAGGGCAATTAACGGCAAGATTTTTCATAAGTTTACTGCACAGCCAGACTTAGTCATTGTTAACAGATAGCTTTTTGTTCAAACAAAATATTAAATTGTAGATTCAATACCTTATCATCACTACATCTGATTTCAATTTTGGCCTGTCAGAAAGCAATATCCTGTGACAATTTAGGTTTCCCAAAGGTTTTTTTGAGTTAGATATCAGAGGCAGCAATTGGCTCGTTAGTGTTTATTTACAGCATATCCCAAGTACGACAAGGACATAAAATAGGTAGATGATCCATTATTTCCAATAATCTAACATGTTCCAGGCCTGTATAGGTTTCTTAAACAATCCTTTGAAATGGCAGGGCAGTAGATTTTGATCTTTTTCAGCTCCCCACAGTACTACATGACCTGAGACACACGAAAATCAGGCTCCATGGACTTGGTGCTTTTGGTAGTTGCTGTGTAATAGATGGGAAAATGCTGGAAACCTTATTTCCAACATCATCTTCCTGAACAATCAGTAAAGTTAAGGGACAATTTTGACAAGTAGCAAGAAGGTTCAAAGATTTTGAGATGGCAATATATGCACTGTGCAGAATTGTCTAAGGGATGGTGCCACATCAACCCAGATTAGCTACAGCTCCAGACAAAGACCAATAAAACTTCAGTCATCTACTCTGTCTACCCTTCTACATTTAGCTCTCTGAGAAATTAAACTCAGAACACGAAGGACAGCCCATTCTTTTTGCTATTGCTGTTCTTAGATGTATTTATGTAAGTTTAAACCCAAGTAATAACACTAAGAACAAAGTTAAACAAACTAAATACTTACATGGTTACTAACGCATTAAGCAGACTGCTAAGTCTAATGTCATTCAAATTGAAAAGAAAGAAGATAAACTGCTGGGTTCATTTAATAGTTTTTATGTATCTTACAAAACTGTGAAAAAATACAGATCCATTAGACACAAGAGAAAGAAATCTGACAGAAATGAGACTGAGTATGTTACTGTTTTGAGTAAAACATGAGGGTGTTTGCAAGTATCTTGAAGATCTTTTCAGCATTATTTAGGTCAAACAGACCAACTATTTTTCAAAGCATCCAATTAATTTCACAGTATCTCCTATTGTTTATTAAATAATCACTGTAGCTTGGCATATTTATAAATCAAGAAAGGAACAATATTTTGAAAGAAGTATCACAGCATGGGAAACCATCTTGCTGTCTTTTGCACTTTTCCCAATTTGAAAGCATCTTGGTGCCATGTTAGACATTTGATGAAATAATTGCTTTCCAGTTCTCTATTTCTAATTTTGTAATTCAAATACCCAAATTTACCTAAAGTAAACCAAAGCTAGATGCCAACTCAAAAAACCCACACCCCATAGTAATTGCTCTATTATAGGACATTTATTGGACAATCAAGAATTACAATTGGTACAGTTTGGCAACAGTCTCTCTAGTGTCACTACACATGGAAGAGCTGTCTGGAGAACTGGTCTGTCAGCTCAGGAACCGGTACAGCGTTTCTGCAGCAAATCTGAATCACAGCAAATCACAGGTTCAAAGCAGCTGCCAAAAATGCTGCTGTTCCCTTGTACTATATTTTTGGGAAATGAAAACAGCCTGAAGTTACAAGTAATGAATTTTGGAAAGATCCTTAATGAGATGTTAGCCTTTTTCATTGCGGTTCTATTGCTAAGAGCAAGGAGAGGCAGTTCAGCATTTCCACTGTAGTCTCTGCAAGACTTCAGCAATTGTCTCCCATAGCACACTACCACACTAGAAGACTGGTGGGAAAACAGTTCTAATTTACAGCTATATTGACCAACAACAGAAAAAAGCTACTTAAACATTAAAAAAAAAAAAGAAAAAGTATGACACATGGTCACTACTGCCAGTAAGAACTTTAATGCTGCCTGTAAGAACTGAATCAAGATTTACTAGTTATGTGGAATACATAGTAGCGCCTTAACCATACGTTTCCTGATTTTAAATCTGTGGCCTTACTATTTCTTTTGACATGATTACTGTCTTACATGCATAAAGGGAGATTTTGATCAAGTATTGCCTATTTTAAAGTTTGGGGTTTGGTGGTTTGTTTTTTTGTCACTGTAGAACGACGAGTGAGGGACGGAAGATATTGCTACAGAAATAAGTTCTCCCTTCAAAAATATTTTAGGTAAATGATTATTATTTTGATTGCAGAATCAAGTATTCTCCGTGAACTAATTAGGAAAAAGAAGGAATTAAAAAAATTGCAGCAATCCATTTCCTTGTAGACCTGTCTTATGCACTGAGTGTGAGACTCATGGACACCTGACTCTGACTCTCCACCACCACCACAAACTTGCACCTATTGCATCGCCTCTACAGTTTGAAGAATCTTTTCCTTTTTAAGGCCCCATGTGCCTGCCAACTCACTCACCTGCAACCCAGATCCCACAGGGGGAGAAAAGTCACAATGTGTTTTTCTAACCAAATTTTGTCCTCAAAGACCAAAGCAGGGGATACGTTGCGCGCAACAGCCCGTTAAGCTCTGCATACCTGCCGTATCACGCCTGCCATACCTCACACCCTTGCTCAGAAAGGATCAAAATATTAGGCTAAATACATTTGTTTGGTGCACTTGACTCTGCTCAATCTACACAACTGAGTTTTCTAGAGGGGAAGTCTACAACACTGGTCACTACAAGACCACAGCTCAGGAATCATATGATAGTTTGTACGGAAACCGAAACTTTGGGTTACAAAACCTTTTTGCAAAAGACTGCACAAACACAAACCAAAAACATACATAGCCAGTTGTCCTCTCTTCCTGCTCTTTTCTCCCTATTCCTTCCAGTGTGCTTATATATTTTCCTAAAGGAGACGGCAAAGAACTAATAACTATACGAATTCTAGTTTGCATACATTCTAGGGATAGCTGCTTATCTGCCACAGCAATGCAAAATACCCACGTTCCTCCAGATAAAGCACAGAACTGTCTGTTTACATCACCTGTCCAATGCAAAGGGCAACAGCTTCATACAGCGTGGGCACAGACTGCAAACTGTTACTTTTGGGTGGGGACTGGTGGAGGGAAATTAGCAACAGCTAGCAACAAGAAGCATCTTCTTTTATATATAGAAAGATGTCTCTTTTTTAAGATATGTGTGAACTCTCTTCCGGTACAATGTAGAAAAACAAATAAACAGATACTATCACAAGGCAAACAGAATACCACATTACGTGCAAAATATACAACAGTGTCAGCAGAGGTCTAGAAAGCAAATACTAACTTTTAATTAACATTTTGATAGTTCTCATATTTATTTCTTTCTGGGGAGCAGATTTTTAAAGCTGTATCTCCTCAGACTGACAATCTTTTTTCTTTAGAATTCTCATATTTTATGTGTTTCCATATAGTTTCTTTCTTATGGATACAGCAAACGAATGCCCATATGGAAAGCTGTAGACATGCAGAACATAATTCAGCTCCCTGGCTTTTTAATTCTGTAATATCATGCTTCTAAGGCTCATTTCCACCATGACTGAGAAGCTTTTTCTCAGCTATGGATCTGACGCAGGAGAACACCACATCTCATTAAATTCAGCACAGCAAAATTCTCATTTGGCCACATCTCATAGGACCCTCTTTAAGGAAAAAGGTGATCATTTTATAGTGACAACTACAAAACAGGAATGGTGAAGGTGATATGGTAAACACACTATTGTACTAAAAAAAAGTATGTGTTTCATAACATTCATATGGATGAAGTGGCCTTGCCTCTTCAATTTTTTACACTTACCTTGGTTGACTTGTCAGCGGCATGTTCTCGTTTTCCTACATGGTTCCCCATGACGGATCACCAGAACTTCAAATTCTGAAGAGATAAAACCAAAACAGCATTTTTGAAACCAATACATTTGTATTGAAATACAAATTAATTTTTCATCAGACACAGAACAAAAAGATGGTTCTCATACAATAAGCATTTTTACAGTCCAAGGTAAGATCTGTGAAAGATCCTAAGAAAAAAAAAATGCTTATCTGGTCTATTTTGCAAATCCAAGCAATACCAAAAAGTTTTCCTTCTTCTAAAAAAAAAAAGACAAACAGAGGACTGAAAAGAAAGTATTTTTTGTGAAATCTGCACATAAATCAAAAATAGATTAGGAATTAGGTCGAGGATCTGTCTTTCAATGTTACAAAACAGTGTAAGATATATCAAATTATCTCTAACTACAAAGTTCCATAAAATATCAAGTTATTTTAAATTCACATTTGCCATTATATAAACAGCAATTACTGAAAAAAACCACCACACTAAACAGCTAACAATTTACCGTGGAGGTGAGAATGGAATTGTTCTTTATAGCCCACACTTTCATAACAAGCACATAAGAAAGGAATGCCAACTCTTTCTTTGTATTTTCTGGCTCATACTGTTGTATCTCAGCTTTAACAGAGCTTATGTAGGTTAAACCACAACACTCAAATTTCAGCTTTTAGAGTACTCTTGTGGTTATGCTACATATTTCTTCTCATAGAAACATGTGTTTGTATAGGCTCTTATACACAGCTCCTGCCTTCAGCCGATATGAACGCAGTGCAAGGTAGCATTTTAAACCCTGAAACTACATGCAAGAGAAGTTTCAAGTGGACTTCTTCCTCTCAGAATTATGAACTGAAATTTCAGTAATAAAGTGAAGTTTCCGGTGGTAACAGTAACACTTCATTACTCTGCAATAAACAGAAATCCCAGCACAACGCTCTCACTCTCAGAGGGCTACATTATTTCATTAAGCGTAATCTTATGAAAAAGCTAGGGAGAAAAGAACAACCAGATCTTTACTGTGATAGAAAATGCTCGAAGTAAAACAACAGGCTATTAACCGGTTACACTCGGTAGAACATACACATATAGTTAAAACCTCAGCTACGTGCGCTGATTTGTGTACCAAAGGACTCTAAAGATAGAGGCTTTGATTACTTCTGACTTTTCATCGCAGAAATGTGTACTTTATCAAAAGCAATCTTGTCCTGTGTCTCTACTGCAACTTTTGGAGAGGTTGTTAGATTTATTTCCACCCAATCCCAATGATAAATTTCAAATTAGTGAGGGTCTGCAGTGCAGTCTCCTTCGACTATTCACTGAATTCCACTCTAAAAATCAAAGTGCAACATATCATGGTATCTGATTAGGCAATTCCTCACAAATATCTACTTCTGAGGTCTCACAACGGAAAAATTAAAAAACATCTAAACTGAGTAAGTATACTTAAGGCAGAATTTATTGGCAAATTGGAAACAGATTTTTTTTTTAACAGCATTATCTATTGCATAAAAGATTACAAGAAAAAAAATCATATCCTTTCAAATTGTTAAACCAGCACAACCAATTCACATTTTTGTGAGATTATGAAAACTTTCAAGGAAAAATATGAATAAATTCATATAAACTGGGTTTCACAGCTAAAATACCTCAAACTGGCCTTCTGAACAGCAGCTCACCTCTCACATCACTTTCTTTGCAACCTATGGAAAAGAGTGGAATACAAAACTATAGGAAATGTCTACAGCAGAATATAAAGGCATAACGTTCAATTGTTACTCTTCCAGTCATTTATCGAAAGATTAACTGTCAAACTTGATCTGTAATACAAATATGTTTAAGTGAACAGAGCATGAGGCCAATGCAATACTTGCAAACTAGAACTCTGATCAGTGTCCCCCTGCCTCCCCTTTGTCACCCTGGTGTCTCTGGAGTCACGCTACAGGAACAAGCGCCCTGCACCCGTGAAACACTGAGCACATCATAGTCCCAGTCCTGCAATGCCAAGGTAGAAAAAGATACCAGAATACAGATGAGTTTTGCTGTGAAACTGAGTCAGATAGATGTCTAAAAATCATTTGTTGGCCAGTGAAAAGAAAAACAGTAAAAAATTCCATGCTGCCACATCAGAGATACCCAAAAATGATAAGGCCAGTTTTCTACTCAAATGTCTGCACAAAGACAAGATGCTAAAAATTGCACATGGCATGGAATAAAAAGGAAAAAAAGTCTTGGAGAAATGGAAAGGCACAATGCTATTCCAAGTTTAGGAGTGCAGATTGAAAGTACAACTACATCTGGGCCGAGTGTTACATTTCTCTACAGGAACAGATTTAACAGTTGAAAACTAATGGCATTGATTCAGCCTGCACTTCTGTTTCCTTTATTGTTTAGAATGTGTCAGAGGGACAGCATGTGGTCAAAATTCAGACGATCCACCCCTTCTTATTCTCACTTCATATGCAGGAATTAACGCTAATGCAACTAGATTTTACTCCATCCTTTTCATGCATAAATGAACGCAAATGTTTAAACTCAGTCTAAGTTAGCTGTAGGCATCTGCTATAAACTCCTTACATAGAGATAAAGCTACCTTTTAGCCAAAGGGACAAAAGCAGAAGGCTGGATAGCGAGACTACCCTAAAAGTTACAGAATTCTTCACACTACTTATTAAATGGAGAAAACTTTGTGAAAAAAAGGCTTCCCAAAAATCTGATGTGTATTAGGAAAGTAAAGGTATAGTGCCAACTCTTGTGTAGATACCTGATTAGGAAGCAAAAACATACATACACACAAACCGGTAAACATTAAAATCATCTACAACAACAAAAAGACCTAATTTTTCACTTTAGCCTCAAAGCAGAAGTCTGCCTTACTTGACCGAAAACTGAGCACACGGCGTCATTTTCACGTCAGGATGCAAGTACATCCTGAAGTGCAAAGACTTACAACACTGATTTTGGTTCTTACTGTGGCGAAGAGACCACACCGCACAGGTTCTACCTGTGCCAATCTTTATGCAACGAGTTGAGTCACTGCTTTCAGTGGGATTACTCATTGTACGATCTTTGTAGGAACTTGCAGCCAACTATTCAAAAAAATCCGAGCTGGAAAAAGATTTTTATTTTCTTTTTAGTCACCTTCATAACATACAGGCTGCCAGACTAAGCAGCTTTCTATACAGAGAAGCAGCAGCTTCTTGCACTTATTAACGTCAGTCAACTGATGAACATTCTTGTTTGCAGAGGTGTCCGTACATGCTTTAGCACTGATAAACAGCCACAAGAATAGTCACAAAGCTCTAAAACAATGCAAAACCAGAAGTACTGTGGAAACGCAGTAACCTTCCTTGAATCCGACGTGAATCACGTCTAACAATACGCTGCCAAAATAGGCCTGAGCATGAGATGGAGCCTATGACCACAACAATAGCGTTTGTCTGAAACCTTCCTGGTGAAACCCAGCGAGTTTCGTAAATCCTGTGAGACGAAAGGTTTCGCATATGATCTTGAGTCATAAAATGAGAGGGAACACTATGTTAGTCTGCAGGATCACCGGTACATCACCTGTGAAACTCCCCACCAAGACTGTGGGTTTCAGCATATTAAAACCATCCCAGGGGCCCAGGAAATAAGAGGCCACGGGAGCAAACTGATTTAATAGGACTAAAAGTTGAGAACGTTTCAGCTGCCTAACAACTCCTTTGGGTGAAGTGAGTGAATTACGGCGGGAAGCTGTGAACCGCCGCCAGCAGAGCCACCCAGCCACCCCAGCACTACGCCACCACCACGTACCGAGCTGAACCAGCTCCGCTGCCGAGAGCCAGGCACTTCCCCATCGATGACGGATACAAAAGTCACGCCAGCTATCCAGGCTGCTTCAAGTAATTCCAAAAATAGCCCAGGGATTTTGCCTGGGGAAATAAAATTAAGTGTCTCGTCCCATCAATTTACTTTCTTACAGAATCAGTCTAACAGGTAACCTGAAGGAAGCCTAGACCAAGAGGCTTTCCCGCTTTCTTCGCGATAGGAAGCCACCTTCCAACTAGCAACAACTACAGAAACGCCACTGCCTTACCCAAGGACAGAAACTTCCTCCTTGTTGTCTGCCAAACACAAAATAAAAATAAAACTCATCCAAAAAGGGATAGAAAAACTCAGTCCTACACATAACATCGATAAACAATACCTATAAAAATACACGTATGTTGGGATCATGTAACTTATTTCTCTTTATCTGAGCAGATGATTAAAAATAGGGGTTTGGAAACATGTATCGTCATATCATTTTTTTGTAGCCCATTCTAGTCTTTCTGTTGAAATTAAATGGATATTTGTAGTTAAAAAGAGGTTCTAATCATCTTCCCCCCCCAACACTGTCCTATAAAGAAGTTTACATTATCATTTAAAATTTCCACTGAAAGGCAGAAAAATGTTTCTCTAAACATTTTGAATATACCAAGAAATGCAATGGTATCACTTTCTCCAAGTTACACTGTTTTAACTGCAAAATAGCATTCTCTTACTCACTCATGGGAACCTGAGAAAAGTTCACCCCTTGTAATCGTCAGACTGTAAAGAGTGTCCTTCCCGTGCAATATCTCACAGAACATTATAATTTCTTTATCATTTGTATTTAAAATATAAAACTTCGGACCACGAGCTGGTTTGCAGTGACAGCTCACCAACTGAAATTCAGGAGTTACAAAAGGCCATAAGCCAATGCACCTGAAGCACCTTTATTGAACATTAATGGTTCATATTAAAATACGTAAACTACCAAACATAAATCACAGGATGCTGCAAATGGATTGTTAAATATGATCCTGGAAGAGTAATTTAGTTATGTAAAATAAGGGTTCAATCTTACCTCTTCCCACACACTTAATTATGACTCAACAGAACTACACATAATAATAAAGGTATGCAAGTACTTACATATTTACAAGTATCAGAACATAATTATTACCTTGTCTAGGAATACTTATTCACCACAAACTGATGTTGTTGGATAATGATGCGGAGCTACAACGGTAGATATGTTCACCAAGTGCTCCTGGCCTTACTCACACATGGGAAGGGTAACCATAGAATATAAAAATATTTGAGGAATTTACTTAGAACTTCCTGCTAAATTCATGACTATTCTTACCCAAGTAAACATTACATTTTACTACTATATCCAGATCTCATTAGACAAAATAAAAAGCATAATTACTTTTAAGAAATGTGCAACTTCTCTCTAATTTTGGTAGCCCTCTAATATAGACTCTTAATTACAAACTTACCCAGCAAAATGATATGTAAAAGACTTTTTTTTTTTTTCCTCTAGTGTCAGGTGCAGGTTACGTAGCTTCCTGGGAAGCAAGCTGACACATTGCCCAGCACTGGCTGCCAGCTAGATGGAAATCTTTGAGTGGGTTTTTATTAGGCTCTCACTGTGATAGACATCTTTGGAAGGAAGCCCTTCACTACAGCCTTCTTTCAAAACAGACTGAGACACCAGGCAAGCCTCATCTGTTTCTTCAGAATTCCCTCATCATGGTAGCCTTGTATTCCAATGCACCAAGAAAGAAAACCTCTAGTGGGCACAGGTGAGTGACCTGCAGCTAATTCCATCAGCAGCCACGGTCAGAAGCTTCAGAAACAGATGTGAGCAACCATGTAACAAAGTAATCTGCCTCATGGACAAAACTCCTTCCTGGGAATCCTGCCCTCTTAAATCAAGTGTTAAATTATTTCATAAAATATTGTGCCTTATCTCCCTTACAAGTTTCATCATTATTTAAGGCAGATTTAATTTTTTATTACCTGTGAAATTGTGTAATCCTTGCAAGATCAAATCTTATTTCACTTTTGACTCCCACAATGATACTTCTCTGAGGAACCCCTCCTGCCAGAAAAATACGTTATTCCAAACACATTTCCACTGCGAGTGATCAAACCCAAGATTTCAGTGATGATGGTAATATGTTAATCAGAGAAGTCACCAGGAGTTTAGTACCAATAGGTGTACCTAATCAGGCTTGTAGAGCACCTTGCACATCAGAGTCCTGGCCAACCTAGACATGTTTATAGACAACTTGCTATGTTTATAGACAACTGCATGTGCCTTAGCAAAGATCCTAGACCTAGAAACCCACCCCTCTTAGAGACTGGCCAAGTTCTTAAACACTATCTATCTGAGAAAGTACTCCTCAGAGCTAGTACAGTTGCTCAATAATTTACATAACCTCATGTATCATTGCAAAGGACATCAAAATTATTTAATTTTCACCACATTATTATGCAAACAGTACAACACAGGAGAAAGGCTACAACATTGAGACAGAATATATTCTGGGAAGAACACTGCTGCAAGCTATTTCCTAAAATTGCCATGAGGTAAACACAGCAGACAGGACCCAAGGTTTTTTTGAGATCTTTTCTGACTCCTTTGATTAGAATTTTCCTCTCTCTATCACCAACAAGAAGGATATTGCACAATTATTTTTTTTTAATAAAAGCATTTGATATTCAGGAATCTCACCTCAGCACAGATAAGGATAGTCCAAACTCAATTATAGATAACAGTTTGTAAAAACAATTATAATGAAATTGTTAAACAACATATTTATTTTCTGTAGCTTAGGTTTCTCTTGCTCTTCTCTTCTTTCTTCCTTCAACTCACTTCACTCACCTTTCTGCAATACCGTCACCTTCATCCCACTCATTAAGAAAAAGAAAAGATAAACTTTTAAAACAAATTTCTCAACAGGCATTTTCTGCTTCCCTTTGTGAATAGAAAAATGCCCACCTGACATCACTTAGCACACACTGATATCTATACTCCCTTAAATAAACACAAGTTGTCAATTATTATAATCAAATGGCATTAGCTCCATGCTTACTGTTTGTCTTCAAAACACTGAGCTTAGTGGAGCCCTTCAAACTCCATGTCAATCCACCTGCAGGGTCATAAGGAAATTTCCTTAATCACCTCCACTTTAAAACAGAGGTCAGTGCATTTTATGGGGGAGGGAGGTACTACCCAAAGACCTAGGGCAAGGTACAGATGCCCCCAGCACATCCAAGCCCCCTACCATGCCATTCCTTCTGCCTGCTGCTCTTCTACCACAGCACCTACACCTCAGGGGTTGACAAAAATGTGGATTTCTTTGTATGTACTCCATGCTTTTGCTGAGATACTTGCACCTCACATCTGTTCACAGCCTAAGGAACAGAGGGCCACATACATGTCAAACATACACTTCCCTTGAACCTATACCAAAATACCTAGGAAATTAAGACTGATTTATCTATTTTTATTTCTATTTTTGTATCAACAGATTCATTTAATTGGCTACACACTGTATTTTATACACAACACCACAACAAAACAGGCCATTTTTTGGTTTTGTTTTGGGTTTTTTTTTTCATATTGGAGGACTGTTTAGGTCTGCATGGCACACAAAACCTAGAAGCAAGGACCAATTTTCCCCAACCCTCCAAAAAGGATCAGACACATAATCATTGGTGATATTTTCCAGCACCTGTGTGGTCCAGAGACAAAACAATTTGATGTGGCAGTAAAATAAATTCGTTAATGAAAAAAATGAAAATAAAATTAAAAAAATAAGGACAGAGAAAGATACAGAGAGAATGACTAAGAAGAGACACATCATAACCTCATTCTGTATATTGCAAAGATATGCAGTAAACTTCTAAGACCATCACTTTCCACTGTCATTGCTTCTAAAGTACCATATTTGCTTTTGGAGTACACCTTCACAGCTGTGGACTTCACCTCTTGGCCTCAATGAGTCAACAACTGAAAGGTACAGACTTGACCTAAATGTTAAAATATTTTTTAAAAACATATATTTTTGTGTGCTGGTTTATAACAGAAGTGCAGTATTAACCAGGAAAAAGAAAAAAGAATGACATTGAAATCAGAGAATTTCAGGCCAAAGTAATAATCTTACCAGTATCAGAGGGGAAAAAGCACAGAGCAATCAAGAAACTGTACAGACAAGTATCATTATTTTTTACTCGGAGACTTTCTGTGTTTGAGATTAAGGTACCCTGAAATCAAACAAGACCTCACATCTGTTTTCACATAAAAATGAAAAGATACCATGAGAATAAAAAAAAAAAATATTTGAAGACTCACATTTTTTTCCCTGTTCCCTGTTTAGAAAAACAAGTCCTCTCCAAATGGTGAACGGTATATTCTCCCTTCCAAAGTGAGGCAGGTTCCCTAAGCTTCCCAGGGAACACAGCCACTTTGATGATCAGCATTTAATTAGCACGCTGTAGAGACTGATGACAAAATGCACACCTGCAGTGCGTCTAAACACACGTGAATCAAAGGCACTGTACGCTGGCTCTTATCTTCTCATA
Organism: Xenus cinereus; assembly: GCA_025774025.1. Lineage (NCBI taxonomy): Eukaryota > Metazoa > Chordata > Aves > Charadriiformes > Scolopacidae > Xenus > Xenus cinereus. The sequence continues at coordinate 98,000,451 of JAOXJK010000012.1, read as the reverse complement.
TTCAACAGACTGACAGATGGGACAAGAAAATGATTCACCCTCTCCAGACACCGTTAAGTTTGCTGTGAGAAAACACTGAACCACTATATCCTTCGCAATTAAATAACTCAATTAAAAAAAAAAAAAGGGCGTAAAAGCCTCTCTCTCTGCCCGACCTTTCTCTTCTTCTGTTATGACTTCATATATAATCTATCTATACTGTAAACATATCAACCAAGAGATGGGTTTCCTGTAAATGCTCCTCTGTTACATTTGGCATAAATATTGATATTACGAAAGGGTCTGACTTTCGCCATACTCCAAGTTGACTCCCTCTTGGCTCAATCTACTGCCGTAGAGTCATGTCCCTCCCTTCCCATAAACACACAGCCAAAGAGGCACGAAACTCAACTTTGCTTTTCTGACTTGAAAAAAATTCATCCTTAACTATATGCTTATATTTCTCATTCTTTGTGCATTATGTTTCTTACTTCTTTCTGCCTTCTCTTTTACTAGCTTGATTTCCTGAAGGTTCATGCATGACATTACACTCTGAAAGTAATTTTTTAAAGTAACTTGATGGAGATTTAGTCCTCAATACTGTAATTTGTGAGTGTGCTTAAAACACATAACAAGGTTCAAGGTTCACCTGACAGCCTCCTAACAGGTTACTATTATCCACAGTCTGCTAGCATAAACAAGGCAGTTCTCCAGCTTGAAATGGGTTTGCAATGCAAGTTGCAAATAACACCTCATGAACCTTAAGCAGGGATTTGTAAATTCATCTGCTCCTCAATCAATAAATAAATTTAAGAACAAAGGGACTTACAAAGCCGTAGAGAAGCAATTTTTCTGTGCTCATGAATGCCTATCTGGAAACACAGATACTATGACACCAGTTTGGGATTTTCTCTGGCAATTACACAACGGTTTGCTCTCCCTTCTGAACAAGGAAAGCAACATTATTTTTTGCTAAGGATAACTGTATATTTGAGAAATAAATAAATCTATCACCTTTTCAAACGGAATTTCAGTCCAGGTATTTTGGGCTTTAGTTGTTTAGGTCAGAGGCTCAGCAGGTTACAGTCACTAAGCTGTCAGTTGTTGCACTTGAAATTTTAAATAATTAATGAGTAACATCAGCAACCCTGGCACTGGAATCTCCACGAGAAAGCACTTAAGTCTTTACATCACCCCGATCAATTATTGTACTTGTGTCTTTCTTCAAATATGCTTTCAAGTACTCATGTCTCATACTCAAACATTGCCTCATTTTATCTAAATCTTAAATTTCATGTACTAATGTTACTTTCCCAACCTTTATCCAGACTATATACAAAGACAGCATAGAAACAGTCATTACTGAATTACTATTGAAGAGAACAATGAAAGACCCACAGAAAAATTTCTATTTGAACACAAGAGCGTACAAAATCTACACAAGACAATTATTTCCCCTTCTTTCATTAAAAAGAAAATCAGACTTTTTATTTCATGTGAAAAGGAAAACCAAAGAATGTGACAGGCCAAACACTCGGTTCTTCAGAATAGTTTTCTAATGCAGTTCACAATTTACATCAAATTCAACATACAAGAAAAAAAAGATTAAAAAATTTGGCAAATTGTCAAAATAGTGGAGTAAGAAAATGTGTTTCAATAAGGTTACTAGCAGTGTATTCACTTTCAAAGATAATTACCAAAATATACTACGAATCCACCATATGATTAAAAGTTAAGTAGGCTTATATATAATATTCACAGCACCTGTCACAAGAATATCTTGTTCTTGAACAAGTTTCACTTGTAAATTACAGGGACAAACTATTTTACTTTTATTTTTAACTGAATGTTTTTAAAAGAAGAAAAGGTTTCAAGTACCATCATTAAAATCGTGACAGGGTCCACAGCCTTCAACCAAGAAGTGATCTCATTCCAGACAGCATGCAAAGGCAGTGAGGAAGTTCCTTCCCTAAAGGTCTTGCAACATAAGTATACAAGATATATGAGTACGAAGTAAACCTTTCTCCCATATTACAGATACAGAACAAAGGCGGAGATAAGTTAAGGGCAATATGTGAAAAACTACTTACGGCCCACTTGAGAAGCTTAGGCAGACATTAGAATTCTGAAAACTCATTCTCAGCTACTACATAATGCTGGGGTTTGTAATCACCACAGACGCCTCCTTTCTTATTTTACAAGTCCTTCGTGGACTTCAAGCTCTGCCATCAGTCATGCAAAACAACACTCCAGACATGATGACATGGCCAAACAGCTTCACGTGATTTTACACCAGAACATCATCAATATACAATGAGGTATTTCTCTGCCATCCCAGGTCTTCATGCAGCAGAATTTCTCAGACACCGAAAATGCTCAGCCTTATCACAAGACACAATGGAAACCACTGTAATACCCCTCCTCCCTGCCTTTTTTTAAAACAGCTATAGCAGGAGGTCACCCATACCATTAGATAATAAGCATGTGATTAGCATACTCACACAGGATGTGGGAAACCAGGGATCGTTTTAGAAGATACTGAGGGGAAAGATCAGCCTGACTTGATCACAGGATAACTGTGAGTCACCAATGTGATCTGGCAGGGGAAAATTTAAAAAAAAAAAAAAAAAAAAAAAAGATGACAGACAAACAGACCTACGTTGTACTATGAGGGGATATTTCCAGTCAAGATACGGAAGAAATAATGTCATCATACAAGCCACTAGCGTAACCTCAGCTGAATACTAGGTACAATTCTGGTCAGCCATATTTAACAACATGAATTTTTTACTAGAACAGATGCAAGGATGATGAGAGCAATAGGAGCCTGTTATACGAGGATAAGACTAAAAGCCCATGACATGTCAAGCTTAAGTAAAGCAAGCTAAATGCCAGTGTTAGAAGAGGAGAAAAAACATGCTGCCCACGTGTAAATCTAAGCTGAAAGTCAGAGTGTTTATAAATGTAAGAGCAGGGCTCTGGAAGAACTGGAGGAGAGTAGAAAGCCTAGCTGTGTTCAAGATGGAAAGCAAGAGTCTGAGTACTGTATTTCAGAGACTGCATGAATGGTGTGGTTCTTGCCACACCAGCAGAACAGGCCCAAATGTGACTCCTTTTGCCTGAGGATATTGCAATATTTCCAGACAGTATACCTGGAGGACAGCAGGGCAGGGGGAGAGCGGAGAGGGACTACCTTTTGGTGAGCCTGTTCATATACTGACAACTGACTTTAAAAAAAGATAAAATAATGAACCTCCCCAAAAAAATAAAATCACAAAACCCAGTGATTCCCCGGAAAGAGAGTGCGAAAATGATATGTGCTAGCTTTTAGCCAGCTGGGTTTCACAAGGGCAAACAGACTTTATTCCCCACTCTGAGTTCATTGCTGAATTCCTGCTTGACCATTTTATCCTGTAAGTGATCAGTATAAAGCACAGGAAAACTGTAATTCTGTCTGTACAAAGACATGTGTCTGCTGAAGAAAGGGACGGATGAGCACTCCTGCCCAACAGCCTCTGCTTTTGAAGCCTCCTCCTTGAAGCGGGTCTGAACCTTTTTGGGAAGAGACGGAGCTGATCTTCATCCCAAGCATGGTTTAGGCAAGTCAGCTGTTCTACAAGGGTGTCAGCACCTGCCCTCAAGGAAAAGGGTTGTGAGACACACACAAAGCACACACACCACCACTCCCAGCTCTGGGAACAGGAGCAGCCCCACAACACAACACACTGGGTTTGGACAGATACTGACTTTAAGGGGCCTTCTGCTTGTTGGATAATAACCTGAGGCATCTAATTCTCAGCATGAAGCAGACTAGGTGCTTTATACAAGGCTCTTGAAATCACTTTAACCCTGATCTCCAAAATCATTTACAAACTGACTGCTCTTTTCATAATATTCCTCCAAGACTAAATTCCAAAGTAGTCCTTAAAATCCCGTTCCCTCCTCAAGCACTCTGCAGTAAACACACCACCACAGGATATCAATAATGAATAATATTTCTACAGTCTTTGACACTTTATAATCACATACACATAACAGGCCCTCCAGCAACAGCTATTTCAAACCTGTGTGCATTGTATCATTGATTCAATCAATAAAGATGCCTCTCATCCCACTCCTTAGCAGAAAATAGATACCGAGCTGCTGATTTGGCTGAATTCCTCACTTTCCCACCTGAAACAATACTGCTACCTAACCTGTTACTATCAGCTCTTAATTGACCTACAGCACTCTCAAGCACCAACAGTTCATGGCACTAAAAGTGCAGTCAATACTGTAAGTTATTTTCCGAAGTACCAATGACATGACACCTGAAACAAAAACTATCATATAATAGTCAGTTATCAACGAGTGAAAACAATGGGTCTTTTATTTAGTGAGGCGTTTTGCTTAAACGAGTTTTTATCATGAAGATAAGGGATCAATCAGTTTGCAAGCAATTAAATTATATTGACAGCTTAGCTCTTTTATACTATTCTTTACTGGAAATTCAGCTCTTCTAAGTAAGTAGTTATATTTAGTTTCAAGAGATGTTGCAGCTGGAGCCTTTCACTCCTGAATACATTGCTCGTGACCCATGTGCAGCACCAATCCCTTCTTTATGCCAGCTTTGCCCAGCTGTGTTCCCTAACATTTAGTATGTGGTATTTTAAAACCTTACAATAGTTCTGGATGACCAAACTTGCCCTTATTAAGCTAACACTACGGTTTAAATCACTATCTTCTTTTGGTACATTCAGTAAGTCTAATGCATTACCATTTATAAATAAGTATCTATGAGTAAATCCATTCCTGGTTTGGTCTCTTGCCAGTGGCCAAAACACAAATATAATCATGATAAGGAAAAAAAATATGTTTTGCCCATTTATTATCTCAAAGCACACAATTCACTCAGAAAAAAACACCCTGATCAAAAAAACACAGCTCCACCTCCAAACCACAGGCTTCATAGTATCCGGCAAGGATGTTTAAAAACAAGAGCTAAAAGCACTGCAGACTTTGTATGTTTAAAGTTATGCAAAGTGGAAAGCAATTACCACCACAACTGTTTTTTGGGTTGGGTTTTGTTTTTTGTTTGGTTTGTTGGTTTTTGTTTTTAAACATAGCTGCATGTAAATATTTCATCAGCTTGGATACATCAGAGTTCACTTATAGTCACTCTTAATTTCAATTAGTAATGCACATAAAATTTCCATTATTTTGCCAACTATATCATATGAATAGCCAGTCCTAAAGCACTTAAAATTACACTATACATCAGTTGCCTGCTAGAATGGAGAATGTTTGAAGACTGTATCACATGTACTCTCTCAAATGCCACATGGGGAAAAGGTATAAGCAGATAATAACAGAATCAGACGCGCAGCAATGCCAGGCTCAGTGGGACTGGGACACGCACAGGTTGATAAAAGAACGCTATCACAACAGCAGAAACAAGGACGCCTAATAATTTTGGTACTGATTAATATTCTATTCATTTAAAGTCATAACACTCCTGGCAATACCAGCATCTTGCTCCTCACTTGCTTACCCTTTGCGCACTGCAGCCTGCCCATGTCCAAACACAATCCAGAATATATAATTTTTCACAAAGGAGATATTTTGGTTTGGGTTTTTTTTTTTTTCTATGTTCCCCTCCCCCTACCTGCCTGAGCCTGTATTATAAATACGGTATTGCAAGCAGTAGGAAATCATCTCTCCTGGACTGAAACATGCTATGTATGCATCATGGCAATGGTACTCAGCATTCTGCTCAGTCTGAACTCTAATTTCTTGCCTCAGTTTCCCTTAACATAATTCTTATTTGCTCTGTTTAATGTCAACTGGTAGTATTTTTGTGAGGCTGAAAAGCCACTTGCCTACTTCAGGCTCTTTGTCATGAATTTCTGTTGGGACAGGAATCACAAGGATCTCTCCATAGAGGAGCTAGCCACATTCTTTGTGACAGAGGCTGAATTGAAATAACTTAAGCGTATCTTTTAGTTTCATCTAATGATAGTTTAATTTTCAGGAACTTGAATGATATCAGACCTTATAAAAATTGGTATTCTGTGTAAAATCAGAACATGAGATCATAAACCATTATTGTAAAAATACAGTAAGTCTCTTAAGAGTGGCAATTTCAGTTACAATTAAGATTAAAATCTGTTCAATAGCTTCGAAGCACAGAGTTACCAAACAAATTCAAATAAGAATCATTTCAAATATTTCTGAATTGCAGCAACCTTTAAATAGAAAATACTTAAAATGCTTAAAACAGTAAATGACAGGCAACTTATTCAACTGACATTACAGGAGGAATTTTTATACAAACAGAATGTAATTAGAAGTTGGAATTGAGTCAACATACTTGAAGTCAATGCCTCTCAATCAAGAAAAAAAAATCATCACAAGATGATTCAATACCACAAAACAACATATGCAGAATAACCTTTTTATCTATTTATTATCTATTTAAAATTAGCGTGACAACAAACATAAATGTCTTAAAATCTTGCGTTCATTTGATCTTACTTATTTGGGTGGTCTTTTCTTACACAAGCAAACTCAGTGAAGATACTCGTATTGTTTTGCATCAGAAAGACACCGCAACGCCAGCTTTTATACTCGTGTGTGCCAGTATTACTGCTATAATGCATGAGTGATTATGAAATTATTTCATTGCCCTCTTTCCAAAGCCCTGGTTATTTCTCTCAGGTTAAAGTACAGAGTTGGCTGATTGTGAAATACCTTTAATCATTTGGCCATCTTGAAATGTAATATTCTACCATTGTCATACGTACAGGTTAATCTTTTATTTGCAGTGATTAATTTACTAAATTGGACAAAAGGAAAACACGATTTTATACTTCACAAATAATTAAAGCATAAAACCAGATTCTTAAAATATAAGAGACAGACATTAAGGATAACAGTAAGAACTTATGTATCTAAAACTTACTGCAGAGGTACTATTTATCTTTTAGCATTTGACTTTTTCCCCTACATGCATTTTTCAGTCTCAGTTTAGAAATCATCAATATGATTTTAGGGTACATGTAATATTGAGTTAAAATACTGACAGTGATTTGCAATCTATTATGATTATTTTGCTAAAGTATTAAAGCCTTACTGCAATTAAGCACTATTGGAAGCATTAAAATCATGAGTTAATTACCCACGCCATTCAAAACATATTATGAGAACTGTATTTCTGATTAATTCACTGCTGACAAGATCGTTACCAGAACATTTCTAAACTGTAAAATGTAACTCTTACATCCAGTTCAGCTACTGGACATTTCATGAAACATATTTATAACCTTATTCCCAAGAGGTTTTTCAGATCCTAAATAATAATGCAGTGAATAAAAATGAATACTTAAACCATAATATGTAGTTCTGTACAGCATGAAGCTAAGGACCACTAGCATCACATGAAAAATTATTTTGATACGTGATGAACTACACAGAGTAATCATTGTTTATCAGTAACAGAAAAAGTTGGAAAATTAAACCAGTCTAAACCGGTAAGTCATGTGGTGCCAATGATAAGATCTGAGAAATACTAAATTCCCCAATAAGTCATTGTGAACTCAGTGCTCAGCACCGTGCAGCCAGGTTAAATTTGTTTGCTTCTTACTATGTGCAAATCAAGCAAGTGTTAGTTTTACTGCGGGTCTTACAGCATTTGAGGGTCAGTGATGTTTTCCAAAGACCACCTAAAAAATTATGAGTAATAAGAGAATATCAAAATGGTGTTTAGAAGAAAAAAAGCCACCACATGACTGGAGAAGTTTTGAACGCATATTAGCAACAACAACAAACCCCAAACAAACAACGACCAAAAAAAAGAAGATTTAAATGCATATTACAATGCAGATAACAATTTTTCACTGCCCTCTCACTGATATCTGTATATCTATTTCTTGTTGCTCTCAAGCTAATGGCAAGATTATGTACATAAATACAAAAGAGAATCCAAGACAAAGCCCACTGGCCATAAGCAGATCACCAATACAATGATCAAAACAATATAATTATTAAACTTACCGCCACTTTTGCTGACACCTTCCTGTCTCGCAAATTGCTCACACAGAGGGAGCAAGAATCAATCTAGCAGTGACATCCTGTTCCTAACAGGCTTGTTCCCCCAGGTCACATGAAGTCCCAACTCATTCATCACCACATTCCCAAGATGCAGGTGCTCCATCCTGTGACCAGCATGCTTTCAATCACCCACAGATGGGCAACAATGGGGCATCCAGAAAAGAAGAGCAGGAAAGGAATTACACACAGGTTACCAAGTCTGAAGGATCACTGGGAAAGCAAGCATCATGGTCCAGCCTACTGTCATTGTTTGATAGTCTACTCCCATGGTATGTTCAGACATATGCCCACCTGGATGTCATTTTTGAGCATACAAAGAAGAAGGTGACTGGGAATCAACAGCACGGATTTACCAAGGTTAAACAATGCCTGACCAATGAGATTGCCCTCTGTTGTAAACTCACAGGATTTGTAGATGAGAGATCAGTGGTGTCACCTACCTTGATTTTAACAAGACTTTCAACACCGTGTCCCACAGCGTCTTTGCACATAACCTGATGGAAGTTACAGTCTAGATAGGTAGACCAGTAGATGATAAAAACCCCTGTCTCTATAATCAGGCTTGAAGAGTAGCTGTTAATGGTTCCCAATCTACCCATAATCTGGTTACAGGTAGATAGGTTAGGGGCACTATCCTGTTTAGTATCCTTAACAGTAACCCAGCAGAGCGTACAAAATATACCCTCAGCAAGCCTGCAGACAACACCGGATGTAGGGATGAAGCAGATGTACTGGAAGGCAGGGTTTCCATTCATAGAATCACATAATGGTTTGGGTTGGAAGGGACCTTAAAGATCATCTGGTTCCAACTCCCCTGCCATGGGCAGGGACTGACTTCGACAGGCTTGAGGAATAAGCCAACAGAAACCTTATGAGAGCACAGCCTGAAGATTAAGTTAGTTGCAAGCAGCTCTGCTGAAAAGGACCTGGGGGTTCTGGAGGACAGTAGGTGAGACACAAATCAGCAGCCCACCTGGCAGTGGTGAGAGCTAACAATATTCTGAGATCCAGCAACGGAAGCACAGTCAGTGGACTGAGGGAATCAACTGTTCTACTTCACGTACCATCCGTTACTCAGGTATCTGGACTTCTGGGTCTACTTTTGGATCTCCACTATGAAGCATCAGTCAACTGGAGCAAGTTCAGTGAAAGGCCACAAAGACAGTTGGTGGCTGCAGCAAGTGCCCTGTGGGGAGAGGCTGAAGACACTGGGATATTTCTGCCTGGAACATATAACAGCAGCTTTACAATATTTAAGATTAGATTACTGAAAAGGTGGAGCCAGGCTTTTTACCATGGTGCATGGGAGGAGAATGATGTCAACTGAAACCCTTAGATATAAGGGGGAAAAAATACACTATGAGCATAATCAAGCATTGGAACAGATGCCCGAAAATACAGCAGAATATCTGTCCTTGCAGCTTTCCAAGATCCAGCCAAACAAAGCCCTAAGTAACCTGGTCTGATTTGGTACATGACCCCACTTCAGGCAGAAGGATGGATTGGAGACCTCTTGAAGCTTCTTCTAAGCTGAATGAGTCTACAAATCTGCTGGAATTGTGTACATATGTTAAGCAGACCATGCGCATTTAGGCGCGATGCAACCAGAAGACAGGAGAAACTTCTGGCATACTCAAAACATGTTGTACAAATGATCTATCTATGTGCAGTAAATTGAATGCCTTCATTATTCTCCAAATTGTATGCACTTACGCAGATTAAAAGAACTGCGTATGCATGTATTTAGTCATGTGCCTGATGAGGGCCCCACAGAACATGTCCTTCAACAGCCTCTACAAAGCTCCTTGACTCACTGAGCCGGGAAGACTGAACAACCTCAACCACAATTAACCCTAATTCACTTAGTAGCACAGCAGCTATGGGAGAGAAGCCACCAAAACCAAAAACTAATTATAAACACAGAGAGACTACAGGTACAACATAAACTTCATGGCTGACAGAACAGTCCCTAATGGTAGAACACAAACCGCAGTTAAGAATCCCGATTATGATGCCACTCAGCGTTATACCAGACACCTGCACTCAGTCACAGAGCATACTTCTGTTGCTGCTATATGCTGTTTGTGGTAGGTATATTTCACCCTTCTCACTAAGGCCTAATAGTTGGACAAAACAGTACTCACAGAGACAAAATGTACAAACCGTTTGCAATAAAAGGCCAATTAGAAGTAATGAGAGGTATTTTGCAACATTTCCTCACGCTTTCCAGGGGCACATAGAATTATGACTCGTAGCTACAATTCTAGCCTTTAGTTGGAACCAAATTTCTTCAAATACTGCTTTCATTGATAAAGAAGGCTCTGGCATTCAGGAGTTAGAATTAAAAAACAATAAAAATGAAAAAACAAAACCCAATAACCGCACCACACACAAAGCTTTTTAGCACAAGAGGAGGAGAATAGAACATTTTGCAATCCACTATACAAGCCAGCCAAAATTTTAGATGAACATTTTCAACACCAACAGTCCTGCATTTGGTTGAAGAGCACCTACTGAAATTGCCATTAAAACAACAACAACTTTTCCCTGGGATCCTATTACAGATTCTTTCCCATTTGACAAGAGTAACTTTCTGAAAAACAAAACCAAAGCCAAATTATTGCCTACCCTCCAGGTAAACAGTGCTGAGTCAGACTGTGCTGATGAAAGCTACGCAGAAGCTTATACTTATCTCTTTTCCCCAAACAAGTCAGGGCAAAATAATAGTACAGATAAAAGATTGCGAAAAACCAAGCCAGAGAGTTTCTATTTGTAGAAGCTATACACTTTGTTTAGTAAGGTGTCCCTTAATATAGTAACTTCCACCATTTGAGGAAAGAGTCAAAATGCAAAAGGCCCAACAAGAGCCAAAATAAAAGATAATTGCAACTGTTTTCCTCTAAGTCAGTCCCAATTACACGAGCACATATATTAAGGTAAAAAAAAAAAAAAAAACACAACACAAAAAAACCCCATTAATAAAACATCACTGTTTTGTCTTCTTCCTACTTTCACAAAAACAAAGGGAGAGTTGACACCAAGGCTGACTTAAGAAATATTATTAGGTTCTACCCATCTTTGCTATCACTGATTTCACTGATACATGAAGCACCCTGGGCAACCATTTCCACAACAGGGCACCATTGTCTTTGGTCAGCCTTTCACACATTGTGGTTTTTTCCTTTTAACTATGCAATCTAGAGATGAAAATACCTAGAATCAACTTGCTGAGTACTTTTCAGTGACCATTTCACTAAAAAGCCAAACTAAAATGGGATCACTGTGTAACCTGACAGTGTATTTTAGTATTTTGGGGATTCTGGTTTTTGCTCCTCTTTTAGCTCTCTAGAATGATGTGAGCTGTCAAAACACAATGAACGCAACACAGTAAGGGACAGAAAGTTTCCTGTTATAATGATTGTATCATTCTTTATGGATAAAGCTTTGAGGAACACATCAATCTCCAACATCACTGCTTTATTTTGTTTCATCAGTATTTTACATGATACCACAGATCTGCTGAAAACGTTGGCCAATTATTTTCCTTGATCTGGTTTCGGTCTTTGCTGCCATAGTTTTCACTGTAACAGGTCCTTTCCAGACACAAAGTAGTAGAGCTGTCCTTCACGCAGAAGGACAATGGATGCACAAAGCCATCCTAATTGCTTCTGTACCTTCTTAACACTCAAAGGGACAAGTATATGATTTTATTTTAATCCCTGCAAACTCTGCCTATGCTAGCTTTTAGGATGATGTTCCAACACTACTCTTCATCCAGAGAATTAACAAGATTTGACAACAGAGTTTAACTAAGGACTGATTTTTTTTTTTTTTAGAATCAGAAGAGAAGAGGGATGCTGACATCTGGGAAATAACAATGATGGAGAAAGATAAGTGAAAAGCATTACAATACATTACACAACACTATAAAGCAATGTTTTGCTATTAACCATGACATGTTGTGGACTTAATTGTGATCCCAGAAGCTGACGAGTCTCTTCTGAGATGAGCTGAGAATCTAGGTTACTCAAGGAATTTGTCATGGACTCCAGGAACACTTCCTGGCAGTGGGTACTATGGGAAGTCAGTAGAAGTTCTAAATTCATATTAAATATATTAGTCAGAGGAAAATGGCTGTGAGCCAGGTATATGCTAATGACACGTGAGTTTACACAGAGATTTTAAGGCCATAGGACAATATCTACTGCCACTGGGATCTGCAGAATTGCTGCATTACAAAAAAATATTCTGGTCTGTACCTTCATCAAGGCAATAACCCAGCCTATATAAAGGTTGAGGAATGAGTAAGATTTGGTCAGGTGCAGTAGACAAGGTAGAGGTGATAGTTAGGTTGGCGAGGAAGAAAATTTGAGGAGACAGCAAAGACCATCTCTACCACTGAATGCACTCAACCTGCATCACGAATCTGAAGCCACTCTGCCTTATTTCAGTACATCTATCTGAAATCCATCAAGGAAAACTATGAATGTTAACACTAAGCAGAAGGTACAGGAAAACTCTCCTTAGGCCTCTGAGGCTATTGTTACATTGGGAACTACAATTTTACTATGACAGTTTTACCAGTGAAATACCGTATGTCCCAAGATAAACCTACTCCAAGTTGGCTTCTTATCACCATATCACACTTTGGCAATACCATGCCCAGACAGGGTTGACAGTAGATCCCTAGACACAAGAGAAGAAGGAGCTATACCCTGTCCTCTGAAAGGTCCTTGCATATGCAGAATATGCTATTGCCTTCTAATCTGCAAACTATCACGGCCCAATTTATAACCAGGGAAAAAAAAAGATGGCAGGACACTGACAACTACAGAACACTTACACTTCAAGGCTTTTTGAATCCGTGGAGAACACACACATTACCACTGAGATGATAGGCTGCTGTTTCACTATACAAGTCCTCAATCAAACCCAATCCATTGCAAATAACCATCAGTTTTTGTCGTTTTGCATGCGTATTCACAAGACCACAATCAAGAGAACTAACTCAAAAATGCAGCCAGGTGTGATGAACATATCAGTGTCTTTGATTACTATGCTCCTTCTCCTGAATTCTTGAAAAATCTCTTTCAGGAAGTCAAGGATTAAAAGCAAGCATTAAGAGCAGATCCAAGGGTTGTAAACAGTACATAAACTTTCTCCAGAACAGCTTTATGTGTGTCTGTTAGTACGCTGCCAAGCCTCTCTTTTCAAGTGTCTGAATTCCAAAGATAGCTATAACTTGTCCAACTGCGTTGTTTTACCTAAATTTTGTGATTTTTAAATAAGAAGTAAGCTAAGAACAAGCATATTTTCACTTGTGGTTCAGAGATTTCAACTCTTTAGCAGAAGCCAAAGATAAAGCACCAGGTAAGCATATAAAAATTACACTACATACCTGAATTAATTTTAGGAATGGTGTGTGCTTTTGTATTTAAAAAAAATACCAAACACAAACCACTGAATTGATCGATCTTTTCAGATTTATTACTTTGCTTGTTTCTGCCCTTTGAAAGGCCTCACAAAAGCTTCAGGAAAAAAAAAAAAGCATAGTGAAGTAAAGATTTAGAAAACTAACATCCCTACTGAGCTATTTCAAAATCACTTTAGGACAGAAGAAAAAAAACTGGCTGGAAATTTCCATGTTATTTCTTGTTTTTCTCTCACTTGCCCTTTGCGTGGGTTTTCCTGGGCTATGTCCAAGATTTACAGCTATTCCAAGCAACAGAGCTGGGACTTCACAGTTACTGCAACTGATGCAAGAAGCCTCATAGGAACGATCTCACTTTATATTAACCAAACAGTTCTCCCATTATTTTTAACTGAGAATTTTAAGAAGCGTAAAGCTTTTTTCCCAAGTATGAGAAACCCAGAACGTTAAAATCCAAATACTGTTTTCAGGAAGTGTTTAAGTATCTGTTATTTAGAACTCTTTAACCACGAAACATTGTTCATAATAGATTACGAATTCTTTAAAGAAAATATGGGAACTTGTATGTCAGTCTCTATGGAAAAGTTAAACCCAGATTGATCAACCTTTTACAGAAGGGTCAGTCTCTACAAACCTCTCAACTAAGAAGATGACATGTAGAAAACTGAGATGAGTGACTGATATCTCCTGGACATCAAGAAAGTTTCTTTAAAAAAAAAACAAACGCTGAAAACAGCTGGCAAAGCAAGAAAACATAAGTACAATTTGCTCTCCAGAAAAGTTAATGAAATTGCTAATCATTTACGTAATTAACATCAAAAGTATTTACTACTATACCCAAAAGCCCATGTGACGCAAAGATTCAACCAGGACTACACTTGATATTTGCATGGTGATTAGATAGTAGGAGACAGAAATTTCTTCACATGCTACTAGAGTATGAAAATAACCAGAGAAACAAATACAGAAAATCCATAGTGATTAAGTGAGCTGATTAAGTAAAGAAAATCTAAAACTGAGCGTGACAGAGCCTTTATTTAATGTCACTGAATATGTAAGATTAGACACTATCATTGTCTCTCTGGGGAAGAGCCGCCAATGAAGTTTCGTGCAACTCTTTCCAACCACAGCTAATTCTACAGTGCTTAGCATAACTAAGAACATTTTGTCTACATTCTCAGGTGGGCGAAACCCCTAGAGGACTAGATTTCGATTGTGTTATTTCCATTTATGACCTAGTCAGCATCACCATATTGTGCTGCGTTAGCTCGAACACAGCATTCACATGTTGTCTCACTGGGGTGAGAACAATCTGCCTGCACAACGATCAGTACAGCGAGACCCAGAACTACGACTGACGGCTCCAGTAATATAGCTCTAATGTAATCTCCACTGAAGGCAGCCACTGCCTTTGGCAACTGGACCGGTCTCTCAGAGACCTGCTTGTTCATTTTAGACTGACTATCTCATTAGGTCCAAAGTAAGCAGTTTGTGCAGAAAGCTAGGTGCCCCAGAAAATGGGGATTAACAGTAGTAATATGCAAAAGTACTGGAGTTTAGTGTTACCTGTTCGAAACTCCAGTTGCACAAGTTATTTGAACAGCTGAGCTCTAAAGCATGTATCCTTTTTCTGGTTTTTCTTCCATTGGTAGCTAACTTTTTTTTAAAATACGTATAAATTCAGCTGCTTCAGAAATGATAGTGCCCTACTGATTTTTTCTTGGAAACACATAACAATTCTGGAAAACTGTAATGGCTTTTTCTTTTTCCATCTGCAACTGAGCATTTTAAAGAAACAAAAAAACTCACCCGTTTTATAAGAGACTATCAACTGGCTCTATTCAAAACTGCATCTAAAAGTTCCTGACCTACTGCTGTTCATCACTGGTGCCATTTATTTTAGCAAGAGCCTCACCACAGAAAACATGGATCACAGCTCCAACGTGACATCTTGCCCGAGAGAAAAATTATTCAGGTAATTAAACGCCACAGGACTGGGCACCTCACCAGTGATCCAGAAGACTGCACTATCCTTTAATCCATGACAGAGTTTACACTTTAAACCTGCGTGCAAGACCAGAGTCTTTACGCTGCAAACTTTCCAGCCTTCTTCCCCATTAAACGCTGGTTATGCTTGCAGTGCTTTAGCCAAGGAATATTAGATTTCATCCACATTAGTCCATACGTTGTGTTGGCTGTCAAAAATCATGTTCTCATGTAAGTTAAATCAATTTAGTTCTGGTAAGTAGAAATTTGAACTAAACTGCCCAGGTTCTAATATATGAGCACTCAGCTATTTTCACAGCCAATCCTTTGGGCAGGTAAGAAGTTGACAGAAAATGGGTAGCATACCATTTTGAACACAACAACTTTTGCTACTTCTGTTGCAAGTATGAGACATGGATTTCAGTTTAATCTGCCTTCTCTTAACAGTTTACAATGAAAGTGTTTCTTTAGTCATAACAATCATGTAGCAGAGCAATGAGAGCCTAAACTATAATGATATGTTCTATTGGATGGAATAAATAACCGAAGTGGCTATTTCAACCATATGGGTAATTTATATTGAGTACTGAATAAAACCATCACAAAAAGAACAAACAGGAAATTTGTGCATAAGCAGTGGTACTGAGACTCAAACATCTCTTTTCCAAATTCTGTGTTTCTCCAGGCAACACCAAAAGAGAATACTGGCATTTCCCTAGGATAGGTTACTCTCTTGCCTAATCCTACCATTACCATTCCAGGTACCTTCATTTGTAATCCAGCACACCACTAACACTCATCTTCTCAAACTCTCAGAACTGGAAAGAACTGGAAGCGTGTCCCAAATACGGTATCTATTCACAAGGGGACAAATGTCAAGTCTTAGTAACCTTGAACACAGATATAATCCTTCTGTGTACGTGCAGGATATTTTGAGTCCATGATTTTTATAATTCTGGAAAGCTTGTCTTTAAAAAGGACGTAAAAGTAGTCTTAGCGGACTATAATTGTCTCATATGGGAGCTGACTTTATGAGAAATAAAGCCCAATGCATGAGCAATTTTGTCATGAAAATTTTCACGAGCGCACAAAATTAAGCAACTGAAAATATGAAACTATGTTTAAGTAATGTGCTGCAATGTCATAAATTACAGGGTCTGCAGTGGGCCAAAATTTATCACTGCAATAATGACTGTAACGTTCACTACCTCATTCATAGTAATTATCACTACAGAACAGGGGCTTTGAAAGTTTGTGTACACTTCTAGTCGTACAGCATGGTATAAATCCTCAATTACTGTTCTTAATTCTCTACTTATTATATACCCGGTGAAGCTGACAAAACACTACATTTTATTCATTACTTTCTCCCAGCTTACTGAAAATGAATTTGCACCCCTTTCATTAGGATACATTCAGAGAGCATAACACACTTTTTTTTTTTTCCATTATAAATATCAGGCTTTATTTTAGATGGATTGTCTCAGAACCTAACGTGTGAATATTGCTTGGAAAATTATATCTATTAATAGATAACTTATATGCATGGGTCTTTGCAAACTAGAAATTGCCCTTTGACCACCTTATTGGCCATCACTAACATCTGTAAAACACTCTGTCTGGTTACCTATTTCCTCGGATACCTTTCTATTATCTTACTAAAAGTCTACACGGCTTCAAAAGCTACTATGTAAGATCAAAGGGAAAAAAACAAACAAACAACATACTTTGTATCCATCAAGCACAAAGGCAACGTTTCTATCCGAGGGAATCCTTGAGCCACAGCTGCCTGGAGAGAGCGTTCTGGGGAAGCATCACTGCAAGCTTTCCCTAGCATGGTCCTATCCAGGCACCTAACGCTTGGCCGCTGCCAGTAGAAAGTTTGGTATATGCCGGTATGGCATTTTTAACGTTCCCAGGGGTGCTCTTTAGAACAATTCAGAATGCATACAGGCAGAGCTCATGTAAAACACGAAAAGCGTAGTAATCCGTGATGCTGGAGAGCTTTGGCAGACCCATGCCAGTTATCACTCACTGCTCTAAGGCCATTTAAAGACTTCAGAGAACTGCTTCCTACTCAACTGCCAACAGTAATCAAATCATTAACATAAACCAAGACTGTCTCTTACTCTGTTATTATTTACTTTGACTGACAGGGAGCACTTCACCATCCTTACAGCCAGGTATTTCAAGCCTTTATACACAGTCACCCCACAGTCCACAGGTTAACTTGTTTGTGTCTGTGAACTAGCAGTACCCCATAGACACAAAGTCCCACTTACTAATCTCAGCATTTTAAGAATAATTAGCCGATATAACAGAAATAACGCAGTGCGATATCCATGCTGTCACTGCTGATCACCTGAGACTCGATTCTGGTCCCCACTGAAATGGGAAAAACTTCAGTTTCTCCACAAGAAAGCCTTTGTTTTCACAGTTTCTTCGTTTTTATGGTTTTAAATCAACATTCCTCCAAACGTAGCATCCGATATCCTAAAGGACAAACGCGATGCCCACAGGAAACCCTATCGCCACTGACCAACCTAAAAAAATTACACAAATACACGTTCGCATCCTTCCCAGGGCAAGCCCCGCAACCACAAACCCCAGGAGCAGAGGGAGAAGCCCTGACCACCGCAGCCCACCGCGCACCCAGACTGCTTTTAAACGCCGCCGAAGCCTCCGCCGGCGACGCGCACCCGAAGGGACGGCGGCGCCGAGCCAAGCCGGTAAGAGAGGGAAGGAGGAGGAGGAGGAGGTGGTGGAGGTGGCGGCGGGCCCCGGCGGCGGGGCCCCGGGGGAGGCGCTGACAGGAGCCGGGGGCGGGAAGCGCCACCGCGGCACCTGGGCCGCAACCCTGTCCCCGCCGCGCTCCAGGCTTTCCTCCCGGGACACTTCCCTCACAGGAACTTCACGGGGAATCAGGCCCGGCGAGAGCCGGTGAGTGCCCGGGGGAGGCACGGCAGGGCCGGGGCGGGGGCAGCACCTGGCCCGCTCCGCCGCTGCCCGCCAGCGCCTGTGGAGAGGCTTTGCCCTCCCTGAGGTAAAAAACAAACGAACAAACAAAAAACTCCACAAAAAAAAAAACACCCAAACGAAAACAAACAAACAAGCACGCACACACGCACACACAAAAAAACCCAACCCAGCAGCGAATAAAAAGGAGAAGTTAGCCGTTTCTGTTTAAAACTCCGGGCACGGCCACGATGTGAAACCGGAAGCCCACGGTACCGACTTCGGGCCTCCCGCTGCCGGCCGGGCCGCCACAGGCTGCCCCCCCGCCCTCCCGCTTGTGTAACGCCCCGGCCCCGGCGGCTGCCCCCTCGGCGGGCGGCTCAGCCCCGAGCGCCGCTCGCCCTGTCGGCCGGGTACCCGTCCCGCAGGCGGAACGGTAGGGAGGAGGGAGCCCCGTGGCCACCTTACCGCTACCCGTCTGCCGCCGGCGCCACCTGCTCCAGGTGCGTCCCGCCGAGCCCCCCGCCGCCGCCCCGCCGCGGGGGAGGCACAGGCGGCGAGGAGGAAGAGAAGCGAGTCGAAACGCCGCTATCCCCTCCCCAGCCCCGTGTGAACCGCTGGCTTCACCGCCTCCTTCCCCGGGCACCACAACAACAACCACCACGGCGGAGCGGGCACGGCCCCACACCCGCCGGCAGGGACGGGGACCGGGGGGACTGGAGGGACGGGGGCCCGCTCGCCCCCCGAGCTTCCCGGCTGCCCTCCCTACACGGCTCCCCTCCGCGAAGCCGCCCAGAGAGAAAGAAAATACTCCCACTCCCCCACCCCAAATAATAATAAAAAGAAAGGAATAAATCAGAACGCACCCGGCGCGTCCTCCTGGGCTCCGGCGGCTGCATGCAGCGGGGGCAGCCGAGGTGCGAGGGGGCAGCCGAGGTGCGAGGGGGCAGCGCTCCCCCCCCGTCCCCGCCACCCACCGGGAGAGGCAGGGATGGAGCCGGGGGGAAGAAAGAAACCCTCGGGATGGCGCCTGGCTCCCTCCCGCCGCCGAGCGCGGAGCTCCCCCCGCTCCGTACGGGCGCGCTGCCGTTTGTTGGCTTGCTTTTTCCTGCCCCCCCCCGCCGCCTCCCCCTTCCCTCGTACGGCGCGGCGGCGGCCCCGGTACCTGGGCGGGAGGTGCGTCCGGTAGCCGCTCCCCGCCGCCCGCCCCTCGCCACCAGGAAGAAGCAGCGGGCGAAGGCAGCCGCTGTGCCCCGCCGGCGGAGGCGGACGGGACGGGACAGGGAAACCCCCGGGGGATTTGGGGAAAGGAGGGAGAGGAGCCCGTTAGCCCGAGCGGGGCGGGCAGAGCTCTCCTGCCGGGTAAGGGGCGG
>JAOXJK010000012.1:97942232-97980539 GCA_025774025.1 Xenus cinereus | reverse complement strand
GGGGGGGCGAGCGGGCTTGGACCACCGGGAGCTGGATAAAGGCAAGTGGTGGCAACCTGCCGGGCTGCTCTCTGCCCCCTGGGGCCTCGGCAGCCGTGAGCCGGTAACTCGTCCGCATAACTTGCCCTAGTGGGATTTTAATAAACCTGATTCCTGGGGAAGGGGAGGGATAAAAAAAAAATAAAAATAAATGCTACCTGCAATTGTCGACTCAAAGTCATGGGCCCATAGGAGATGCCTGGGTAACTCTGTGCTTTGCCTGGTCTGAGCCCGAGTCCCAAGGCATAACTCGCCGCTTCACTGGGAGCCACAGGGTGGGCTTCCTGTAGCCCCACGGCTCGGTGCCACCTTGGTGTGAGGCGTGGGCAAAGCTCAGCCCCCTGCACGGGCAGAAGCTTCACAGCGTGAGTCCCCCCGCTGGGGGTGCGTGGGGTTTCGAGGGAAGAGAAACTGCCTTTTGAATTTCATCTGGCTTTTTGGGGGGGGCAGTTCACTTTTATGAATACTTGGGGCAAATAATGTTTCTTGCCATCCTGTGCAAAAAAAATGTAAAAGTAGGAAGTAAATTCATAGATAGTTGCTTTTTTTTTTTTTTTTTAAGAAGTCACTTTATTTGGAAGATTCATTGCTGATTACTGTATTTATCTGTTGCACCTGTCAAGTGCATCATTTTTAAACCTCAGCAGATGGAGAGTTATTAAGTCAGCTACCCGCTAATTCCTCATAACATAAATCTTTTTTTGGCTTACTATTCATCTTTGAAGATGGAGGAGGCTTTAGAGAAATATTTTGGGCTAGATTATAAACTGTATGTTCTTATGGTTAAACAGTTATTTGGATAAGTATTTCTTTTGTATGAAAGGAACATCCTACCAGTAATTCCTTACAGTGTGAACTGAGGAGTTTGCAATGATAGTCTTTATTGTAAGTACAAAGACTACCATACAGCGTGCTAAAACCTGAAAATAAAACACTGGAGTGTGAGTTAAAAAGATCACAGAAGGAAGGAAGGGTTGCAGAGGAAACGAATAGTTAGAATATCATCATTACGAGCAATTCAAAGTCTGGGAATTTTACATTAACACCACAGAAAATACTGCTTTGAATTGCTCTCCTCACACTCCTTCATGGGCAAAAAGATAATGTTTTTCTTGGGAGTCTGAGGAGCACATTAAATGAGTTTGATAGTTAAGCTTTATGCATGTTTTTCCTTTTAAATGGTAACTTTGTTAAAAAGCATAACAATAAGAAACTAATGTTTACCAACTTGAAACGACAACACTCAATTTCAGTCTTCAGGTGGTCATCTCTGCCTTTTTTGCATAAAATCTCTTGGAAAAATTAGATCCAAAGTCTCATCTGTTTATGCATTCAGAAGGCAGATAAATAAATCATAGTAAAGAGACTAGAGCCCAAATCTTGCATACTTTCATATTACGTGTAGCTTTGAGCTAGAATAATTATCCTGCAGGCAGTGGGTCATGTGCTTACCAATGTAAACATATCTTTGCATAGAGATGTGCATACTCAAATTATACATTTTAATATATATATTAAAAAAATACTTGTGTGTGTCTACATACAACTATGCCCAGTTACTCTGTTGAGGCCTAAAGGTTTATAAAGGTGGGAGGAGAGTCACAACTGCAGAGCGTGGATTGTCATACAGTATGTGGGAAAAATTTTGAAAAATTAATGCCCTTGTACAGCTGTGTAATATGGCATAGCCGCATCAGCTCTCTCTTAATGTGTTGGGCATCTTCAGTTTGTAGCTTCCCTTACTGTTCCAGGATTTTTCTATGTAGGCAGATGTCAGTATGCTCATTTACATATACTCATGAAAATTAAACTTCTCTAAAAACACTAGAATCACTGGACAGTGTTGGTAGCTATAAATTTAGACATTATGTTTTGTCCCTTATAATTCTGCTACTAATGAATGTCAGCTCCTGGAAACTCTTCATGAAGAAAGCAAGTGTGTATGTTCAGTACCAATGTTTATGTGGCCAGGTCTACAAAGCCAGTATCGTTTCTTCTTCTGTTTGCTTCCTGTTGCAAACAGAAATGTTGTCTTCTTTTTTTAAATATTCCACACACACTATTTCACCCCTGCTCTTTGGGCCACTGTAAAGAGCGCTACCTGAATAAACAACAGTATGAAGTCAAGTGACACAGGGACATTAATCTTGATTTTTATTTTTTTTTTAATTAACTGTCCAGTAAAAATTGCTTGAGTCAAGTATAAGGTGTTCCTTTATGCAAATCAGAGAAAGAGAATGGAAGGAAAGCAGAATTTGCTCAATATTTCATATGTACTTTTGTGCTAGAATTGGCCGTTTATTATTCCTAATGAGAAACAATTGACCTGGTTGGCCAATAGGTTAGACTTATTAGGGAAAGTAAGGTTTGGGTATGAAAGCCTCATAATGGGTAACCAGACCAATGTGATATAAACTCAAAGAATGATTTAATTAAAATTCACAGGATGCTATTGAATTAAGATGAAAGGACAGCTATTCACTTTCAAGAACTGAAATGGCAAATGGCAAAATGCCCTAATGAGGAACCATCATTGAGACAGTGGTGATTGCCAATGCAAGAGTAATGATATCAAGCCTTACATGCAGAGGAAACATAATCTAGACCCAATTACGAACTCATTTGAAATTTTTCATGAATGGACCTTCAGTGAACTCCAGATGATAACACTTTCATTTAAGTCTGAAAATCAAATCTTAATTATAAAGACTTATGAGGTTGCTGTATTTCATAAAACCTTTTATGATGTGCATTTCATAAGACCTTTTATTATGTATGAGTCCTAGAAATTAACAACACAATGCTTGCAGTACTTTTATAAGCAGAATCAGAACAAGTTCTTGCCGCTTCTTTTCCCAAGAAGACTCCAATACAAGAGCATCATCTCAGAGAGTGCTTGTTTGAGTAATCTCGGACTGTGTACGTAGAGAAATGGAACACCATTGTCTGCAGATGCTGAGATCTGTCACAAACTGGGAGCTGTCTGTTTGTAATTGATGAATCCCAAAGTTGTTAAGAGTTCTCTATATGGTCATGGTGGCTAAATTTTGGAATATCTCTGCCAAATATTTAGAAAAATGGTTCTAAATATGTCCTTCTTCAGCAAATACCTGTGACAGGGGCAGTAAAAAAAGCTGTTTCTGAAGCCTTTGACTCTTAAAATAATTGCGTTTTTATTTTCTAAATGAAGCTTAAGAATCGAGGTGTTCTATAGCCACAAGGGGACAGACCCCCTTCAGAATTCTTGTCCAAACTCATAGTTTCTTACTAGCCATAGGTATTAAAGCATATGACCTCATTATACATATGCATTGGAAAGAAAATCTTTCTCCTGGTCAATTATGACTCTCTACTGGATGAAGACAACAGTGGATGAATGACAGTGTAATAGATATTGACAGTCCTTGCAAATAATATGTTATATCCTTGCCTGAATAAGAAAGAAAAATAGTCATTTACAGAAATACTGGTATTTAAAGATTTGAGTGATATTACGTTTTAGAGCAGAAATAACCTAGCAATAATAAAACAAGAATTTTTATTCAGAATCATTTGCTTAAATATTTTATCTTCAAATTGTAAAGCATTTTTCAAGAGATAAGCATTATTTTTATGATACCACCAATATCCTGTTTGCTGAAAAAGATCAAAAAGCTCAGAAACGGTTGTAGTAGCACAGGACTGTGACAATGAACATAGCAGACTTTCAAACTCATTTTCTCCATTTTGTAGTTTTTTGTCTGTCTAATCGTTGCCTTTGACAATCCAGTTTTCTGTAAAACTGATCATCTCACAGGATATTTCAAACAGATCTCACATGCTCAAAAAAGTGCTATGATAAAAG
Organism: Xenus cinereus; assembly: GCA_025774025.1. Classification (NCBI taxonomy): domain Eukaryota; kingdom Metazoa; phylum Chordata; class Aves; order Charadriiformes; family Scolopacidae; genus Xenus; species Xenus cinereus. The sequence goes on along the minus strand of JAOXJK010000012.1, from coordinate 97,976,656 downwards.
GAGTTTTTACACGTCTGTTTCTTTGAACATGAACATTGCAACTAATGGAAAAGTTAGTTGAAAATATTTGATGTCTTTAAATGCTATTAAGCACATTACCATGTTTGTGTTTCTCACTAGCACTTAATCAGTAGAGAAAACATGCCTGATGTCTGCAGTTAATTTACAAATGAATGAATGGAAAACAAGCCTGTGTATAAATACCTCTTCACTTATACAAGTTAAAGTGTCCGTATTCTCACTAAATACTTACAGATGCATGCACATAGACATATACATACATATGATGCATGTATATTCCTTTTTTCTTAAGCCGTGACAGAGTGTGGTAAAAGCCTCTGCGAGCAGACCTAAAGCTGACTTGAAGAGTGGCAGAAGTGGATATATCCAGGATTCTATCTACTTTGAACCTCTGTTCTTCTCATTTTCCCCTTCACACAAATTACAACTTGGCTCTTACATTGCATGATTGCATGTTCTTCAGGGCTGGGACTTCTCCTTAGGATGACCAGCACAACACTTCCTGTATTTCAATATAAATGTCTTTAAAATAGCAGTCCTTGCTCAGCTCACTGTGGGAGGAAGTAATGCCTGTCTGAGTCTCCATTTGCAATATCCATATTCTCAATCCAACACCTGCAGTGCGCTGAAGTGCCAGTTTATGGGAGCCATTTGGAGAAATCAGCTTTATTCCAGAAATGTGAAAGCTCTCACTGCATATTGCATTGAGCTTGGAAACAAATGTTACATGCAGGGCTGTCCAGTTGGAAGTCCTTTTACTTTTCCTCATGAAAAAAAGGGGGGGAAATGCTTTTGCTCAGTGTTAAAATAGATGTACAACTCCCTGAGTGAGAGTTTCCAAAAAAGGGTAATTGGAAAAAATCAGATTCAGAACATAAGAATGGATTTAGTGTATTTACCAATAAGAACGATTGCTTAGCATCTACAATGAAATAACTTACTTATTATTCTTTACATAATCATAGGATTCTGACATCTTAAATTAAAAACTCATTTTTATAGGGGAAATAAAAGATGTCTTAAAATATGTGATATAAGATAATACATGATTTTGTTTGTTACAGTGTTCATTCTTGAAATGAAAATCTGCAAAGGCTAAGATTTGTATGACATGCAATTTGTGATCACCCAGCTCTTGAATTCACTGCATTTTGAAACTAAATCACGGGATGCACATGAAATATGGTATGTCTTTACAGGAGCATCTGATGTGTGCTCAGATCACTTTTACAATAAGTAAAACACACTCTTTAAATTTGAAACTTGATAGCCATTATTACATTTTCTCCCATTGCTAAAGAAAGAATCTATAGTCACTGTGTGGGCAGACATCTACAAAGCTCTGCTTTATTGCTATTCAACGCGTTTCCAACGAGAGGAAGTCAAGCAGTCTCACACAAAAAACATACTCCAGAATGCCTGAATACAGCTGCGGCAGTATCAGCATAGAAAAACCAGCAAACATTTCTAATAACTGAACTGGGGCCTTCCCCTCCTCGCTGTCTCCCCTCCTGCTACAAAAGCAATCACATTTTGCAGCTGGGCTTCAGCTTCGTAGGATAGGAAATCATGCCATTTTTCTGGTTTGCTATTGCATACTCTAGAGGGATTTGAAAACAACAAGCAGTTTCCAGTGTAAATCTATGCAAAGTGCACGATTATTAGGGCATGTACTTGCTTGCGCTGCCTTCTCTTTTTCCCCGCTGGGAAATACTTTTCTCTTTCATACATGGCTGTGTGCGAACCACTCTCTTATCTTTTCTTTCAGTCAGAGCAGATTAAATAGCTAGTGCAATGTAAATAAGAAGGAATTCTATCAACTATGCTTGCAATGTTTGTTAATGAAGTGCACATGACTTTGTTCTGCTGCTGACTTTACCTAGCACTGTCAATGCGTAACATTCCCTTTCCCCAAAGACTACATTTGCAAAGTCTTAAAGTTAGCAAATTGGAGGTGAACAACAAAAGGAAATTATTTGCGCTTTATTTTTAAAGAGTAGGATACAGTACCCTTGCAGGGTGTTGTGTCACTGCAATTAAATGTGTCTAGAAAGAATGAGTGTCAGTAGTACTTTTAAAGGTATCATAGAATCGCAGTTTATGCTGGAAAATGTCTGTTTGTGATGATTGCATCTGACTGACAAGTACGCATTGACTTATGCTATGAGGTAAGCAAGTAGAAAGAGAGAAGCTATTAGTTAGTAGTTCATGCCTTTCACAGTGTGTACTGCACTGCATTGCTTACTACTAGAGTTTACCCCAAATTCAGGGAAGGTAGATAGGAGAATGATTCAAACCTCAATCAGAGAGCACTTCAGGTTTATACACGTAATAAATTCAACCATAATAAAAGACTACTATTTGGGACTTACTATGAGAAAGACTGAAAATAAGAACAACGCAGAAGTCTGAATCTATTAAAGCAGACACAATGTTCAGTAACCACTGTAAATACATTTCTGATCGATTGATTAAATAGCATTGTCTTTAATTCCCTTCTTAATATTTCAATGGGTTTTCTTGCATACATCAGTCTTCAGGAGACCTTCTTTACAGTCACAATGCTACAAGCCTCAACTTTGAAGAGTCACAACCTCCAAACATTCAGATGATAAAGGGTTATCTTGGAACTTTCAAAGGGACTTGAGCAGGTTAATTGCTGCCTTGCCTCCACAGCCAATACTTTACCTCAGATCAAATACTTTACCTCAGATCAACCTAAGATTGGACTATGCTATGCTTTCCATTTCTCAGCCAAAAAAAAACAAAACCGAGGTATGAAGGACAACGCCACTGGATGTTCATTTTAACCTGTATGGTAGATCTAAATATTAACAACCCACGTGTATTTTTACAAGTACATTGCAAAACGGAAGTTTGCTGGTTTTTTTTTACATGGAGAAAGCAGTTTTCTGCACAATCCTAGTGTAAGAAATAGCTCAAACAATATTTTGGAGGTGGTAGGGAAGGGCATACCCCAAATAAGTTGCTTTCCCAAATAATTGAAATTTGGTGAACTTGTAAGTGGCCAAAACTGAGTCTTTGAATGAGTGAAGCTGACCACCTAACAATAATTCCAGGTATATCTGATCTTTTCTGTTGCTAATTGTTATGTATTTCACAGTCTATTTGATGCAAATGTCTTGTAAAAAATTACAATCAGTCTAGAAACAAGAGGAAATATATCCAGCTGTTTCCCAAAATACACTACTGCATAGATTTTAAGAGATTTCTTCATCTCTGTCATGGTGCAAACTATATGGCTTCTTTGTGTTTAGTTGTTTTAAATATTAAAGCTGCCTCTTGAAGGAAAAATAATAAGCAGCTCCAAGATAGCAATAGTCTATCACATTCCTGGTAAGCTTTTCCATTCCTGATAAGCTCTAGTTACTGGTGTGAAACTTCATTTTAATTAACAGAGTTACACCGGAAAAAAAAAAAAGTCCTTAGAAGTTAACAAAATAAAAAGTGTTTTTCTAGATACATTTTAAACAATGTTCAAATTTAGAATTTTTAGAATGTTTTATTCACTACACTTGGAAATCAACAGGATTTACTGTTCTATTTTGAACTTCATTCAAAGATAAGTTTTGTGAAAGTATTACTGTAAATTAGCATGAACGGGAGCCGTCTGCCTGTTCAGAATAGCAGAAGATAGTTGTATTTTTTTGTTAGTAGTATAGCTGGTGCATAATTTTTACATCAAGTATCAGCATCTCACAGCATGAGAAAAAGATGTATTCAGAAAGGACATATTACAGAGTGAAGAATATTAAAGTGTTCTACTGTAGAATGACTATTAAGGGAAAATGTGATTTTGATTACAGTAATGACCCATCAATCCAAGTTAAATCAAGTACATATTTAATGCCACAAGATTTTTAGACTGAACACCTCTTTACATTACAATGTTTAGTTTTACAGGTAACATGCACCTCACCCCCATTACCAAAATCTCATGCAATTAAAATTCTTGAAGAGTTTAACTCCACCAAAATGAAGATAGGAGTATAATATGAAGTGGAAAGGTCTGAAGCCAGTTATCTGCTTATTGAGCATATAACCCGCTAAAACTGACACAAATCCTCAGAGGGGAAGGTAGAGATGACATTGTGAGATTATCTGCACCCTCAGTTCTCCCTGTAAACATCTGCAGAGCTACCTCTTTATCCCCCTTCCAGTTGCTTTAATACCTGCAATTACAATAATGTGTATATTAAAAAACAAACAAACAAACAAACAAGAAAAGCAATAAAAAAACCCAAACAAAAAAGCCCCCAACATGCAAAACACTCCCTCCCTAATTAAAATCACCCACCCACAGCATGACTATGGTTAAGCTCTTGGTGTACTCAGACAACTGCCAGGCAAGCTGACCGATAGCATTCGCCTCTTTATACTCCTTCCCATCTGCCTGTGTCCATCTGCTGTCTTGTCTATTATTTAAAGTCTTTGCAATAGTCACCATCTTTTACTTTCATGTTGGAAACAGCATTTAGCACAAAAAGGCCTTGGGTTCACCATGACATTAATAAACATTATTACAGCTAGTACACTTTTATTATATCATCTTTTTTTTTTTTTTCCTTTTGACTACATCACTTTCTCATGCTGTGGGATTGTAGTTCATGAAGATCTTTGAAGAATTCTATGCTACCTACATTTTTAATGAAAATGCCTACCTCCTGCTGGTTGGACCAACCTAAGGGCTCAAATACAATCTAATTTGCAGGCAGATGGGGAAAAAATATCTGTTTTAACAATGAGCAAATATATTTAGGTCATGGCTATTAGTTAGCTCCTGCTTTTCCCATCAAAGGGGATAGAAATCACTTAAATCGCTGTTTGCGAATCTTACGTATGTCTTTAAAACTCTCAATAAACGTAGGAATATATTTCTAGAGTAAGTTTCCACACTTGCTTTGTCAAAAAATAAACTTCAAAAATTAAAGGATCCCTTTCAGGGTCAGGCCTCTTTTGCTGACCCTGAGGGCTGAACAGGCCAAGCAGAATCTCTTCAGCCTCCCTGGAAATCTTGTGTTTTGCTCTGCTTGTGCTTTGCTACTCTCCCGGCCGAGTTCTGGGAGTAGCACCGAAAAGCATCCCACTTTTCCGGAGGAAAGCATCTTTGAGTGGGGGGGAAAAAAGGTGCTTTGGATGGGTGTTCCACTTGCAACGAACAGCTTGCTGAATGTCATCTTGCACTTAGATTCACTGAAGCTGCCTATTCAAAGCAGTCGCTGCGACTGTGATCCTTAACTCTAAATCTGGGCCGATGAAATCAGTCCCTTTCCCTTAAGTTAATGAGCAGATCTACGTCGATTTGAATGTCAGCTTAATCAGACTGTAAGCTCTTCAGGGAGAGGAATTGAATTTTCTGTCATGTGTGGCATCCAGCCTGCTGTCAGAGATTTAATTCAGGATGATAACAGTAGTTACACAAAAAGCTAGAAACCATTTTATTAAGTAGAGAAAAGAGTATTTTAATGATAACTTCTGTCATAAGGCCACTGTTTAAGTGAAATATTAGGTTAAACTAAAACATATCAAGCATCAACTAATATTTATGGATACTTTACATGTCTCTCACTCAGCACTGTCTATTAATGAAGTCTTCTGTTTCTTCAATAATAGAATAATACTTGCCAATTTCACATTCTCCATTATTTCCCTTGCAAAGTACTAAATTTGGAAGAAAGTTATTTTTGTGTTGTCAATTTCTCTCTGTCTGTATCTATGTCTTACATATTAGATCACAAACTAAATAAATAATTCTGCTTTATCCAGTAATACTGAGAATTAGTGATGCAGTGCACCATTACTACATGCCTGTACTTGGAAAAAATCTCACTTCAGGATTATATCTTGCAATTTCTCAATGTGGTGTGGAGTACTTTTTTACAAGCACTCCTATTAAAAAACAATAACATTAGTTGCAAAGTTATTTATTATATGAGGTATCAGGATAGGTGAATTTGCCTTTTGTACAATGATCTGTTTTATCAAGATCCTTTCACGGATGTGGATGTACTGCTCAAGAGAGGTGCTGCACTGACAGGTCTATATAAGTGACATATTCTGTCCACATGATTAGAAAAGTATCTAATATAGAAGCACTGCCACCTGCCTTTTTCCACAGAAACTGTCGCAGTCATTCCATTTCAAGGCTATCTGTGAGTTAAGTCCTCATCTTTTATGGCCAAATGCACCGTCTAGCTTCTCTGAGACTGATAACTAACTTTTCAGTTGTCATAACAGGCTTCAGATTTAACTCCTCTGACAAGAGGTAAAATCAGTGGTTGTTACACTTTCCTGTGGCAAGAGACAGATTTTTTTTTTATTTGATATATTCTGAGTTTTTTTTTATTTAAGAAAAAATGGTATTTACCTTTTCCTCTTGAAAAATTTGTCTCATTGAGGAAAATCTCCAGCTAATTTCCTTAATTTTTCCTACCATTAAATGGAGAGAAAAAGACCATCGTTGGGAAACAAATGCAGATGATTTGGGAAATTCAAATTCATGATGCTTCACACGAAGTTCATGCACAACTACTAGCACCTGATGTGCCCGTTAGCTACACTGATGCAGAAACTGCTTATTATTATGAAACTGTTTTCCTTCCTCCAGATCCATCAAATTGTTAAGTCTGATCTCTGTACAAAATAAGACAAAAAGCAGTAGAGTTGCATAAACATTGCCAATGCTTTCTGAGTGCATCCGATCGAGTTTAAAAAATCCAACACATTAGTTTCTCCATATTTCTCTCCATGGTTATATTGTGTTCCCATGAAAAGAAAGATGTCATTGGTTGAGGTGTGCTGCCATAAGTGTTTGGGACAAGTAGCTCAAGGAGCTAAAAAGGCTTAAGTGAAGTGGTTGTGCAGTTACTCACTTTTGAGGTAGCATATATATTAGATGAGAGAACTTTCAGGGCAGTGAAATAATGAAGAGGGCTCTTTAAGCCTTGTCAAAGCCCTGGCACAGAGGCAATTAACAAACCCAGCCACTGATCAAACCCCTCTCTTCATTACTGGTAAGGCTCATGCATACACAGTGGACTGCCCAGCAGTGACAGGAGAAAATGAAAATTTGCATTCAGACACTTACACTGTCAGGAGTTTGATTCTTCTAGGAGTTACACTTCAGATAGATGACTTAGGTTCCCAAAAAAGCAAAGACTGTCTACAAGATAGCATCTTCTGGAACTCCCTAACCTTTTCAGGGCTGAAACAGCTGTAGGGATTTTAACTTCTGGAGGATGGCAAGAAGGTGCAAGATCTGAAATACAAATCTACAAGATTTCTGTCCATCTTTACTCACAAAAGACATTTAAACACGTGCTTACAGCAACTCCAGTGGGATTTAGTCCTGTGTTGTAAGCTGGATATGAATGATGTTTTGAAGAATCACAGTCAATAAGCTCAATTAGGGATCACACATTGACTAGTTCTTCTGGTTCAACAAAAAGCTTGAATTTTGAGATGCTGCTGACTAGGTAGAAGAATCCCTTTGCAATCAAGTCAGGTCTGCTTAGTAACTTTAAACAAATAATGAAAAGAGTGTGGAAACTACTTGACAAGTTTAACCTCACTTTCTGTTCATCAAAGTCCCTGGTATAAATTATTCTTTCAGTTCTGTCTCACAAACACCATTTTCTTATCTTGAGCTGTTTTTCAACAATATCAAGTATCACTTCAGAGAAAACCTGCCATTTCCGCATCTGAAATACAAGATTGAACTAACTCCACTCAGAGTGTTTTTGATGGAAGTCAGTCTGCCTAGTCTTCAAAATGCAACTTTTTACAAAGATCTGGAGTTTCAAGTTTTTTTTAAACTTGATCAGAAGTCACTATATGATTATAATTTTTAAAAACACATCTCTCCTAATATAGTCATGTTCTTAAGTAAAAAAAAATATTACATGTATAGCTTTGTTATCCTAAGACGATTAGCATGTACAATGGAATGCTTTGGAGTAGGAGGTTGGAGATCAGTCACCAAAATACATTGTCAGTCTAAGCAGCACTCAGCCAATAATGAGACGCAGGCAAGCACCTAAGTATATCTCAATTATGGTTTTAATGTACAGACTGATACAGAATATAAAGTGCAGTGAAAGCTACATACCACACTGAAACATGGCAAGCAGTCATTTAAGAGAGGAGGAAAGAATTCTACTCACTGAAGGGAAGTATTGTCTACCAGCTAGTTATATATAGGCAGCAACCCCTTGGCTAACAAAGCAATATGTGCATATTGAAGAAGGGGAAGCAATTTTGGTTTTCATTAAGAAGAATGGCCTGATTATCTCCTGTATAAACATGGATTAACATGAGTTTAGGAGCAAAAGGTCTGTCTGAATGTCTTTGAAGGACTGAAGGGGAGGAGAGCTAACGCTCCACCAAAGGGCATGAAGGGGAGCAAGCAGAGGTGTAAGCATCCCTGGAGATGCACTGTGAAAGTGTTTCCCTGTTGGAAGCTAAAAGAAGCTGTAATGGGCAAGGTTTCAGGTGGAGGCTACTGGGCAGAGGCAATCTGAGACAGGGAGGGAAAGAGCCAAGTCCCAAATGATAACTTCTCAAAATGGACATAGTACATGAATAAGGGAGAAAGACTTCTGTTACATACATAACCTTGCTTTATTCATTCAAAACCAAAGTGGGAAAATTGTTGTATTTAGCTGACATTTAGGTTTCATATTTATCTGTACTATGAGAGACCATAATCCGGAATTGTTATTCTAACCTCTGACTCTGCCTTTACCTCTGTGCCTCTCTAAAAGCGTAGACTTTAATGTAGGTCTCTGATGCTCAGAAACAAGAAGAAAAAGCTTTTTCTTTAACACTTTTATGTTCTGCAATCATTTCTAAAAACAAAGTAATCGTTATTTAAGTTAATATTTTGTCTCCATATTAAGTTAATGTTAATTTTTTTTTTTAAATTATTGTTATCATAACATTATTTGTAAGATCCTGCCAAGATTATACTTGCCTGTCATAACATCAGAATCAAACAACACAGTAAGGGCCATTGCGCTGAAGAAAAACTAGCCTTTGTGGACAAGCCAAATTAAGAGACAAACAGATGCAAAGATAGATTAAATTGCTTGCTTAAATCCTCAAAGCTTGTCTGTGACAGTGGCTGTAGAAAACCTGGATCTTAGTGAAACAAAACTGTCAGATCTAAGAGTCTATCGAGCTTTGAAAAAGTTTGGTCATGGACCTGAAATCCACAGCTAATCTCACCCAAATTTCACAAATCAAAGCCCTACACAAAAGCTACCTGGGGAAAAATTAAAATAATGAGACAAACAATGTTCATCTGTTTTATTTGTTTTATTAAACCGCTTCTCCATTCCTTACTAGTTCCCTCCAGCCTAGGGATATCCGTCCCTAGATCTTGAAAACCTGTAATATTCTGTACAGAAAGAAGCTTACAGACAGAATCATCTGTGAGTCGGGTGCTCCCCATAAGCAGACTGTCCCTGAGGGACATGGCCAGTGGTGAAGAGAAAGCACCAGGTGTGACATAGTCCATAAGCGTTGGTTGATGCCTCAAATCAGGAGGAAGGCACTGGGGCACACTCTTGTTAAAAGGGAATAAGATAATGGAGCAAATATGTGTGGGCAGGGAACATGAGTCACTCTTCATAAATATAGAAAAATTAGCCAAGGCAATTACTAGATTTCCCATATATGATCTGAAACTACATCGGTTGAAGCATCCAATTCTGAGGCAGAAATCCCTTTGCTATGTTGAGCATGCGGTGTATATGTCTGTGTACTTTGACTGAACAAAGCAGGTAATTAAATCAAACAAGGTTTCAAAAATTTTTGAGTGCTGTGTAATCAAGATAGAGCAAAGATGCTTTTCACCAAAAAGCAGTCAAAAACCAGCATCTTTGTCTTAGTATGTGGCTTGCACATCAATGAAGATGGAGGAGTACAAGGCATGGAACTGCTACCAATAATAGAATAGCTTGCTCCATTCTTTACCCTTTATGAACTGGAAAATACAATATACTGCATTCCTGCATGATTATGTGAAGAAGTCTAGTCTCCTAGTGAAGAGCAGTTAATGAGAAATGAGACAGAATTCCTTTCTTCAATTTCCAATAACGCTCTTAGAAAAGAAATAAATGACAAGCTCTATTACAGGTTTTGTTTTTTAAGAGGAAAGTGGGCCCACACAAGTTCTATACTCTCTACTGTCTGGCACATAACACTTGGTTTTACTCTTCAAAGCAGATAAATGTATTGTTAGCAAATAATAATTAGATGGATATGCATAATCCTAATCTATTTTTTCTCTTTCTATAGTCAACATACTACTGTTAGTGTATCTGGTGTCATTCAACTGTGGCAGGTCACCAAAGCTGTAACCAAACCTTCTGGACAAGATCTGGGAAAAAATCGGCACTCTGACACTTTCACTTCAGGAAGCTTTTCCAATACCTTGTTTTGAAGCATGTGATGGCTACACTAGGAGTCATGATCTGCTCTGGTAAATTAAGAGTTTTTCTTAGATGTGTGATAACACTTTCAGCCTTCTCCTCTCTCAGGCAACTAGCTAACAGTGAAATATTTGAAATCCAAAAAGTGACCTCATTAATCAAACTAAAATCAATATACCGTATGCGTATAATGGAGCATGGAAGAGGCAGAATTCAAGAATACTCACCCTGTCTCAATCATTTACACTTTTGTGCTGTTGCCTGTAACACAGTGTAACTGGTACACCAGCAAGCACGGACAAGCTTAAAGAACGTTGCCTGTGCCAACAGAAATGTCACTTACTGGCCAAATCTCTTCTTCCTCTGGAAATCACCCATGAGCTAATATACCCCTTTCACCCCAATAGGTTCTCTGCAACATTAACAGAGATAATATTATTCCACTACGTGCCATAGGTCCCACCTTTCTGTGAGAGCTCTGTTGCTTGGCGGCATGTGTGCCCATCTCTTCACTAGGGCGAAGAGATCTGTGGGTGAAGAGATCTGTACGTGAAGATGTCCAGCAATGCAAATAGTTTCTTGGTCTTGTTTACAACCATATCATTTTCCTCTTGGTGGGGAAGAAGCTGAAACAATACATTTAAGGCACCACCAGCCTGGCTGTCCCTGCCAGGCCCTAGAAGAATGGCATGAGACGTCAAGCTCCACTTGCTGAACAAAGGGATGGTTATGAGGCTCTTGGTCCATATTAGACAGAGAGGTCACTATGAAACTCAGTTCTTCCCATCTGAAATGTATGCACAACGATTTAGACTTCTGGTTTATTCCTGTCCATTTTCTACACTACGGAACTTGTTTGCTTGTGATACTCTGAAATGTTGAAGGGGAGGGATGGAGAGAAAACACTGTCCATAATAATGGACAGCAGGTAGAGAAAGGATCCTGAGTGATACACCACCGCACGAAATGTTCTGCCCCTCCTGCCTCAAAAAAGAAAAGCAAAATCCCTTCCAAATGCAAGGAATTAAATGATACTAAGCTGAACACCATCCAGGCCCATCGGCTGTTCTTTCCTCGGAGAAAAGAGTATTAGTCAGCAAACGATATTTAAATCTTCCTCTAATGTTTTTTCATTAACCAAACATACTCTTGGTTCTCATTAATTACATATGTGCCAAAATACTTGCTAGTAGTTGCAGTCATTCAGAGAGGAGCAGTATGAGAAGAGAATATTAATAACTGTAGCATAAGCAGCTTTTGCTAAAGTACATTTAAATTAATGGATCTAAGATATTATTTCTTTTCTGATGAGAATCATTAAACACGAGACTGAATTTTAGCCACATCCAAAAAGGCGTAACAGACTGTTAGTGGTTTCAGAGCCTGAGCAGCAGTTTGAGCGTTTGCTCTCTAAGGTGAAGAAAAAATGTATGGGGGGAAAAAGTCTTAAAAAACTGTTGAGCTAAACATTTTGAAAACAAGTTAAAACTACAGGTAGAACTGATAAAAAAATCTTGCCTTGGGAAAGATTCAAAAATACAAGATTCAAAAATGTATTCAAAAATACATTTGAAGTGAATCTAGAGAAAATGAAGCAAGTGAATATATGGAAAAATATAATACCTTTTGCCTGGAAGAACTTATGATCTAAAGAGATAATAGAAAGACAAGAAATGTATGATACAAGCAAGCAAACAAAATCAAGTGAAAGGCAATTGTATTTACCTTATTCTGTGGACTCCAATCATTCATTATTCAGCCAAAAAGTTAAATCCTGAGCATTAAAACAGTATTTAATAATAGTGGAAACATGGAAATAGAAAGCTTGTGGGAGAGGGAGCAAAGTCAGTGGCACTAAACAAGATTTGAATGGAAGAATTTCTTAATGCAACAAAGTTTCTAGATAGCTTCTAATACTTTGTAGTTCCTTTTAACTGACAGCTGTAATTTTACCCCACCAAATGACAGAATGTACAATAAATACCAAAAAATAAACTTAGCACTTAAGAATATGCTGGATCAGCTACCATCACCTCTATTTTACTCTATTTTCTGTTACCCAACTCCAAATATTACAGTGGAAGATGCAAACTTTTTTACAACACAATGCAAATAGTATTGTAAAATGTACAAATAGGTGGGATAGCCCATCTAGATGAAGGTCTTGTTGCAATAGTGATAATTACCTGACATAGTAATTTAGGCACACCGGGCTCTAAATACGGTAGTTTTTAACAGCCACATAACTTTCTGTGTCCTTGCTGCCTCCTTTTCTGAATCAGAAATTCAAACCAAGCCTTCAATACACACAATATTTATCATCTGTGAGGAAGTTTCACAGTTAAAAAAAAAAAGATCTTATAAGATTTTAAGGTTTTGAAAATTATTAATTAAATAAAAGCAGCTTTTGTCCAGCTACAGAGCCAATAAAATTACCTACCCTATTTACTTACCAAGATCTAGAGGGCCACAGAAGATGACAATAAGTCTTTCCTGATCAGAAACAGTCACTATAAATTGAATACTTCCATTTTCCAGTATATTGGTGACACCGCTTCAAGACTATGGGGAATAATTCTGTCTGGGTTTCACCTTCAAATTTTGCACTGAGATAAAAAGAACCAGGCAAATGATACACAGTGATGAACAAATAAAAGTTTTTTTTTTCCCTCAGGAGAAATATAAGCTATTAATGTTGATGCTCAACAATGGAAAATCCTATTCAAATTTGTGAGTATGAACAGTCTTCTAATGGAACAAATTCTGACTAGAAGAACTGTCGTACGAGATATTGCAGCTAGAACACGGTCCACAATCAGATCCAGAGATCCTGGCTGTCATTTTCTAGTGCACTAATTAATACATTGATCTTTCCTTCTGAACCTCTAATGAGGCCTAGCTTCCTCCACCCACACAGAGGGAGAATCTTTAATATGACTTAATCGCTAACAGAAGTGTGAGTCAGTACATTCATTATCCTTAATGTCAGTCATTTCCCCAGAGCAGGAAACTAAGAGAACCGTAGCAAAAAGGAGGACCCTCTGGACAGAAGAACCTGGACACATAGTGGTCTTTTCTCCAACAGCTGATTTAGGCATGAATTTTGAAGACAGTATCATTTTGCTACAATACTCTTTAGCAATTGTTTTGTGTCAGAGATACACCTTAGGGAGGCTGTAGGCTTTCTCCTAGGCATCTGTGTTCCATTAGCAAATGTAACTCCAAAGGGTTTGGGCAATTCCTGTGAAAGGTTGAGAAAAAACAGTTTGAGCCGAGCGGAAAAGAAACACAAGTGGAAACCTCACGCGTCCCTGTGGTCTGTCAAGGAAGTACATTTGTTTTGTGAATCTTCTGTTTCAAGATTAAAAGTGATGGGCAATATTCTTCTACTACATCAGTACCATAATTTTAAATGTCTGCAATGGCAAATGACATAAGAAGGATTAGTTTGCAATGCTGTTAAACACTGCTGCCATAATAGGTCTTTGAGTTCTCCTGCGACTCTCTGCTCTGCCCTAAAATAACCATCTGTCTGCCATCTAGTGCCAGCTTGCCTTTCCTGGGCCTGGTCTTCCATCCAGCACCCACTGAACCCTTGCTCCAAAGATTTAAGCAATTCTGTGATATTGGGTGGCGTATGAAGACAAATGAAACCTCAGTTCTGCGAAGCATTAACATGCTATTAACGCACTTACTACCCTGAAATGTGCACCTGAACTTGACACTGGTGATGGCACTGCCCTTCCTGAGTCAAAGAAAGCAAACTAGCAGCCTATACAGATATTATTAAATTCTCTTCCTCCAAAATTTTCCATCTTGCACTGGTGCTCCTGCACTATCCTTGACTTGCCATTGCAGGGTCAGGAAAACTGGTATCGCTGTGGCAACTTGACAGCATCACGAGATGGCATGGCCTCAGACATAAACTGTGTAAAACATGGAAACCTACTGTGCGTTGCTAATACATTAGACTTATGGGACAGGTTAATTACATGTCAGATAATTATATTTGGCAGATAAGGCATAAATTTGCCCAAAGCTGGGTAATTATTTATTAGCTTTAAACAATTTCAAGTAATCAAATATTTATGTACTTCTAGACCCTTTTCCTCTGTCTTTGCATTGAATGAGTCTTCTTAATTTATAGCAACTACCACAACATAGAAATAAGAGGAACTTTGCCTACAAACTGATGACAAATGTTCATGTTGTTGTCAGGTTGTCTGTCACAAGCTTTTTGGTTTTGATCTTTGTGAAGCTCACAATAATTATTGCTGTCACATCTGAATGGTAAAGTATAGTATTAAAATTCAGAGTAGGAAATGACTTGAAAACTTAACACGAATGAATAAAGGAGACATTACTAAACTTTTAGGATCTGAGTAATTTTACAACATTGTTTTACAATTTTTCAGAATTCAGCTAATTCAATCCTGAAAGCAATACTCACAGTTGTTTCTGAACTTGAACAGGAAAAAATCAGGATCTTGTTACTACAAATAACAGTTTATTTTATATATATTTTTACATGTCTATTACTAGCAATTCATACTGCATTTGATTTACAGTTTCTTCCATTTTATTGCAGATAAATTTTATTGCAATTAACTGGCCAGGAATTAATGCACAGTTTTAGTACAGAATTTGACAAAAAATATTAACAATTTAAGAATGAAAAGCATCCTTCTAAATGTTAGTATACTAAACATTTTTGACAGCTTTTTTATTTTAATTATTTTCTTTTTGATCTTATTTGTTAAATGTTGGGACTTTTGAGTACATTTCATATAATGAAAACTGGAGTTCTGATGTTGCAAATCACTCACCACAGGTTCATTATATTTTTATTACAATATCTAAATATAAAAGAGATTTGGAAACAGTTATTCTCATCCATATTTTCATCAGTAACTATGCTGAAATGCAGGTGACAGCACAGGATGGAGACCAAGTTTGAAGAAATGTTAGAAGGAAGAAGGAAAACAGAAAAAAAGTGGAAAAGTGCTGTAACACTGCAAAGTTATTAAACTTTCCTGTAACATTTATCAACCTCCCTCTACCTTTTACGTCTTCCTTTACGAACATTATTAGGTGACATGAAAGAAGTCATTATATAATGACTGCTGAGTAAGGAAAAGTGAACTCGATCTTGGTTGTTGTTCACCATGTTACAAGAACTTCAGTATTCCTCGAATACATACCACTTACAAAACCAACTGACCAAAGACAGGAAGGGTATTAAGTCAAGGTTTCTAAAGTTAAGAAATAAAAGGATGAGGACCACCACTGTCTAAATGCATAACTGAATGATACTCTTCAGTGAGACCGCCGCCTTATTCAACACACAGCTGGGTAGTATTTTGTGGATAGTTAGCTACTCAGTATTTTGGCTATATTTTCCCCACAGTGTGCAGACAATGCATTATTATGCCTTATTTATCATATTTACCCTTAGCTGCAGAAATGCTGTTCTAGAGACAGAATTGCTTATCTCTTCACCATGTTTTATGCTGCTTGTGAACATGGCACTAGGGTGTTTCACAACCCTCACTTGATACGTGAAGAGAAGTGTACCTCAAGAAATTAAAGACAGAAGTTTCTATTCATTTAGATACCCAAATCTGAAATGCCTACAACTTGGTTTCAAAGTATCTATGATTCTATCTAATAAATACTGAAGTGTCCCATTTTGAATGTAGAAAGTACAGATCTCCTTGGCTTATCTTCTAGTTGTAGAGCAGAGGCATAAGAGAATTTAATATAGCCCATAGCATTTAATGGTCTCACTTAGTGAAACTACGCTTCAATGAACAAATATAGTGTGATTATATAAACTATCCTACTATGTAACTAGCAGACTGCATGCCCACAAGAAAAGCAGTCAAGATTGGTACGATCTCCCGCCCAAACTGCAAGAACGACAGTGGCAGCTACAAGAGCCTCCCATGGCCACAGGTGCCAGTTTCCTGAAAAAACTCCGAGGTCACTGCTGCTTCTTGTCACCTCACCCTACACTAACGTATGATTCTGCCTGCAGCGTGCTATACTTCAGGGCAGATATGATTGGAGATTACCCTCATAGAGTTTTTCCTGTGTTTGTCAACCTTCAGAAGAAAGCTTCGTGTTCTCCTTACTTCAGCCTCAGACAGCACTACTAGTCTAGCTCAAACCCTCTAAAAAAAAGTATAACCTGTTTCAAAACCAAGGGGTGGAAAGCTGTAGCCTCAATGTCTTGCATTTCTAAAAGTGAGAAAGAACTATAATAGAGCTCATAGATAGACCTAAAAGGACAAGTTGCAGGCCTTTTCCATTTGCATTTTGGTATTGCAACGATGTTACAAGTTTGGACGTGTGCCACTACAGCACAAAAGCATACGGATGTAGAATTGTTCTTCTCATTCTTTTAATGGAGACTTTCTGAGCTTGAGGATATGAACAGAGGATTTATTTTCATACTTGGTTTTACCGCATTAAGGTTTAAGCAGCTCTGTTGTACAGCATTTACATTTAAGCTAACACTGATTTTGCAAGACAGTCCCTTAAAAGATGTTTCTGTCCTCACAGCAATTTATTCTTGGGATTTGGCATGTACATAAATCCGAGATTGTGTCAGAAGGAGCTGTCAACAAGATAAGGAGAAAGGTAACCAGAGAGATTCCAGCATCAGCTGCAGGAATCTCATCCACCCAGGAGGTTTGCTAGTGAAGATGCAAAAATGTGAGTTGTCTATTAGCGTGTATGGTGTGGCCATTGCTGTGCCGCCCCACAGGATGGGCCAGGGCTACCTCTTACCCTGTACCCTGTGTTAAATTTAGATTAAAACTCACCATCCCGATGTGGAATGAAGAGTAAGTACTGTAAGTACATAGCCTGTATGTTGATAGGGTCTCAGATTTTCTAAATCTGAAGTGCAGTTTACCTTGATGTTTCATTATGAAAGAAAAGTCTCCTTATTCCACAAGACTCTTTATAGTGCTGAAATAGGAGACAAGACTGTAACTGCAATCACGCACATCAGGAATAGTGTCTACAAATTGGCTTTGTGACAGTTACAGTTTGAACTATATTAATGATGCAGTCAGTCTGTGGCACAAAATTCACAACCTTTTGGGGACCTTAAATACAACACCATAGAAAGCCAGACAAATACAATTCACTTGATCAGACAAGTGAAGCAGCAGAGGCCTTTTTGCTCACAGGATGAATTTTGACTCGTGTCAAAAATCACAGCTATCTAACACATTCCGGTCAAATTATGTTACCTCGGAGTAGTATATTGACATTTTGTAACAAGTACTGTACTATTTCATGCTTATCATCTGCACCTGGCAGCCTCTGAATTTAGATGAAACACTTGAATTATGAGTTTGAATATACAGAATAGGATTTGTAGATAGAATCTAATCAAACATCCAGGCCTGGTATATTCTCTAATCGCATCTCAAACAAACCAACATTTTCTTCCAGTAATCTTTTTATGTTACTAGCATAGGAGATAAGTTTCATTTAAATCAGCAGAACTAAACCATGTTTAGAAGACTTCTTCACTGTTACATTGTGTCTGTTTCTTGTGTTGTCAAATTTTAGCGGTTATATCTGACTAGAAAAGCATATCCTCACTGATAAATAGTTTTCAAAAGCTAATCAAAGAAATGAAGAAAATAGTTTGGTTTTCCATATTTATTACTCATTTTACCATTGAGCGTAGAAAGAGTTCTTTCACTTCTAAAACATATGACACAAATCTTTGAAATTCTGTTTGCTTTTAGCTGAGGAAAATGCTCCCTTCCCTAGAACTTTGCAAATCAGTGACCTGGCGAGCATCCATTTTGCTTATAAATGAATGTTTAGAGAATTAAATTACAACCCTTTTAGGGGTACTGAAAGTATCAGAAAGTGCATTTCTTTATACTACAGAGGATGGTCGCAGTCGTGCCACCAAACTTCAGAGTATTTGAACTGCTTACAGAGAACTGGAACTACTTACTATGAAACTGGCTTTGAGTATGCACCTTCACTCAGCAGTTTTATGTTACTCCAGTTTTCCGCTGATGTGCTGAATGTGTTAAGCCTGCATATTTTTTAAAGGTTTGTTGATGAATTTTCAAATTCCAGTCCAATGAATTTTTTGCGTTGCCTTCACAGTTTCACATCTGACTGTACCTCTGTCTCACTATGCATTGACTTAAAGACTTTCAAGACTACGAATGAAAAGGAGTATTATAATAATCTGGTTTTACTTTCTGCATAAGATTCAGCCCACAGCTTTAGTTTGGCCACTTAAACCAGTTATAGCCCCTCTATATATGTTTCTAGAAGCCTGACTTCAGTGGATAAAGATTTAATAAATGAGACAGTTTCTTCTTAGTTTCAATTAAACCAACCTTCAATTAATAAATATCATAATGGTTAAACCAACTGAATTAATCAAGCTAAAAATAACACCTATTCTAATACAAATTTCTGAAAGTAATGTAAGTTGCACAAAGTCAGACTGCACAGCCATTATTGCATGGAATGGTCTTAAGTCTCCACGGTTTTCTTCACTATTTTTGAGTCTTTGGACAATTTTATATCAGCCAAGGTATGTTTTCAGAGCACTAGATATGCTCAGTTTGGATTGCAGAAATTTTCCTTCTCTACAGGTTTTCCTGGTATCTTCATTGCCTGGTAGCCACACAGATTTTTTTACAGCTTTGTTAAATAATCCTTCTTAAAGTGGTAATGGTTATTTCCCAATCCACAATAGTGTCTGAAATAAACCTGTGACAACAAATCCACAATCTTTTCTGTTTCCAAAATTAACTGTCACGTATGGTGCATCAAGGGAAACTCAGTTTCACTATTTTGACATTTGGTTCAAGGAGAACGGGTGAAGGTAAGGACAAACAGAAGATCCAGCTGATTCTATGCCACTGAACTCCAGCCTTGTGAACATTCCCAGAGCAAAGTTAAAACCCTGACTGATAATTTTATATATGCCTTTGCTGCACTGAGAAGACAATGCCTGTGTACTGAGAGATGGGACTCTGAATTAGCACTGTAATGCTGAAATAGTCATTGGAGATGTTGACAACAGATGAAGACCTGGTTTTCTACATGCAACACCTTCTATTTAAAAATGGTGAATTAACATGTTCTGGAAAGTGACAGAACTTCTTTCACCTCTACCATAAACCTGATGTATTTAGTTTCTCCAGAGTGAAACAGCCTGGTGATTCAGCAGCCTCATGCTTTAACGCTTCTTGTTCTGGGACTAGATAGAAACCTGTGAAAGTCTGGGCTAACGTGAAGCAGTGCAATCTCCTTGAATCCTTGTTTGCTGAATGACGCAGCACCTTTATGAGTCAGGAACTGTTCATCTCACTGCACCATGTCTGAAATTACATGTCACTTCTGATTAAAGTAGGCAAGAAAGAGGGACTGTCAGGAAACACAAACATAAGTCGTGTCAGATAACACTACGTAATAGAAAGGATGAGAACTTTAAATTATCTATTGTGAATATCTATGCAAACTTTCTCTCACCAGTGAGTAGTACTTATCCAAGTTGTTCTTCCTTATTATAGAATTATCAGTTCTTGGAACTGGCTGAAGTCACTGGTGGACATTCCAAACCACGTGTGAAAATACAAGCCTATACTGATAAAAGGCCAGCAGACTGCCTCGGTGCATTTGCAGTTGTGTTCTAATTATTAAAATATTGCAAGCCCGAATATTCTAAAAAGAACACATCATGCCAGTCTAGCACCTAAAACCATGAAACTGATTTAAAAATTGTTAAAACAGTGTAAGTATGGATACCTTTTCACTACATTCTAGCTTCTGATCCAGCTGCAGAGGGAACAATAACTCTGCAGAGGCTGTAGTCAGGTGACATGAGCAATTGATGATTTAAGGGAAAAATCCCTCTAGTATCTGAAGGGTCCCAGTGGAGGATTGAGACTTCGAAACTTTAGCAAGAACCGTGAATGACTTCTATTCCCTTTCCAGCGCAACAATGGCACAAACCCTAGCTTATTGCTGCTGTTGTCATTGGAGTATTTCTCTAGTAGAGGAATTCAGTTTGGTGAGAAGAAACCTTTTTGTCTGTAGTGTTGCATTTTGAGGCATCAGTTTATAGCTGTCAGGAAAGTAATAAGATTAGAGAGAACTGAAGATCTGCAGATGTTTCTGGTGACGTTATGCAGATCCAAAGACTGTACTGTGTAATATTTACTTTTTAAAAAAACATACCACAGGCCCCAAGATATGCTTATCCTCTGTATGCAGTACATCGCTCAAAAAGGCATGTAGTACAATAATTAAGTTCCAGAACCAAATGTGAGGCTAATCAGTACCTCTACTTGCTAAAGAAAAGTTTAAATCTGACCCCCTTGCCAATCTTGATTTCATCTTCTCTGGTAGGAATGCTAATGCTTTTTACCAGATCTTATAAAATTTTGCAGTATACTCAGGCATATGTGTGCAAGTGATGCAGATCTGAGAGAACAACATTATTGAAAATAAGAGCAGTATGGGTCGCTCATTACCAAGATAATACTAACCAGATTAAATTATTTAGTTGCTATGTTTGGAACACAGGAAAAAAAAAAAAAAGGACAAAAAAAGAGAGTGTTTCCTTGTAAAAGAACACCTTGTGACTTTGGTCCCTCTTGTCCCTCCTGTCCCTCTTCATCATCAACCCTAGCTGCCACGTGCCTGCCTTCTGCAAGCTTGGGGATAGACAGCAAAATCCCCAGGGAAGGCTACTGTGCAGGTGCTCAAATGCGTGAAAACTCAATGAAATATTTAAGCATTAGAAAAAAAAATAATATATACACACACACATATATGAAAACTCGTTACATGTTGCCTTTGTAATTACACATTATCTCCACTGTGTTATGTTGCCACTGCATGTCAACACTCATTAACACGGAATGACAAAGAGAGATTTGAGTGAGATTTATGAGTTTCTGGTTAGAATGGAGCCCACTGCCCCCAGTGGAGGAGCTGCTTCCATCTCACAAGAAAATAAAGGAATATACATTGGAATGGGCATTCCCTTGGAACAAGGAGTGCAGCTCCACTGGATCCCATGGAGTTGCCAAGATGCACAGTCAGCCACAAAATGTTGGTATTAGTGAAAAAGTCAGGCTGAAGGAGTTGGAGGCTGGAGTTGGTGTGCTGTTCCCTGTGCTGGCTGTTTCAACCTGCAAAAAGCGTCTGCTCCATTGGACTCTAGAGTTGGAACTTGGTGCAATATCATCAGGGCATAAAGATGTGTTGCAAGTCAGGGATTTTTCCATTGGTTTGCCTTTCTGCAGGGTGTTTTGATTTTCATTGTGCATCTGGAATAGCCAGCCAGTACTGGGCAAGAGAGCAGGAAGCAAGTTAGACTAGGAGAAGGAAAAACTGCTGGGTGAGGGGAAGGTTGCTGTACTCTGAGCAGCTGATCCTGTGGGAAACACTGTCCTACCAGCCAAAGCAAATTGCGTTTGGCTGTTGGATGAGATGTACAGGCCCCACCCACCTACCCCAGTAAAGAGCACGGTTCTTTTTCTAGCGGCGTTAATGAAGGAGTTTAAGCAAGTGCAACATGGCTTTAGACAGAACATGCTAGTGAAGGACTTTTCCAGAAATGGCTCTGTGCAGCTGGAACAGAATGGCTGATTCCTGCCCCCTGGTCTGCCGCAATGGGAAAGTAGAGAGAGATGTGGTCATGGGGACCTGCTCTCTGGGGACATCTCTCACTGTGTGGATGTAGGTGCTTGGAAAAAGCTCATCTCTACACCATTTACTTCTTGAGTTTCTGCAAAACTGAAACATGAATGAACCATGTGCACTACACATATCTGGTATTTGAGGCTTCTTACCGTGTGACCCTGCTTGATTAGGCTACTGTGAGGTTCTGATCTAGTACTAAGCTTCCAGGGGTATCCAAAAGATGGATTGCAGATTCTAAAAAGATCATACTTTGGATTTACAGTAGTTGTACATCTTTTTACCAAACATGCTACCTGCTCCAAGGACTACATATATGTAGTGTACAGACTGTAATATCTCATTTTTCCCTGAGAAATTACCCCCCTTGACTTGCTAAGCCAGTATTTGTGCACCAGTATTCTAGCTGGGACCACTGATCTTGGTTGAAGGATCTGGGCCATCTCCTGCTGGGTATTCTGTCATTGCAAGCACCCCTTCCTCCTCAGCTTAAGAGCCCGAGGTGAGTGAGGTAACAGAATACTGCCTGAAGGCTGTGACTTTATTGTGGTTTTATCTAAGTAATTGGATCAAGAAAAAATGTTCCTTCTATTTCCCAACCTTACCAAGGTGGGTTAGTGTCCACTTGCATCTCTAACAGCAAAATCTGCTCAGGTAACTTACAAAATAATATGTGCAACAAGGGTGTAAGAGCAGTTGCTCATGATGTACAGCCACTCAGCCAGGACAGAATTTTCCAAAGCTTTTTCATTATTACCCTCTGGATACTCTGACCTAGCAGGATGTAGCAAGAGAATTAAACTGAGCAGACTGCCAAAATACCTGCTAATTAACTTGTTTAACTTCCTCCAGTATCAGTCTATGGGCAGGATACAGTTTCAAATAATTAGGCATATGAGACCTTTAAAATGTCATTAACTGTTTCTTTTTCTAACTGCTCTGTGTTAGCTGAATGCTTTTTGAAGCTGTTGGATTTGTTTGTACTTTGTTAGGGCCAGTGCAAGTGAAGAGGTGCTCTGTGACTTCCTTTCTGTAGGCAGGAGGAACCTCATATTAATGTCACATTCCTAGCTCAGTTTAAAAGGAGGGATGCTGAGCTTTGCAGAGCAACAGCACAAAATAATTCTGCATAGTACTAATGCAAACAAAGAGACTACATAGATTTCCTTCAACTCAGGGAAAGCAAGCTGACCTACATACAAGAAAGACCAAAAAAAACCCTTTTCATACAAAATTACGAAAGTACCATGACCAGCAATACTTCCTCTTTGCTACTCATTGAACAATTTGCCTGTTTGTGATACTGCTGATTCTGCTAAGAACCGTCTTCAAATTCCACAGAAATAATCACAGCAAATTTTAATGGTTTTTATAGTTCATTAGACAGGTTGGACTTTCATCCTTGCTGGGGGAATTGTGTGATTCAAGACAACTGTGCTATGGCTATATGGCTGAAGTAATTTCCCTTCCCAGAGAGAGAAAATTTCTCCAGCTCCAAGAGAAATTATTTCCCTTCAACATAATTTTTGATAAAATTAAGAAACACCTGTTGAACAAAGTGGGGGACTTCCACAACAAGAAAGGTTCAGACAGGTAATGCAGGAATACTAGAGATGCGTTCACCAAGCAAGGAGAGAAGCAAACTAGTGTTAGTAGGTCTGTGGTGACACTCAGACACGGTTTACTAATTCTCACTTTGAATATCAAAGTATCTGTTCTTTTCAACGAATGGCAAATTGCTTATAATGTTTCTATATCACCTTCAACAATGTAGCAATATCCTTCATGTTCTTCCACAGTGTAATTTTCTTCCTTACGCACACCACCAATTCCTTGCAACAGACTGTGGTGCCATCAACTTTCTTATGCCCCAAATACCCTTTTTCTCTTTAAACATTTATAAAACTGTGCTACTTCAAGTTGGCATTCAAAGTCCAGATAAACCTGGAATACTACTCAGCTTTAAAAATCTAGAAATAGCACATTATTTTACAATTTACTTACCTACATTTGTCTTTAATTTCTATCTTCTTTTATTCTAGCTTTTACAGTAGCAGGTTTGTGGATCTTTTAGTACGCACAGAAGACCTCCCCCTTAAGGAAACACTAAGTTCAGCAATGCATCGGTGTGATTTCTTTTCTTAAACTAGTTCATGGGAACATTTTCTATCTTGAAGCAAAGACTCCAATTTAGCTGTTGCACAGTGGCTCCAGATAACAACATCGCATAAAGAGAGCTGGAAAAATGGACCCATGCTAACTCTGAACTTGAAAATGCAGCTCTAACTCATAGTAAAATCAAATTTATACTTATTTTACTGTATGTATTTTAAATATAAGATATATACTTATTCTAATTCACAGCTCACCTCACCCAAGCAGAGCACAACCACACTAATAGTAATGCTTTACCCAGTCCTCTCTTCCCAGCTGTCCAGCTCTGATGTGACTGCTCCTGGTTTCAAGACCCCACCCTTCTCCAGATGAATATAATTTAGGTTTACTATGACTCTGCCACAACCCTCCACACCCCTTTTCTTGTTTAAGTAAAGACAGCGAGAGGTTTTCTGAGTTTTAATGCTTTATTATATAGAGCACACCAACAGGTAAGGTTTCTACCTCATTGCTCAACCTGTGGGTTGAGTGCTGTGTTCCAGCTGTGCCCTCTATTCTGCACTGAATTGTCCCTTACAAAAATACCCGTCTGTTGTCACTAAACTGCTGTCCTTCTTTCCTTCCATACTTCGCCTCAAAGATAAGCTTCACAAAATAAATCACTCCTCATACAATAAGACTCCATATCAACAAATTGCTACATGAAACTTCCACATTTCCCCGCAGAGGCCAATAAAACCTTTAGAGAAACGAAAACATGCTAGGTCCACAGTACCAAAACACTCCAATGGTCGGTGCAAAGTAAACATGAATGTGTGGTGCAGTTCTGTTGGCGTGTGTTACAGCAGAATTGGGTCTCAAAGTTTTTAAATGTAAACGTGGCAGATTGACATGGTATTTTACTGAGTAAGTAGTGCTTTTTCCCTGATAAAAAAAAGCAGGGAAGTATTTTGTGCAGCAAGTATTTTGTGAAGGGAAAAGCTAGAACTGTTATCTTCCAACTATTGCACAGAGAAAATAAGAGTGTAAATTATTTGATATGTAGAAGCAGGGTAAAAACTAACACTGTGCCATGGAAATTTTACGCTCATCAGTCCCTACTTTTCTTTCATAATAAAAATCATGGAATCATGGAATTGTCAGAGTTGGAAGGGACTTCTAGAGATCATCTAGTCCAACTTCCCTGCTAAAGCAGGATTGCCTAGAGGACATTACTCAGGACTGCATCCAGGCAGGTCTTGAAATTGTCCAGAGAAGGGGACTCCACGACCTCCCTGAGCAGCCTGTTCCAGGGCTCTGTCACCCTCACCGTGAAGAAGTTTTTCCTCCTATTTGAATGGAACTTCCTATGTTCCACCTTGTGCCTGTTGCCCCTCGTCCTGTCACTGGGAACCACTGACAAGAGTCTTCTCTGGAAATCTCATGTCTTCTACAATAGGAGCATGAAACTCACGTCCTGGCTGAAAAGGTCCACCAGGTGTGAGACCAGGGAAGAAAGGGTGAGACCGAGCATTGACTACAACAGCTGTGACACCTAAACTAGTGAAATGCTGGTGGGAGTGAAAAAAAAAACAACCATGAGTCTAAACATCATAACTTACAAAGTTACCAATTTGGAAGAGCTGTGTTAAGAAACATGAAAGGAAAGAAGAGAGTTGCATACTAGGGAGGAGAGGAAACCAGGGACTCTGAGGCACCTTGGTGTGTCTGCCTGAGGGGCCACCATGTTTCCTACCGAAATCACATCACAGTTCTTGTCAACACCTCAACGTTTCTCACTTAAACCCTGTTGCTGCCCCCTCACAGACATCTCAGTGCTTCCACACAAACCCTGGTGCTGAGGTGCCCCAGTGTTTCCCACTTAAGCCCTGAGCCCTGCCCTTGGGTCACCTCAGGGCTGTCCCTCCGCCCCTGTGGGCAGCCTGGGGCAGACTCCTGCCCCTCTGCAGCCATGGGGTCTTTCTCACCTCAGGTCCAACTCAGCGGAACCAGCATGGGACCCTCCAGGAGGAGGTAGTCCCCATCATGGGTCTGAAGAGCACTGGCCCCACAACACACCCCCTCCCTACAAACCAGCCCTAAAGGGAATCCCTACGGTCCATGACCCCACTTGCGGAGCTCCAGTCTCCCCATACCCCATGGAGGCAGGGACTGTGCCTTCTTGCTGCCTCTCCATGGCCCATGGCAGGCCTCAGTGCCAAGGTGCTGTGTCTTCTTCAGTGACAGCCCCGGGCACCCATCAACCACCACCACCATGTTGCTGCTTTCTCAGAAGTAAGGTGGTTTTTTGTTGGGATCATGCCAATTAATCATAAATACAAAGGAGAGAACATTTATTTATTCTTATTTCTTTATTTATTTTGCATGGGAGCTGAAATAAGTGAATTCTACATGCCAAAAAAGGCCCTCATGCCAGGTACCAAATCTACTAGCAGAACAGACCAGGACCAGCTCTTGTGCGTAAGAAAATGTGAAATTTTTGTACATTTGATTTAGGTCTCTCCTTTTCCTTGCCTGTACCTGTTCCAAGCATGATGTCACTAGGGTTCGGAGAGCTTTATAGCGGCTAAAAATGTGGCCACCTCTCTGAACTGCTATAAGAATGGCATCGTTCTGAGGGGGTGATCGGATTTATTTTTACTGTGAATAATCAGCATGCGTTTCCTTCTTCTCAGAAGCAGCTGAACCATCTGGGCTGAGATTTCCCTCCCCCAAACCTCTATGCTTGAGACAGATGCTTGAGTGGAGTATAGCTTAAATAATTGCTGTTTAGCAAAAGCATACACTATTGTGGAAAAAAGACAAACCAAGGCTCAATAATGTCTGGTAATTTTGGTAAAGGGTGCTGATAGTAGGCCAGCACGTAAGCACATTATCAACAGATGCCTTTGTCTCTCTTTGTATGCCCTAATGGCTAAGAGGCAGACAGATGAGGGAGAGGATAGGACAAGTGTCCTTGTGTAGAAAATCAATGGAGATCAGGCAAGTCCTGGACTCTGGGTACATATTTTTACCATCTTCGTAAGAGAGAGATAACGGTGGGCAACACTTCACTTTATGTTGAAGTGTTTCATTCTCTCCTCCTCAAGGTTAGTTACATTTTTTCCATTATTCTGCAGTCTGCTATCAAGGCTACATTGCTGAATTGCAGTCTCCCATTGACAAAAGGACTAAATGACCCATCAGTGCCTCTAAGGGTAATGACCACAGCCCACTACAAAAAAAAATACATGTACTAACACTAGCTGTGTGAAAAGCCACTGGCTCTGTCACCTTTTCTCTGAATTTCTGCCATTTTCATTGTTCCTTGTAGTTGCATTGCACATGCATTCGCTGATCTGAACCACTGTAGTGTTGAAACTGGACCATTTCCCTAATATTTGCTTTGGTTTCCTCAGGCTATCTCTGCCAACAGAATATTTCCTGCACTCGCTCTTACGTACAACAAATGACGGCAATGAAAGGATGTGTGCAATTACTAAGCATACTATAGGAGGGAAATGGATATAGGCATCAGCCCTTGACTTAGCTCCCTTGTTCTGTTACATTCTTAGGTGTAACTAGTTTACACAGAAAATTAAAACAGTCTTTCAGTGAAGCTATGAAAAAATATTCCTATTAACCACTCTAGCAGAAGAAAAGAATGATGTTTCTCTAGAGGCTAGTTAGCATGAAACCTCATCAGTGTCAACTCTAACACATTTTGACTGGTGAAGGTGTCAGCAGAAAACTTAATAGTAGATTTATGCACAAGCACAAATCTGTGCATGTGTAACAACTGATATTTTAGTTGAGCAGCACAGCACAAACAAGAACAGTGCATGTTATTCTTAACATTAGCATGATAATACTAAGAAGACAAGATGGCCTAGATGTTACACTTTGAAAAAAAGAGAAAATAGCTATTACCTTGAAAAGGCCTTGAAAATTTCTGCTACATGCCCTTTTTTGCACTAAGACTGATTTGCCACAAGCTCATCTTTGAAGGCTTGAGGATTAGCAGAAAATTCCCTAGCGAAGGGTACTGTACAGGTGCACAAATGTGTGAAAATGCTATGATGCAGTTAAGCACTGGTAAATAATGATAATGGTAAATAATAATAATAATAATAATATGGAAACTAAATGTTGGTATATTCTGTAATTTTTGACATCTTGCATTTGTTATGGCCTGTTTCCTCCTTGTCACACCTTGTGTTGTGCTTCGTGCATGTTACTATTAAGGCAGAATAACAAAGAACTGTTTTAGTGAGGTTTATGAAGTACTGCTGTGTTGGACCCCACTTTTCCCATGAGTTGCCAAGAGTTACCCCTGCTCTCTTTTTCTGGCTCAGCATCATCCTCCTTCTCTACATCAGTTCTCTATAGCAATAGTGGCCCATTTGGTCACACTAATAAAAAAGAATTCTGGGGCTGCACTGAGACTGACCCATGACAGATTAACATGCTATAGCTCCTTCCTGGCCTGAGCATCCCATTGTTATTGCTGTAAAGAAAATCTCACCAAAATATGGGGCTAGGGCATGTTTGTGCATATCCACACATAAACACTCACACTGACACGGCACAGGGTTAGCACATGACTCAAAAATAATTGTGAGTCCACTGGTTTAGATATAAACTTCACACTTTGACCTTTGTTCTTCTTGACTGTATAACACTTCTGTGTCCTCTTTAAATAACAAAGGAAACTGGGCACATTTGCAGGTTAGAAAACACTGAAACATCAGGACATTTTCTGCTGACTGATGCTAATATCATCCTTCCCATGTTCACTGGCTATCTAATTTCTCAGGCAGAAGAAATAGTGCATTTGTACTACACGTGGGATTTATTAGAGAAACTGTGCAGGGACTGTGGCAGCAATAGGACCAATAATGGGAAGTTCATGTTTTACCAATTCTTTTATTCTCCATTATTGGAGGAGACATACTAAGAGTTACTCTGCTTATATCACTCTGTGAATGAGGATCGTTTTGTAGCTGGCAGGAAGAATTTGCCCTTTGATTAGGAGCAGGCCAAAAGTTCTCAGATAAAAGAGTTCTGCATAAGAAAATGCTGTTCTACTATGTGGGCCTTTTCGGGGCTGTTAGCTATGGCTGCAGAGTACCCAGGAACATTCAGTGCACAAGCTTTCAACACAGCCAGGGGAGATTTGCTTTCATTAGATAAAATTCTGTCTTTCCTGGGAGTAAAATAGATATACGAAGCAGGTACTGCAAAGAAATTGTCTTGCAAACATTCTAGGAAAACCACAGGAAAATATGTTTTGATGGAAAAGAAATTAGTCATCAACATTTTTCTTTATCTCTGGTAAATGCAAGTGACTGTTCTGCAAAGTAAACCTGCATGCATATGTCTTAGATGCCGAATGCTTCCCCCACCTGTTTGCTGTTTCCCCTGTCTTGTGATATAGACCTGGGGCTTGATCCACGCTCCGTGGTGTCCGTGAAGCTAGATAAGAGCCTTAGAAGCCTCACTCACAACTGGTATAGGTTATTTAAATAATGTAAAAATAATCTTCATCATAGCTTAAAGGATTTTTGTAAGGCATCAAATACTTGATAACTTGAATAGAAGTATGTGGGCTATATTCACGATACTTTTAATAGAGCTTTCCCTACGAAGAAATACTTAGTGTTTTATCTTCTCGTACAAGCAGTAGAGTCACATTAAATAGAGAACATGTTGTTCTTCTCTGAGATTATATACTCTGAAAATAGATGTTAGCTTTTGTGCTTAGAGAACGTGTGAATTTACTTGATTTCTTTCAAACAAAGCTCAGTATGCTGTGGGAAAAGCTTGGTGTCTTTGCTTAGAAACGGGCTGAATTGCAATAGCAACCTTTACTTGGCCTTGCACCATGGTGCCAACATGCTAAACAAATAGAAACACTGCATAGCAAAAGATGCATAAGAAGAATAAAATAAACACTTTGGCATTATAAATGGTAGCACTTACCATGCACTTGACAAATAAAAGAGCCATAGAATCATAGAATACCAGGTTGGAGGGGACCTCAAGGATCAGCTGGTTGAACCTTCCTTAGCAAAAACACAGTCTAGACAAGATGGCTAGTACCCTGTCCAGCTGAATCTAAAAAATGTCCAATGATGGGGAATCTACCACTTCCCTGGGGAGATTATTCCAATGGCTAATCGTTCTCACTGTGAAAATTGTCTTCTTGTGTCCAGTCAGAATGCCCCTGGGGTAACTTGTACCCATTACCCCTTGCTTTTCCCATGTAGTCACCCTTTAAAGGAAGTAGAAAAGGAAGTCTCCATCTTATTTGTAGCCACCCTTTAAATACTGAAACCTGATGCTAAGGTCTCCCCTAAGCCTTCTTTTCTCAAGGTCTCAAGGCTGAACAAACCCAGTTCTCTCAGACTTTCCTCTTATGGCAGGCTTCCCAGTCCTCTGATCATCTTGGTGGCCCCTCTCTGGACCGAATACAGCATTCCAAGTGTCGCCTGACAAGCATTGACTAAAGAGGGATAATGACTTCTTTATCTCTGCTGGTGATTCCCAGCATCCTGTTGGCTTTCTTAGACACAGCAGCACACCGTTAACACATACTGAGCTTGTTGTCCACCAGGACCCCCAGATCTTTTTCCACAGAGCTGCTCCGCAGCCGGGTAGATCCCAGTCTGTGCTGCACTCCTGCATCATGTTTTCCCAGGTGCAAGACCTCTTGCCCTTGTTGAACTTCATAAGGTTCTTTTTAGGCTACTCTTCCAGACTATCCAGGTCTTGCTGCAGGATGGCTCTCCCTTCCAAAGTGTCCACTTCCCAACTTCATTTGGTATTTTCAGCAAACTTCATCAGGGTACAGATGATCCCATCATCCAGATCACTTAGGAAGATATTAAACAGCATTGGATCCAATATTGATCCCTGGGCAACCCCACCTGTGACAGGTTGCCAGTTTGAAAAGGAGCTATTTACCACCACCCTCTGGCACCTATCACACAGACCACTTGTCTAGACCATAACGCACCAGCTTCTCTAGTAGGAGGCAGTGGGAAAATTCTGTTGAAAGCCCTGGAGAAATCCAGGTAGACAATATCCACCGCTCACCCCACATCAACTAAGCAGGTTACTTTGTTGTAGAAAGCAATCAGGTTTGTCAAGCACGATTGCCCTTGGTCTTTTTTCTGCAAAAAGTGACACCGGTTCAGACAATATTTCCCACAAATAATAACAGAGAAATTAGAAATGGACCTTAATTGAATGGAAAAGTATTTGTTTTAGAAAACTTGAGAAATTATATCAAAACAAATTTCATTACTTTCTTACATTAATTCATGACATTGTAGAATTGCATGAAGGGGTATAATTTTTATTAAGATGTTTGGAACAGCTGTGAGTAATATGTTATGCTATGAAATATTATTATAATGAAAGCAGTACATCAAAAGCTCAATGCTTTTTTTTTTAGTTAACTATCTACATGAAAGTATGTCATACTTTTTGTGAGAAAGGTATTTTTTAAATTGGCTTTTCTTTCATTTCCAAAGAAATTGAGAATATGAAAGATGTTCATGAACTAAAAATTCTGTTTTGACTAATTCTAATACCAATAATCCTTAAAAAAAGAGCATGATTAACTATATAGAAAGGCCAAATTAAGCCCTACAATATTCTATTAAAAGTATTATCGTTATTCGAAAGCAAAGGAGAGTAAGGCAAGTAAAATCTTATTTTATCCAGCAAACATGAGCATTCCCTGTTATTTCATCTGAAAAACTAGGAGAAATTTGGTGCAAATAGCGCAGGAAACAAGAAACTCCCAGATAATACAGTGATATGACATGTTACTGGTTCACTATTTTATAGTAATTGAACTAACTGATGCTTTCTTTAACTTTTTAGTTTAAGTATGAAGCATTATTCTTAAAGAAAAATTATTCTTCCTAAGGAAAAGACAGTCCACATTTGTATATGAACACAAAAGGCATTCATGGGCTGCCAGTTTGTGTGAAAATAATTATTTCTGTTAGAACATTTTTAAAATATCGTGTCGGTGGGAAGAATATTTTCCATTTTATTATCTTAGGTTTTGTAACGTTTATTTTAAATGTCATGCATCATATATTAATTGATTTCCTTATAGCATCTCTGAAGCTAACAGCAGAATCTTTCTTTTACTGTAATTCCCATCAGGACTTCAGAAGAAATATTTTAATTATAGGCACTTTAAATGGGTGTATAGTCTTCTAATGTATTTGGGAGTTTGAACAAACCCTCTGTGTTCAAATATAATCCTCAATGAACAAAGGGAAAAAAAGACAAATATTTAAAGCTTTGTGGGGACCTTGTAAGTTGTTGCAGGTATTTGAAATTATAAACAAGACTATATTAAGAGCTGTAAACCTTATGAGATTACTTCAATTTTGAACAAGAACTGTGGTCTTCCTTATAAAACCAGTTCCTCTAAAATGTCTTTCCTTGAAGAAGATCATATCATCCCTGTATGCTTTATATCTCTCTATATAAAACTCACCTTGTGCTGCAATTAAGCTAGATTTTTAATTGCATATTGTAAAGTTTTTTCAAACTAATTTTTTATCATTCAAAAATCACATCTGTTGAAGACAAGGCAGCCAGTGCTATCAGAGAAACAGCTGCTATGTGCACTCTGTTAAATAGTAAATGCTAGGACTTTTTTTTTGTTCTCTGTGCTGATTTGATCTGTAGTAGATGGAACATACCAACAGAAATAATGAAAAATGTATCAGGGATATGATTTAGGGATTACTTCACAGCCTTGAAGTACAGAAGGGGAAAAAGTACTCAGTATCAGGTAAATTTGCACTAAGCAGCAACAAAAGCGAAATTCTGCCTTGACGCCTGTGGATAAGTTTTGATGCAACAGTGAATGAATTTCAGCAAAACCTCTAGTGTTCCTTGTACCACTGAAGCTACTAAAAAGGTTGACCTAATTTTGGTGCATTAAGGACTGAAGGCAGAATGCTGGTCTTGACACTCATGCCTCCCCACAGGCAGCCTTCAGCAAACCATGAAAATATGGACCATAGCAAAGGTCCTGTCATCCTCATGATAAGGAAGGGTTGTAGTGCAGGAGGTTGCACAAGATGCTTTTTCCATGAACGCTCCTAAGAAGCACTGTACAGCACAAGCCACCCAGCACACGCTCACCAGGAAACCGCATGCTCTCAAAGTAGAGAATTGCATTACCTTTATACATTTTGCATTCTATTTATAGACATAAACAGAAAGCTTTTATCTAGAAACTGGTCTATTCTCTATTTAATTCTATGATTTGTACAATAAATTTGTACAGTTTCTACTTCAAATCTTCAAAGGTTTTGTTCCAAACTTTTTTTTTATAGGACCTTTATACAATGTCTTGCTAAGATGCACCACCTGTGCTTTCCTACAACATAATTCTTCCATAAACTTGCCACACTTCTGTATCATTCCTTTTTAGTCTTCATTTATATTTGCTTCTTCGTAGAAAGCAAGTATTGAAGATCACATCTGTCTTTGAAGGTGATATAACAAAATGTTCATAGCTAAAATACAAGAATACTTTTCCAGAAAGAAATGTTGTTTTGCCTGTGAGCATTGACAATAGCTGTCTTGACTCAAATAATACATACGTACACTTGTACAATTTGTGAAGAATCTCATGCAGATAAAAAGTGAGTAAGGTTTCAAGGTGACGTAGAAAAAATAGGCAGAGGAAGTACAGCCTGAGAGCTGCATTTCTACATCTTCTGAAGACACAGGCTACCTTACACAATACATTTAGATATACGAGTCACCTATCAGTCAGTCAGACCTGTAACCGTTCACACAGCCTATTGACCTGTAGTTAGGCACTTGAGCCAGCTCAGATTTCAAGAGAAAATAAAGCAGGCATGTGGCTGTGGACATTTTGAAGTGGAAACCAGAGTTGACTCAAAAGTGATCAAGCTGCAGAAAAATACATCTGTAACAGTGTTTCTTCAGGATGTCATAAAAAGAAGATCCATCCAAAATTAGAGGCTGAAAAATACACTGATGTCAAATTGGTTTGGGGACCTTTTCTGACATGTTGAATGTTCAGATTGTTTGACGCTGCCATTTTACTCCTGTCAGTAAATAAGGATAACACCCACCCCC
>JAOXJK010000012.1:97878697-97909339 GCA_025774025.1 Xenus cinereus | reverse complement strand
ATGATTTTCCAGAAAGCGTTTTTCAGGACTTAAGTTATATTAAGTTATATATTAAGTTATATATATATATATAAAAAACATATATATATATATGTTCAGGACTTAAGTTATATACCATCTACCAATAGAATCATGAAAAAGCAGAGTATCAGCCTTGAAATTTAGAACAATATCTGAAAGATGTGTTAATATATTGAATTTGTCATTTAATATAATATGGTTTTCATTTTTGAGCATTTTTGACCACAGTAATCATTTGACTAACTTCTCAGTTTATGAATGTGGAGTCAGAAAAAACCCCTTAGGCTATAGCTCTTCATTTGATCTGATCGCTATTACCATATGGGCATGCAGACTCTCTGCAATGTAAATGAGATATACATGGGCTCAACAGGGAATAAGTAATCTGTTATTTATGCATTCTATGTCTTCTTGAAAAATATCCTAGTCAATAGATTTTAAAACTTAGAACTAAAAGCATTATAGCCCCGATTCTGTAAAAAACCTAACACATATATATACTTTTGCACTTCACGTCGTCAAGGCCAAAGGTGTAGTTTTCAAAGGCGTTCTGTATATTGCCATCTCTACCCTCATCTAAGTTATTCTCAAACAGGAAATATCTGTGTTTTTTCTCTAACTCTTAAAAATTGCGAGTAAAAATCAGATCTTTCTAGGAACTGGCTTTCATAGCTTCAGGGAAAAGCTTTACAGATATGCACAAGACTGCATGGATGTATCAGGGTCCAGTAACCAAAGGGGAAAAAAAAAAGAATCACAAAACTTTTTTTGCCTAGGAAAATAAGGTTCTGATCCTATGGCCTAACTCATGTTTTATAAAGCAACTGTGTTTTCACTAGTGTGCTGTCTCTCTCTGATTACTGTCTCTTTTTTTTCCTTCTACTGTTTTGTTAAGAATGCATTTCAAGCTTAATGATATATTTCTAGATTTATTCAAACCTTTATGAAAATTTCAGTAGTAGAATCTTAAAATGAATTTGCTATATGTGTGGAAAAAAAGTTAATGAATAATACAAACACACCTAAATGTTATTCTTCACACTTTTTGGTCATAAAACATCAATATTAACATCACGTATTTTAGGTGGGTTTTATTTGCTAATCAGAAACCCTAAGCAAGATCCTATCAGGTAAATAAGAGCTGCCCTTTAGTGTTCCCCTGGTTGCAAGGTGTAGTGAAGACTGTGGAAAGATAAGCTCTGAAGTTAGGCTTAAAAGGAATAATGGGATAAAACAGATGTTGTGAGGAACCCTTATGTAAAATTATTTATTCTGCACATATGAAATACCTTAAGTCTAACAGTTACAAGAGATACATGGTCAACCTCTGCTTTCAGGTGCATCTATACAGTCTATTGAAAGTCAGTGATTTTCCTGGGGGTTTTTTTGTTGTTTTTTTTTTTTAAATTTGAACAAACTGAAGTAATATGCCTCTTCTGAAATAACTACATGTGTTATCCAGACAGTCTATTTTCAGCTGGAATATTAACACATTGAAGCGATTAGAAAATTAAGTGCTCTTAATTTATACTCCCTTGTTAGCACATACTCTCCTGATGAGAGCTGAAAAGGCAGATATTTGTGTGGCTTTGTTGGTGGCAACTGACTTAAACTCTATAGGGCTAAGGAGAGGAAGGGCTTGTGAAAACAGATGAATCCTTGAGACTAAACAAATTATATTTACTACAGATATAATGTCCTTTGGCTTCTGTTGTAAGATTTTGCTAACCAACAACAGTATCTGTCAGAAGTTTTTTGGCCTGGTTATTTTGGCCTGTTGCCACAGAAATAAAGCTTTTTTTTTTCTGTAAGTTTCTATAAGTTGTGTCATGTTGTGATTGGCTATGTCAGTCTGAATTATTACCAAGCACTCCTCAACTCAAGAGGTATGGGCCAAGTTCAATAAAGTAGCAAAAAGTCTAGGTATTCTCTGTGCTGCAGTATTTATCACTCTGTGGCCACTGGGATAGTTTTGCCTGTGAAGAAGAGCCTAAGTTACCTGAAAAATGTTGTTGTAAAGTAATTATACTGGTACATAACATAATATGCTTTGGAATTAATATCAGGCTTTTATTGAGAGTGATTTAGTTGAGAGAGCTACTTATTAGAGGAGTAGATATTAATTAGTTGAGCAACTGCAAAGCACTAGCTGCAATTTCTGAAGTGAAAGCCTAATGAAACATTGACAGTCAAAGTCCACTATGCTCTGGCCGAATACCTTCAGCACCTGGAAGGCCTGTACTGACTGATACTGTAGCTGTCTGGATGGATATCATGAACTTGATAGCCCTTCCTCGTAAATAATGGAAGTGGGGCAGGAGGCAGCACTGAGGATATTTTGGGTTCCATTTTTCTGCATTCAGTGCTTAGTGGTGAGCTCTAATTTCCAGATTGGTTTTGACAGTGTGCAATCACCAGAAATTTCAAGCTTCTTACTTTTGTCTTTCTTTCCCTATTTGTATCCCAGAATGTTTTTGTATAACTCCCCCAGTAACAAGTTTTTATTTAAAGGAGAGACTTTCAAAAAAGTCCCTGCTCCTTTTGTAGACACTTGAGCAAACTGTTTGTCTGACTGCTCTAATCTCTTCCACCAGCTGCCTTCATGTATAATAGATCTCTCTGGAAATTTTGGTCAGAAATCCTTGTGTACCACACTGAAATATAGATCATTAGATCTGGATGAGATTTCCCAAAGACCCATGTCATCATTATTTTTCATCAAGCTTATGTCCACCTCAGAAAAGGCTAGGCGTTTGTGTAGGGAGTCAGGAACATCATTCTTTACATTTGAATGAAGTTATACATTTGCCTTTTACTGCAGCATTTTCAAGGTTCTCCTTGCAGTAGTTCACTATGCAAAATAGAGCCCATATAGGTAATGGAGGAAAATCAGTAATAAATATTCTGAAGTGTGTTCTCTCACAGTACACCTTTTTATCCCCCAAATAATGGATTTGAAGCAGTTTTAAAGCTGATTCTTCAAGTGCTCATCAGACATCTGTGTTTTCCTTTCCCTGTCTCAGACAGCACAGACTGTGTTGGTGGTGGTAGTGGTTTTTGGCATCTCCTGGCTGCCGCATCACGTGATTCATCTCTGGGCTGAATTTGGAGTTTTCCCACTGACTCAAGCCTCCTTTCTCTTCAGAGTAACTGCACACTGCCTGGCTTACAGCAATTCTTCCGTGAACCCGATTATATACGCATTTCTCTCGGAAAATTTTAGGAAGGCCTACAAACAAGTCTTCAAGTGCCAGATAGGTAATGAGTCACCTCTGAATGATGCTAAGGAGAATAAAAGTCGGATAGATACACCACCATCTACCAACTGTACACACGTGTGAACTTTGAAAAGTCCTGCATGTTGGTTCTTCATTTGTGTGAACTGAACACCAAGAAAACAAAGCACAATGAGCTTTATCCTGGTTTGTCTTGATAAAGCTAATTGGTATTTAATGTACAGAAGTTGTGTTTGGGGCAAGTTTGTGAAACTGGTATGAGAGAAAACTGGGCTGACCCTTTCCATCTCAGATAGCTTTGTCAAAGGAAGCTCTTGGACATTTGAAAGATAGTTGAGGAAAAAATGTTGGAGATGATATGTCTGTATTCCTACTCACTAAGTATATGGTGTGTAAATATTCAAATATAACATATAAGAAGGAAATGTTGATATGGACAAGTAACTTTCTGACATCTTACTCCATCAAAGTGAAGAGATGGCTGAATTTTCTGTCTTACAGATAATAAATGCCATACTAAGAATTCAGGGGGGGAAACTTTTTTTCTCTCTTCATATTGTTTTGACAATGCTTTATCTCTTTTTAAAGTAAAGGTGGGCTTTGATTTGGTGTTGAAATAACCAGTGTACAACTTGAGGCAATTGCTTTAGAAAGGAAATGCTAATTTTATCTGTTTATCTGTCTTTTTAATGTAACATACTGAGTAATGATGGACTTTTTTGCACTTCATATGCCTGCCTTACTCTATACGCAGAACTTTTGTGTACACTATATCAGGTTTTGTTTATAGCCTGTATGTAGTTGTACCAAAATGAGGATTTGTGTCTGTCTGAGGGAAGCTTCTTCATGTTGCATGTGCATGTAGGTGTATGTTTTGTTAACTTTATAGACTTTGAGATGGAGATACAGTTTTAAATGTGCAATATATACATATGTTTTAAAATATTAAGTTCCATAAAGCAACTCTGGGCAATGCTTAAGTGTTTAAAAATAGCATTCCCTTAAAAGTTGTAGGAGAGGCTTCGTATCATGTGTCTCTAAATTGGAAAAAAAGATGCATTTATATTATAAAGTATATAAGGTAAACTGCCCTATTCTGAAAATTCCTAAATAACATGAGTAGTTTCAGCAATTTTATAAAAGCACTTAATATGTCTTTAAGTGGTAAACCGCTAAAGAAATAGTAGAAGTGCACTCAGTCCTTTGAGAACATTATTGTTAGCTGGAGTAAGACATGCTTTTACCTTATCTATTAATGACCCATAGACCCATAGCATAAATTAATTTGAAGGAACTTCTGGACATCCTCTCAAGGCAGGGCTACCCTCAGAGCCGGATTGCTTCCTTCTCTAGGCAAGTTTCGAAAATTTCCAAGGATGGCGATTCAGCAATATTTTTGGGCAACTTTTGCCGGGGCCTAATCACCCTCACTAAAATATTTTTTCTTATCCCCAGTTGGGATTTCCCTTGATGTAGCTGGTAACTGTTGCCTTCTCTCCTTTCAGTGTACACTTGAGTTTTGTCTCTGACTAACTAATATGTAATTTAAGAAGGCGATTAAATTCCTTCCCAGCCTTCTCTTCTGAAACGACACTCTCAGTCTTTCCTCATCTGTTGTGCTCCAGCTCCCTGGCCAGATTAGTGGCCTTCCACTGGCTGCCCTCCAGCATCTCCATCCCTCTTGTGAACTGGGGTGTTCCAAACTGAACAGCGTGTTCCGGATATGGCCTCACGAGCACTGAGTAGACTAATCACTTCCCTTGACCCCTTGGATGATTCTTGTTATTACAGCCCAGTATTACAGTAATTTATTGCTGCGAGGGTAGACTGCTGACTCATATTTAATTTTTTCCCTCGTGTCATAGAATCACAGAATGGTTTGGGTTGGAAGGGACCTTTAAAGGTCATCTAGTCCAACAGAATTTCACTGAGTCCCAGCCCAAATTTAAGGACTTTGCTTTTGGCTCTATCAAACTTCATGCATTTGATAGCTGTTACTTCCATTCTTCTGACTTACGAAGGCCTCTCTGAAAGGTACCCTTGCTCTCCAGCATATCTACCACTCCCCTGGGTTTGATATCATATGCAAACTTGCTGAGAGAGTCCTGCACCCTTGTCTGAGTCTTTGAAGATGCTAAATACTGTTGGCCAGATGCTCTGTCACGTTCTTTTTTCACCACAAACCTGCTTTAAAAAAAAAAATGTTCAGAGTGGTGGAACCACATCAACTATGGAGAGTTAGTTCACATGAAAATGTCTATGGTTACTTGTCAGTATTGCCTGCTTGGAATCAGTAAAATAACATTGAAGACATGCTACTGCATGCATGGTGTTTGTGTCCATTCTTTCATATGAAGAGACATTTTTATTATATTGCTAGGAACACAAAATTTATGAAAAATCCTCAGTTGGAGAAAAAGGGTTTATCTGTGCAGGAAAACATTTTCTGGGTTAAGATTGATGTTAGGAAACACAGCCTAGAACAATGTTGAAGTTCTTTTGAGTTTTCAGATCCTCATCACCCAATATATAGAACATATTAGGAGATTCTACAGCCTTGAAAATTATATTTTTTTCCTTTTAAAAAAAGTCTGTGATTTAATTACTTGTAATTTTTGAATAAAAAATTACAATGTAAATATGTAATTGTATAAAGTTAGCATGCTGAGTTTATTGTTTCATCTGAAAAGGCTTTTGTTTTCTTAATTGTACATAATTTTAAACCCAGGTGCTTGACAGTAATGGAGCTACATCTGTTTGAAATTTTAAGGATGAGGAAGTGGGGGAGGACTGCAGTAACCACCGGTTAGAAAGGCCCACCCGGTTCCCGGTGAGTATCGGTAAAGCTTCCACCTCACTTTTCAGAGAAATCTTAAGAAGCAGCTGACACTCCAAGGCTCAATTTCCTACCTAAAACACACTTTTGTTGATTGGTGTCTCCAGCGTGACTTTGACATGCTCACCTGTGACTGAGTTGTGAAAGTAGAAGTAGTGTTAACGTGTGCTGTGAACTGTGTCTAACCCCTAAGCAGCTGGACAGTTGGGCAGGAAGTTGTTGTGCCAGAAAAAATGGCTAATTTGGGCATAAAATCAGGGAATGGGCACTAATGATGACTTAAAAATGAATGTCTGCTTTCAAGTTCTGAATGTGTTGGCAGGGATTGTTTTTTCTGGTGGAGGGCAAAGCAAAAGTTTCAGTTGCCTAATACTTTTTTACATCTTTTTAACCAGAGGCGTTGATTTCAGTGTACACTGAAGTTAAAAAAAAAACAAAAAACAAAAAAGATTTGTCTGGCTAGACCTGAGTTTTCTACTCACAGGAAGATAAATAAACCCACAGAATTCCACCCTGTTGTGTGAATTTGAAAATATTATTCTGTACAAAACAAAACAGGCAACTTGAATGATTACTCAAATTCCCCTCAAACTAGAGCAAGATATGTGTGTGGAATAAAGCAAATACTTAAATTCCTCTTAAATTTCTCTTCAGTTATATTTCTTATCAATTGAGAGAATTGGAGAACTCCCAATGAAAGCTGTGACTGACATATTTTTTTATAAACTCCTTAAAATTTTGTGGGATATATATTGTTACCTCTTTGTGCTGCTTTATGTGTGTCTCCTGAAGTTTAAAATGTACCATGCACTTTCAACATTGATGACAGAAGTAATGCACCCCATCAGATCAAGTAGGAGGAGTTGTTCCATCAGGGTTCTTCATGCAATGTTGTCCCTGCCTGGTTGTAGGTAGGTGTGTGAGGTATAATACAAAAGAATACAGCAGTGCTTTTCTTCACCTAATAAAGGCTAAAATACATTTCCAAGATATGTGTGGACCCAGATGCACACTGTGCACTACTATGCATAAATCAGAATTAGGATCCATAGCCAAAATGAAAAAATCAAAAAAGAAGCACTTAACCAACCTACTGTTCTTCATGTGCAAACACACTGAAAAATGTTGGGACTTGCTCACCTATATGCTCA
The DNA here is from genome assembly GCA_025774025.1 of Xenus cinereus. Taxonomy (NCBI): domain Eukaryota; kingdom Metazoa; phylum Chordata; class Aves; order Charadriiformes; family Scolopacidae; genus Xenus; species Xenus cinereus. Next base: position 97,902,095 of record JAOXJK010000012.1, on the reverse strand, counting down.
GCTCTGCTCACTTCACAGGTAACTGTATCATCCGTTTAACTAATTTTAAAGAAAATAATCCTTTTAGTTGAATGTGAAGCTAATGCTTAATGATGACTTCTAAGTGAGACATTAAACTACATAGTTTTCAGTCAGAAGTATGTACTAAACATTTATGATATGTAATAATGTAAACAACAGCACAGCCTAAAATTTCCATCTTGAATCAAAAAATGTGGAATTTTCTAATATTTTTCATATGTCTAGGGTAGGTAACAAAATCATACTCTATAGTAGATTAGAAAGATATGACCGAGCTGGATGAAATTATATGTAAAAATGTTAATGACTAATGAGTGTTCCCATCTGCAATCTTAATATTATTTCAATATTTTGTATAATTAAATTAATTGGGTCTTTATTTACAAATTCTTCTGAAGTCTTTTTCTCAATTTAAACTCCAAAAAAAACGTATTTTCAAAACAATTTAATTTTTGGCAAGATAAGACATTTTAATGACATGTTTTAAGTTGTGGTCCTTTGAGCTTTGTATTCACTCTCACTTTGTATGCATGCACCTCTTTCTTAAAAACTTGATTATTTTGATAATCTATTATTTCTTTATTTTTTAAAATATCAGTATCTCCAAATGATAAACATTAAGCTTTGTATATTTAATGTTGCAGTGAAGTAAATTTTACTTAAAATCCCACATTGTAAGGAAAGTGAGGGATCTTTTTATAAAGTAATGTTGTGAGTGCATTATTTTAGACATTTTTATCTTCCTGGTTGCTTCAGAGTACCATGTGTCACATTGAACCTAAAGATATTTGTGGTATTTTGGGAAAGGGTAAAAGCAGAGAAAAGAACAGCTTTTAGCTTACAGAGCTTGTATTAGTGTTGTGTATTCAGGACACGTACAAATCTTGAAGACCAGAAAATTAAAATTCTGTGTTTGTTTTAGTGTATAATGAATGTAGAGTAACATGCAGTTGTTTTAATATATACTGTACTTCGCATGTATTTTCAAGTGATTTTTTTCAATTGGTTTCTGCTTATAATATGAAATACAAACTGCTTTTCTTACAAAATGTTTACACTATGCTTAAAAACAAGCAGTGCCTTCAGGAAAACTTGCAGAGAAAATGGTGTACACAGAAATTAATAGAGTTTGATGGCTAGAGGTCATTATGGGTTGACAATACCTTTTTGAAAATTTAACCGATATAAAAACCATACTCATTTTAAAGTACTGAAGTGCAGGAGGCATGGACCTCCTTTCATTCAGGCTGGTAAAAGTGAATTGAAATTGATGGAATTCATTGATAATTCTTATTCAGGTGCAATTTAAATCTCTGTAATTTATGTGTTGCTTAAGAGACCCACAAGCAGAGCCAAATCCATGTATTTGAATATGAAAAGAAACAAAGCTCTGCAAGGATGTGAAATCCAAATGTATTTTATTATATCAAAGCTTGTATGTGGCTCCCCTTTTGGAAGGAGGCGGTCAGATCAGTGTGAATAGAATAGAATAGAATAGAATAGAATGGAATGGAATGGAATGGAATGGAATAGAATATTTCAGTTGGAAAGGACCTACAATGGTCGTCCAGTCTAACTGCCTGATCAGTTCATGGCTGACCAAGTTAAAGCATGTTATTAAGGGCTTTTTCCAAATGCCTCTTAATCACTGACAGGCTTGGGGCGTTGGCTACCTCTCTAGGAAGCCTGTTGCAGTGTTTGACAACCCTCTTTGTAAAGAAATTATTCTTAATGTCCTGTCTAACCTCCCCCAGTGCAGCCTTGAACCATGTCCTGTCACTGTACCCCAGGGAGAAGAGATCAGCACCTGCCCCTCAGCCTCCTTTTCTCCAGACTAGACAAACCCAGCATCTTTAGCCATCGCTTATAAGACATTCCTTGCAGCTCTTTCACTCCCTTTGCTGCCCTCCTCTGGATTCATTCAAGTCCCTTCACATCCTTCTTAAATTGTGGGGCCCAGAACTGCACACAGTGTTCAAGGTGAGGCCACACCGACACTGAATACAGCGGATAATCCCCTCTTTTGACCTGCTGGTTATGGCCTGGTTGATGCACCCCAGGATGCGATTTGCCCTCGTGGCTGCTGGGGCACACTGTGACTCCCATTGAGCCTCCTGTGCACCAGCACCCGTAGATTCCTTTCTGTAGGGCTGCTCTCCAGCCACTCCTCTCCCAGTTTATACTAGTGCCCAGTGTTCCTCTGTCCTAGGTTCAGAATCTGGCATTTCCACTTGTTAAATTTCATCCCATTAACCGTTGTCCAATGCTCCAATCTATCTAGATCCCTCTACAAGGCTTCTTGTCCCTCAATAGAGTCAACAGCACCTCCCAGTTTGGTATCGCCAGCAAACTTGCTAATGGTGCATTCAGCTTCTGCATCCAGATCATTGATAAATATATTGAACAGAATTTGACCTAGAATTGAACCCCGAGGAACACCGCTGGTTACCAGCCATATGTAGCCCCCATCACTACAGCCCTTGCAGCCCTGTTGTTCAGCCAGTTCCTCGCCTGGTGCACCATGAACCTGCTCAACCCACAGTTGGACAACTTGTCCAGAAGGATGCTGTGAGGGACAGTATCAAAAGCCTTACTAAAATGCAGAAGAATTACATCCACCACCTTCCCTTCATCCAGTAGTTGAGTGTCCTTATCATAGAATGATATCAAATTAGTATATTGTTGTGTAGACTTGCATTAACATAGAGTATTGACAGTAAAAATAGCTACATAAGCAGGAAAATGGAATATGATCAGTTCAACATTTAATGACGTGTACTTTAAAAAACAAAAATAAATTCTACAGTATGAAGTTACAATGATCTGCAGTTGAATTTATCAGTTTTACTCACACGTACTGTGACCTGTACAACCACCTGTACTTGACATTTGCAGATTCATCCTAGCCAGATACATTTACGGGATGCAGATTGAGGTCTCATTTTATAGATATATTTCCTTAAGTGCAGCAATCTTCCCTTGGAAAGTTTGTACCATTTCCCTTGCATGGTCACTCCATTCCCTGATAAACACCTAACTGTCATTTAAATTTGCTGAGAAAAAATGAAATCTCTCCTTCAGTAATAAATAATCTGAGCTACACAGGTGTTTCTAGCAATACTTGTAGAGACTTCATCAACCTGGTTACGTTTAATATTAGAATTTTGAAAAAAAATACAAAATTCTCACTGATGACTTATAGATGTGACATTTATAGATGAGGTGATGACATGACAGTGTTCCTTTACACTGAATTTCATGATTTAGCATAAGCGAACTGGTAGTTTAAATATCGTAAAATTAAAAGTCATGCATTTAGGAATGAAGAACATGAGAACTGATTATCGCACTGGAAAACAATGATTCTTAAATTGTCAGTTAATTAAACATAACCTCCAACTCTGTGTAACTGAAAGGACTTGCACAACCCCTGAACTGTAAATTCAGAATGTGGCAGTACCTGAGCTTGTGGCACTGGAAACACCACTGCAAACAAGAAGGGTTTTGCACAAAAAAACCCCCAAAGCACTCAAGCTGAAAAAATCAGCAATTCAGCTTAGGGGGATATGGTTAAGAAGTGGATTAATTACAACATAGTTCTATACCCATTATGACAGAGAAATACCTGATGCTAGGCAGGTCTTAAATGAGTGGATGAGTTTGCAAGATCCAGTACAGTGAAATTAAACTATAACAGTTAAATCTGTAAATGAATTGGAAGTCTTTTCATTAAGCCATGAGTGTAAATAACCCTAGAATGCTTAATGAACAAATGTGGTGTATCCATCTCGCTTCAAATCACACTTGTGTATTTCTCAAAAGATTTTATATATTTAAATCTCAAAATATGGACAAGGTGGTAGCACTGCTGTAAGAAAAAATTGCTGCTTATGTTACAGGGTATTTAGACCTGCTGATTGCAGTGGTCCCTTCTGACAGTCTTCTAGCATTCTTGCTCTTATTTTTGTAATTAACAGTATGAGAGCTATGCAGATATGAAGAAAAAACATCACAAAACTGAACTATTATTCAGTCTATAAGTGATCGTCTGAAGATGTATATAGAGTGACTCCACAAGTGGGCTACATCTTGAAAAGATCTTCTGGTGATTAAGAAATTTGATTGAAATCTCTGGCATATGCATTGCCATTGTTAGAGAAAGAAGTGAAGTAATGCTGTATGCTCTTCTCATTTTGCTTAATTACTTTTTGCCATAATTACTCTAAATGTAATCACTCTGCACTGCTTCTGCATAGCAATTTATTGTTTTCATGAGAGCTATGAGCTGACAGTTGCTGGCACATTTGAAACACCTGGTGTTTCTCTTCCTACCTCAATGTCAAAGATTTTTACCAACCTGTTTTGCAACTGTATTGGAAATCTTTACAAGCTAGAGGCTCTGACAATAACATTTTCATTTCAGCTCAGCTTAAATGAAAGCTTGTAAAAGCTAATTCTATACTGAACACATGATCTGTGCTACAGTTTGAGAAACCCACAATTCATTGTCGTTTAAACAATTAGTATATCACCTGATGACCCCTCCCCACCAGGGAAGAGGAATGGGGAAAAAACAAGGAAACACGAGGGTTGAAATATAAACAGATTTAATAGAGTAAAACTAGATAATTAACATTCATAACACTAAAGAACGTATATTGATCCAAATATCACTATAAAATAGATAAGGATTATACTCAGCCAATTATGCCAGTAGGAAGTGGTGCACTCCCGGCAGTGGACAGCAAATGTGGGACACTGCGAGCGCTGTGCCTTCAGGAGGAAAAGGAGCGCTCAGAGGTCTGGCACCGGGGCAAGGAGTTCTCTGGACCGCTGCCATCAAGGGAGAGAGAGCACTTCGCAAACTTTCTAATTTATATTGAGCGTGACGTTCATCGTATGAAATAATCCTGTCGGCAGCTTGGGTCAAGTACTCAGGTCTCGCTCCTCCTCATCCCTGCACCTGGCAAGGCTTGAAAACACTGAGACAACCTTGAAACCCGCATACCATAGCTGGCTAGAAAGTAAATGTTTTCACAAATTCAGACACTAGACTATTCTAAATGTCAGTTTTCCCAGGTATTAGAAGATAAATTCTATGTGCGTGTTGCAATAGATCTAAGAGTACCCTGATAATATGGCTTGATGCACTAAATGAAAAGTAGTACCTAATCATTAACATTGGAAGAGAAGAAGGAAGAGTAGGAGGAGAGTGAGTAAATGTTGAAGACCATTGGTGTTTGGTAATGAAATATATTTAGGGTTCCACTTTCAACCACTACCTAGGCAATAATTAGTAGTTTGTAGGCAATCACCTCCCTCAACCTGCTGGTCACGCTTCTTCTGATGCAGCCCAGGATACAGTTGGTGTTGTCAGCTACAAGCACACAATGCTGGGTCATGTCCAGCTTTTCATTCACCAGTACCCCTAAATCCTTCTCCTCAGGGTTACTCTCAATCCCTTCATCCCCCAGCCTGTATTGGTACTGGGGGTTGCCCCAGCCCAGGTGCAGGACTCTGCACTTGGCCTTGTTGACCCTCATCAGGTTCACATGGGCCCACTTCTTAAGTCTGTCTCTGGCTGGCATCCCATCTGTCAGGCATGTCAACTGCACCCAGCTTGGTGTCAAATGAGACACAAAATGAGACACAGCAAGTGTGGACTTAATTTTCACCTGCAGTACTACAGCTGATGTCTGTGTGTGAAACTTGTTTGGAAAGAATACTTATACTGTGATCCCATGCTGGAGAAATTCTTAGGCTAATAGTAATGGAGAACTATACCATGAATATGGACAGAAAATATTGTCCAGATGAAGGGCTCATGACCATTTTGCTATGTATAAAATAATACATGGTTGTCTAGGATATTTTGCAATCACAGAAACTCCATTAAAATATTTTTGTTATTTTGCTAATTTTTCCACATCCAGAAACTTTCTAGAATGTCAAATGAAATAGAAGCTTGTATTAAAATTATTTATTCAATAGTTTTCATTAATACGTAAGGGAAGAATTTGTTCCTTTTTTTATGACAGCAATATTTTCAATGGTAGAGTTGAGTACAGTGGAAGTGAATGGACTTTCCTACTTCTAATCTGAATCTTGCAGTATTTACCCACTCTTAAATATACTTTTCCAAGACTTATTCCACTTTTCATTGTGAAATAATGATTTCTGTGTGATTTTAAGTGAAATCACTTCCTTTAGTGTTAATGAACATGGTAATAAAATGGCTGCTTCATGGCTGGTAAAATGGAAATTGTTATAACAGAAACTATACTATGCGCATTTTTTTGTTTTTAAAATTTGGCTTAAAACTTGTAATTGTAATCCTTTCCTCCTTATGTATGAATGGTATTTGTTGTATTTAGTTCTGACTGGCTAAAAAGACGCAAACCAGATGTATTATTTCCTCTGTGACTCAGATTTCTAAAAAAACTGTGTATTAATCAAATTTAAGCTCATAGCACCAAATGCCTGTCCATGTCCTGCTTTTCTAATCTGTAAAAACCCCTCACTGCTACTGAAAAATACACTGCTTTTTAATTACTTTATCCTTCCAACAATTAGTGCACGAGAGACAAAGAAGAGGGAGAATATTTTTAAGACTTTATTTCTAAAGCCAGGAACTGTATTACACATCAGTCTAAGAGGCAAGAGGTTAAATTAACAAAGTGCAAATAAGGGTGAAACGGATCTATTACTGCTGCATATTTATGTAGATGACTGTGTCAAGTGCATCCCTTGTTTTCATTAGAAGAAGCAATGAAAACTGTTCCTGTTGACCAAATTCTATTCTATTATCATCCTAGTTGTATTGTAACTTCTAATGTACTTCACCTGAGCAAAATCAAAGCTGCAATGTCAATCAGTATGAGACTTGACCCCATTTGTTATTTCTTGAACAATACAAAATTGAGGGCTTAAATTAATCCCTGAATCTCTCTTGACTTCCTATTGCTGAAAAAAAGAAAATGGTAAAGAAAAAGATGATCTCATTTGCTATAGGCTATGGATTTGTGGAATAATGGTACATCCAAAAGTATCTAGATGATGCATAAACATTCCATGAAATTTTTTAATACACACTGAGTATAGCATAGTAAATTTTAAAAAAATAGATAAGGTGTTTTTTCAAAACAAAAATAACCCTTGCATGTTACCATCAGTAATTCAGTTAAAGAAGTCGATGATAGCCTTTTAGAGTGACAGTCAACACATATTAATCAGACTTTTTGGTGTAGCTGCAGAAAGTGGAGGACATTTGTTTCTCTCCTTCCTGTTTTCTGTATTTTTTCTTAGTATTGCCTCAGGTTTTACTTTGTAGTTTTTGCTTACTTTTCTTTCCTTGTATGAGTTATATTTTTATTAAAAAAATCAAAATCACAGTTCTACAGGACCAGTCATTTACATGTCTGACATATTTATAATGTATTAAAAGTTTACTTTTACAGGTAGTATCAGTAGTATATCAGCCACATTTGATTGCACCTATCCCTAAATCCTAGTGAAGTGGTTACCAGCTCTAACACTGTGTAAACAAGAGGCACTGTCAGTTTATCCAAATGTAAGTGGCCAGCCTAAGTCAAATAAAGTTTCCACAGAGACATCAAACAGATGTCACCAGAACATCTCATTTTGCAAGCATTATCATCTCATTAGGAGCTCTGAGACATTCTGTTCCATTAAACCAGGAACAGGCGAGCTGCAGTAGGTGTCTAAAACATTATGTAGCTCTGTGTGTCTGTTTGCTGTAGTTGATCATGCTTAATCCTCACTGCTTCTAACAAGGTTTTTAGTGAAGTTAATTGTGTTACAAGGTTTTGCCTCTAAGAGCTCTGTGACTGCAGTTGCAAGACTGCTTTGGTTAAATCACTGAAAGGAGGTACTTGTTTCGTTATGAAAGCTTATTTTGTTACAGCTTTCTTCAGAGTTTCTTCTTTTGTTATTGTTTTGTATCTTAAATGCTGTCTGTCAATATCTGCTTTTATTGATAAAAGTAGTACTCTTCATAGATGTAGATGCCCCATCCCTGGAACCATTCATGATCAGGTTGGATGGGGCTCTGAGCAACCTGATCTAGATGAGGATGTCCCTGCTCATTGCAGGGGTGGTTGAACTAGATGACCTTCAAAGGTCCTTTCTAACCCAAACCTTCCTATGATTCCTATTGCTTTCAGTAGGAGAAGAATGTCAAGAACATTGTGGTGTAACTAATACAATGGACCAGGACCTGGATGTCCTTGGACACGCGATGTCCTCTGATGTCATTCCTCGCTTGTTTTAACCGAGACAGTGTTGCTCTGCTCTAAAAGACCCATGAGATGTGTCTCCCTGTCTTCTTCCCAGGTTCCAGATGACAGAGATCTGGCAGTACAGATTGTTATTGAAGTTGTGGGCAACGTCATGCCCCAGGTGCTGGAATGGCATCTTCTAATGCAGCAGCTACTGGGAACTTTGTGACTTGTTAGTGACTGATCTCTCACAGTTACCTGGTGCAGGCTGGTACTTCCTCACTTCCATTATTTTTGGCATGCCCTGAAAATTTTTAGCTGCCTTGAATTTTATTTTCTGCACAAGTTTATCTCATAGCACATCCTAAACGGTGTGGCTAATACATTTTGTTACTTTTATTGGAGTAGTGCTCCTGAAGTCCAGAAGTAGGTTTCCACAGTCCTTAATGCTGTCCTTTCAGAGGAAAAAAATATTTCTCCCAAACTCTTCCTAAATCAGTGCCAACGAAGCTAATAAAGTTGGGGTAAAAAATAATGGAAAGGATTAGCAGTACACATTTTGTACTTCAGCAACTCACTTTATGTTTTTGGAAAATGCAAAGTTATTTATTGGTTTGCTAGGCTGTTTACATTTATGAGCAGCTAAGTGACAGTCAGAGAAGATGACTAAAAATATGTTTTGGAAGAAAATACTTTGAGGAGTGCTAAAGAGAAAACTGCAAATGAGATAGGGACAAGAATAGAGGTCAGATTTCTGACATTTAAACAAATGTGTGATAGAGCAGAAAAGTATGTTCTTTTCAGAGAGTTATCTTACTAAATATACAGGTTATTTCTTTGTAGCATAGTATCTTATTTAAAATAATACATGTTTTTTAATGTGAGTGTTGTGAGTTAAAAGGCGTAATCTTGGTGAATGCACATAGAAGCCAAAAAATTTATAAAGCTGGCAAATTAATCTCCTTCTCAGATAAATACTGGAAACAATGGGAAACTTTCCTGGTAGCTTAGAAGTAATGGCAGATGATGATTTACCTGTGCTGTAGATAGGAGGATCAAGTATTCACCATAGCATGTCTTGTTTCTGGTAATCTGACTCTAGGCAAAAAATATTTTCTGTTCTGTTCTTTTCCCATTTCCTCTCTGCTCAACATTATTTCTCTCTTTTCTGACCCCTGTTAGTGGCTACACTCCGGAAAACCTATATGCCTGCATTTTCTCACTCCTTTTCTGTTTTCCCACCAAGTCCATCTGACCACTCTCATCTGCTGCGTACAAAGCACATCTGCCTCCATTCTATACAAAGACAGAAGTGAAAAGTGGAAACAAGATTATTAATTGGACCTTTTATTTGTTATCTCAGTATTTACATTTTAATCTGATGAAATACTCCACAGAATTTTAGTCTTACTTAGAAGAAATAAGCTTTGGTAGTCGATCCATAGAGACTTTGCCAGTTGTTTCATCCAGAAACACACAATAGTATATTATGGATGGATGTTACCCCTAACCAGCTGCTATGCAATGCCAAATTTGTCCTTATGGGCAACAGCTCAAGACTGGTCTTTTTGAAATTCATTACATTCTTTTGAGCATTACTCAAAAGAATTTCGGCTGAAAGATTTACTGTCTAAATATCTTCCCTGTGAGTTGGATAGCCATGGAGTATTCAAAATACTCCACATTCAGCTGAAGCTTGGAATAATGACTTGGAGGAGTATGTTGCCCATTTTCTCCCTCTACATAAATTAGTTTTAATAAGGTATGTTCTCCATGACCCAGAGTATTCCTATTTTGATCACTACAGATCCTCTCTTCGACAAGTAGATGATAGGAAGTGTGTGTTCTTCAAGGCACGTATTTATTCAAGACTTGTTCAAATTAGTATCTGCATCCTCAGCTCTGGATTAATTAGGATAGGGTAGAAAGGAGAGTGCTTGAAGAATAAAATATCTCTGTGGTGAAAATATCAGCTCGATGTAAAAAAAATATCCATGGCTTTCTAAGAATTCTATGGCCCAGAAGTGTATTTCCTGAGATTTTGTGTTAAACCCTTGAGCAGTTAAGTTAAACAGACCATTTCCTCCTTAAATCTAATTGACACACATCTTTTGCTTTCCCAAATTTTATGCATTTAATTTTAACTTACTCCTCCCTTCTTCTGCCAAATACAAACATTCATATGTTCCTATGACCCTAATTATAGTAGCTCTAAATCAAAGATGATTAAAAAGATATTAGAGCAGTACTAAACAATGCTGTGGTCAGATGTATTTCAAAATGTCATTTTGTTCACCCTTTGTTTTAATTTTTGACCCTTTAATTGAGGCAGATGACATGAGAGAGCTGCTAGCTCTCTCACTAGCACTGGGCTACAACTAATAACTAAAAGATGAAAGAATGCCATGTTATGATCATGAATACTTAGCTTTTTTGTTGGCTGTAGAGTAAATCGGCACACAGAAAAGTCTGAAAAAGGGCTCTAAGAGAAAATTGTGCAATGTCATGTGCTAATGCTGTGAAGAATTGACATAAAGCATTCATAAGATGAGTATCAGTGAGCCCATCATTTTAATTAACATGCCAAAGTCACAACCTTAAAGGATTCAGTAGAAATTTCTGCTTATACTTCTCCTACCAGACCTTAGTCTGGACAGGCAGGATAGGATTTGACCCAAGACTAAGCCATCTTCTGAAGTGAATCAGTGAGTAAAGACATGAAACACAGCATTAAGGCTGAGATTGCCACCATCGATATGTGGAGACAGCAGCTGTTTCTTACAGCTCCTCCTTGAGGCATTTGGGTGAACCATACACTTCACTAGATGTGCCTATGTTAGTGTGGTGGGTTTCTTCTTCAGTTGTGAGTTTGCCTTGGGTCTGTCACACTCAAATACACCAAGTTGCAGCTGAAGGCCTTTTCCTGCTGCTGGGCCACTGCCGAAGCTTTGTCCTGGGACACATGCAAAGGTTCCTTCTTCCTCCCATGGAGGAAAGTACTTCTTCTCCGAGGTCCTTGGGCGAGAGGCAGTATAGGAGATCATTAGGGAAATCTCCTTTGTCTCACCTGCCAGACGCAGACCCCTCCTGTGTGCCCAAAGTGGGCAACCACAGTGGCTGCAGTGCTCAGTCATGGCCAGGCAGGACCATGGGGACAGGAACAGGCCAAGGCTGGACCAGAACAAGGGTGGGCCCATGGCAGGGCAGGGCTGTGGGGAGCTGCAGACTGGCCCTGGGGCAGGGACTGATGGCCCCGTGGGGCTGACATGGGGTCCTGGGCCCTAGGCAGGGTTGGGGGAGCCTGGGGGTGGCCAGGGACAGGCAGCGCTGTGGATGCTCTTGGGGGCCTGTGAAAAATAATTGGCATTTTTATTTACAAACTCAACACTTTAGCCATAAGGTGGAGCCAGTAATTAACTTGTACTAATGATACAGGGCTGACTGGATAACTTTGGGGGAATGTCATATAAACTGTGTGCAATGGCGACAGAGCAGGTAAGTCTGGTGTATCCAGATAGTTAGATATTACATATATTTATTCCACGTGAAATTTCCAAATATTCATTAGAAGCTGAGAAATAATTTTTAGGGAGTTAACAAGACTGTATTTTCACAACTGTAGCATATAAGAGACAAATAAAATACGCTATATTGTGCAAGGTAGTAAGTATTTCCTGTGGAGTCCGTAAATATAGAGATACTGCAAAATGATGTCTGTTTTTGCAAGATGTACCAGACTATATTATTATCCATTAGATCAGTCTAAGGGCATGTTTCTGAGGAAAATATTTGCCTAATCGTCTTTGTAATGTTTTTGTTTGTTTCCTAGCAGATGCATAGGAAGTAATAAAAGTTAAATAAGGTTAATATGAAAGGATTATGGATTATTCAACTTTTATCAGTTTGGGTGAGAAATAAAAAGATTATTAATAGAGCTCTAGAGAGCCAATAAGTTGCTATATGTTCAATTTTTTTACTATGGTACAGAAAATAATAATAGTTTGGGTTTCATAATGTGTTATATATATCTGCAATGATGACTTACACATCATGTGAAAACACATTTTCAGCTGTGTTTTTATAACAGCAGCTGCTTGAATTTCTATTGCTCTGCTTATACATTTTATCTCATGATTTTTTGTTGCTCGTTTGGAACGAGGTATTTGGAATATTGCGTGTTATTGTAACCATAAAATAGATATAAACAAGACCAGCTGATGAGGTAGCTATGGGATCTGATTGCAGAATCTGGTGTTAGGCTCATAGTCCAAGATCAGAAAGTCCACAGCTTCATGATATAAGGCAGTGATCTGATAGAAATGCATTTTGTTGACTCTGCTTCAGAAAAAGTTGTCAGTTAACTTGTTACTAGAAAGCTTTGTGCTGGATAAGGTTCTGCAAACTGTGTAAAACACACATAAAAGTATAAGCTGGCGTAAATTCCATATTGTATACTTCAGCATTTCAACAGATACACAGTTTTATATTCACATCTAACAGGGATCAAACTTGTGTTGCTGAGCGACTGAATGGAGCCCAGAGGTAAGGGCTAACAGTCAAGCAACCAGGGAGTGCCGTAATAGGAGACATAAACCAGAAATATTGCCTCTTCTAACCAGAAAAGCTCACAGCGAAAAAGACATTTGCAGATTCTACCAACAGCAATGGCAGCTTAAGACAACATGATCTAATAAAAAAAACCCAACTGTAACTAAGTAAAACACTGGCTAAATCTCGTATGGTTTGCACACCAAAACTATTGAAACTTTGTCCTGCTGGTTGATCCAACAACACAGCAATTCACAAAAAAGAATCCAAACAATGTGAAAGTCAAATCTTCTATAAATTGCATACTTAAGGCCTGGTGATGCCCTAAGGTTTTATAGTATTTTTTATTGAAGTTTTGATATTTGAAACTTTGTTTGTTCTTCCCACCTTCCTTGCCAGGATGCCATTAGAACCAAATATTCTTTGTTATTCTGTTGTGTGAGAGTAAGAGGTTCTTGCAAAAAAATGGGCAGCTTTGTTTACTACTAGACTGTTAATATCAATCTATAGTTATTAATAGGTAGAAGAGGAGTACCAGCATTTCAGTAATGACTGAAGTTGTGGTTTTGATAGTAGATACAGCATTTAATATTGTTTTGTTTGAAGATAATATTTGTTACTGTGTACAGTTAGAAAAGCTAATGCTAATTATAGATGAGGTCATTTTAGGATCAGAAGGAACTATCATTATCTTTTGACAAATCTTCTTTATGACACCAGTCATAGACTTTCATCCCCCTCAGCTACAGGTTGCCCAAGGAAAGGGCAGGAATAGGAGAAGAGCAAAAAGTTTGCATGTTAGTTGGGATGGGTGTGGTTATGGTCCCCGCTGTTGTTAGGTGGTTGTAGCTGTATGCTGATGGTTTAAACTGGGACTGCACCCACATGTTCTTCTGTTGAGGTCAATAACTTTGTATCTGAGTAAAATCAGTCTTTGAGAAAGGGCATCCAACCCTGATCAATCAAAAGACAGTCTTTGTCTGAAGAAATCAAAGGATGTAGCATCGACCTCCTCCTTGCTAGTTTATGTATTCCTAGTGTAAATGTATTTGGCTGCCTCTTCTACTTTTGAATCCTTTTGCCTTCCTCTTCCAGCTGAAGAGCTTCTAGGAAAATACCAGTGACTCTTGCTGTGAAGCAGGCATAAGGACCCTGTCAACTGTGATCGAGTGATTTTGAAATCTCACACAGATTGTAGGTAAAAGTAACCGTTGTTGTTTAGCAAATTATTTGTTTTAGAAAATTTAAAACAGGCAATTTCTATATCAGATTCTACTTCACATATATGCAGTGATAATGGAACAGGCTCAGAGCTGCTGTAGATCTGCCTGTTACCATCGGTTTCAATAGTACCCCCCCATTTTATGCCTCTTGTAAATCTTCTCTAGGGATCATGTGTTTGAACAAGGAAAGAAAAAATGTAAATAGCCTTTACCAGGAATATATGTGAAGTAAAAAAAGAGGACGTACAGCAGAGAATATATCTTGTACTTTCTATAAAGTTCAAACCTTTTTTGAAAAAGCCTTTCTTAAATCTTTTCCTTGTTTTCAAAGTGGCAAGTGTTAGCAATCACAGAAAAATGTGTGATAAGTGAATACATAGATATACCAATGGAACAAGAGAATAAAAAATCAGCTTTATGGAGAGGAACAGATGGATTTATAACCACACCCAAATACGATAGATATGCATTTCTTTATGATTACCAATATATGACAGAGCAAGAGGATTTGCTTTTCATGACTTATTGTAGATGCGTATACATTTCATTTTGCTGGCCAGGTTCTCCCTCGCTCAGAACTGTAATGGGAGTTTCATGGCCACCATAAACTGGCAGATCCTTAATCAGATTCTTCATGAGCTTTAGCATATAGCTGCCTGAATGCTACTTGTGCTGGTAGATACATGGGGTGACGCTAGATGGAGAGTGAGCACTTGCAGGCAGGAGATACAGGCTGTTTCTTTTGACAGCTGTGCCTGCTTTATGTCATTGTAAAGTGGTTGTGAAATTACAGCTTTTCATTAGATTTCAGAGATGTCTTAGAAATGTCCGCTAGCAAGAGCAATGGTTAACATTAAATCTTCCTAGGTCATGAAAATTTTTTCTTACCTTCCTTGTCTGCAAGGAAAACAAAAGGAAGATATATACAAAATACATCTATCCCTTATTCATCCCAGGGCACTGCTTTGCTTCTATCCTCAAACCTTAAAATTCTAGAAGAAAATAGCCCATCTTGTTCCTATTTAACTCCAACAACGAGTTCTATGCTATCCCACTCTCTTATCCTCTGTGATGCAGAAAGAGTAATCTCTGTCCATTTCCAATCCATTTCCATCTAGGCAATTCAGTGCCTTTTGCTTTATTCAGACCAAGGGTTCCTTAGCATTCAGCAAAAGCATCTCCAGCCTGTTTTTGCATTTGTCTGTGTCTGCAAAAGAATGTAAGGGTCTACAACAACCTTTCCTCTTACCTGAGGGCAAGCTGTCAGTGTACCAGTGATCACAGTCTGTAGTCTGGTTTGTCAGGTTACTCTGACAGACTGTAAATATGCATATCTAGCTCCCTGACCAGATGAGAAAAAAGGTACTGGCATCAAGTGTACTGCAAATGCAATAACTAGAGTGCTGCTTATATGGATATTTGAAGTTAATCACAGCTGCTGGGAAATGCTTCATGCAGGTATGTTTTCTGATACCAGGGATGTTTCTCTGTTTACCAGGGATATTTCTCTGTTATTTTTTACTCTGTTGGAAAAGGACTTATTTTCCCCCTCCTTTTTGCCTGCTGTTTATTTGGGCTTTGAAGAACAAAGTAACCTAGCTATTGAGTTATTTGACTAGTGGAAGTACTAACTTGGACAAACACGGACAAAAGTATGGTACAGAATGTTTTTACTGTTGTCTTCAAAGGGGCAAGTTTGGAACATTAAAAACATATCCTGAAAATGTGGGCAGGTGTAAAGATGTAGTATGCTTTGTAGCTGGAGCTGTTGAAGAGACTTGCTAGATAGTTGGTGGGTGCCCAGTGAGAAATGCAATTTGCCTTCTGCAAAGTCTTGTCTGAGAGTGCACCAGGAGTGTTTAACCACCTTTTTACTCACCTCGGAACAGTCAGTAAAACAATCTTATGTTACTCCCAAATCCAGCTTGGATCTTGTCGCAATCCAGATTATAGAACCAAACAAAAATGTAGGTACAATGTACATACTAAGTAGTCTCATTGAGGCACCTTCTATAGCGTATTATAAAAAACCCTTACCCAAAGACAATGACTTTACTTGTCCATATTTCCAAAGAAACATCACCAGGACTTTTCACCACTCCATCCCTTGCTAGTCACAGTATTAATTTTGAGTGATATACATACAATGCATGCATACAGAAAATACTTTCATTTACACTAGAATTTAACTATGCTTGCAGAGCCTATTAAAAGTTAAAATTGAAATGACAATTTATTAAGTTTTAAGTGTTTCGCAATTAAATTAAGTTAAAATAAGCTAAAATTCCTGGAAATTTTTAAGGTATTTCTTAACAATAAATGCTTAACACTAAAGTTTTAAAGAGAGTCTAATGACTGAACTAAAGCCTGCTCTGTTTAGATTGCTGAAACCAAACTGTATTGAAGTTTTGCAGTATTTCTGAGTAGCAACTAGGACTAGATGTAAAAATCCCTAACTCAATGTATTAATTACATCTAATGTAATCTTAACCTGATTAGATTAAAACGTCTACTATTGGTAGTTTATATTTTTCTGGTTTGTGTCAGATATTTAAGATAGTTTTATACTACTAGTGAAAAATTTTGAAATATTGATGCGAACTTTAACGGACTTGTAATTTTGATAAAAGTTCAACATTTATATAAATGTATTAAAAATAGTAACAATTCTGTATAAGAAAATATTTTAAATTTTAATTTATTTTAAATTTGTATGAATAACTCATACTTTTAAATGATTAATATTTTAATAGAAGTGTAGTGTTATCCTTAGGTTGTTCAAAGCATAATTTCATATAACCTCATGAAGTCCAACAAGGGAAAGTGCAGAGCCCTGCATGTGGGTCAGGGCAATCCTCAGTATCAATACAGACTGGGGGATGAGTAGATTGAGAGTAGCCCCGCTGAGAAGGACTTGGAGATATCGGTCGAGGACAAATTGGACATGAGCTGGCAATGTGCGTGCTTGCAACCCAGAAAGCTGACCATATCCTGGGCTGCATCAAAAGAAGCGTGGTTAGCAGGTCGAGGGAGGAGATTCTCCCCTTCCACTCCACGGTGGTGAGACCCCACCTGGAGTACTGCATCCAGCTCTGGAGCCCCCAACATAAGACAGACATGGGCCTGTTGGAGCAGGTCCAGAGGAGGGCCACAAAACTGATCAGAGGTCTGGAGCACCTCTCCTATGAGGACAGGCTGAGAGTTGTGGTTGTTCACCCTGGAGAAGAGAAGGCTTTGGTGAGACCTTGTTGTGGCCTTCCGGTGCTTAAATGAGGGCTTATAAGAAAGATGGAAAGAGACATTTTACCAGGGCCTTTAGTGACAGGACAAGAGGTAATTGTTTTAAACCAAAAGGTGGTAGATTTAGACTAGATATAAGGAAGACTTTTTTATGATGAGGGTGTTGAAACACTGGAACATGTTGCCCAGCAAAGCTGTGGATGTCCAATGATTGGAAATTTTCAAGGCCAGTTTGTATGAGGCTTTGAGCAACCTGATGTAGTGAAAAATGTTCCTGTTCATGCAGGCGGTTGAACTAGATGGTCTTTAAAGTTTCTTTCCAACCTGAACCTCTTTGTGATTCTGTATTATTCAATATTGTACTTTTTAGAGATTTTCATATAGAAATACAAAATCAGAAAATAATAATTATTTAAATTGTTTTGCTGTTTGTAGATTAAAATAATCATCTAAATTTATCTACTCATAAGTGCATATTTTGTGAACTTAATTTGTTTTCCATCCTGCATTGCCAGAAACTAAGATACTGTTGTGTCATTGCTGGATGTTTCTAAGGTTGTCATGCTTTCCTGGTTTTCAGAGAGGAAATGGATTAACATTATCACACGGCTATAGGTAGCCTGAATCTGCCTGTTTTCTACCAGAAAAGGAGCTGTGCGGTGCCTTCTTGCCTACTTCTGGCCTGCAGGCTTTTAACTTGAAATCTTTCTCCTTACTTCTGTTGTTTCACTCACTCACTCACTCACTCTCTCTCTCTCTGGGTCTCTACCCGTTTTTCCCTTCCCCCATCTTAGACTCTTTTTTTGACTCTTTTTTTGACTCTTTTTTTGACTCTTTTTTTGATTGTTTGTTTGCATGATCTAGAAGGGTGGGGGTTTTTTTCTCGTCCACTGAGATATTTGTGCCTGAAAGATTTTCATTGTCACTTTGTATTTAGGTACTTGAATTTTTTGTTTCTTTGAAATTCTCATGTTTAACTTGATTTTTATGCTGCAAAAAGCTTGGAGCATATTAGAGATGTTCTAAATAAATAGATGTGTATATTATTGATGTATTTTATACATTTAAATATGGATGATACATTTAATTATTTATTTAAACTCATTGAAGACATATTAAAAATTATTAAGCATTCAGGGATGACTGAAGTGCCATAGTAATTGCAGAAGTGGTACAAGAAGCACAGGGATACTCAAAGCAGTTAACAAACACTTAAGGCCAATGCCTTGTAATGATCAAGTTCTGTCTTTATTTGGGTTTCCAAAACAACTGGGGATAAATAAATTACATAAATGTATTCAGAAGCACAAACCCTCTAGAGTAAATGTCAAAGCAATTGTAAACTGCAGCATCTTTAAAATTAACAGCTAGTACAAAAAAGCATGTGTCTGACACCTGGAAGACCAGTCAATTGCTTTTCAGACATAGATCTGGGGGTAGGAAAGTGAATCTTTAAATGTCACTTGGGGAGGGCAGAATGGGAAGGAGAAACTGAGAAAAGTCACACGTGAAGCAGAAGAGATCTTCAGTGTATTTTGAGATCTTGACAGATGTACTTATGATTAAGCTTGGCTGTGAAAAATATAGATGTCATTGCTGTTTTACTAGTATGAGACTGTAAAATGTCATTAAATCTCAAGTAACTGCATTTCTCATCAGACAGCCAAGAGGATAACGTAAGCTTGCCTATTTCCACTAGTGATTATATATGTAAAGGCAGCAGTTCTAACTTTCTCCTATGGAATGCAATAAAAAATAAATCTGAAGTTAAATCCTGGAAATTTATTGACATTAAATGTCTGCTCATAAAGCATTTATTAGGAGTTAAGTGCATGTTTAAGTAGTTTGTTGCACAGTGACAGAGCTATATTGAAACATACCAATCTCATGACTACACTATAAATTACAAAGCTTTGGAATAATATCAGAATGAATTTCAAATGAGATAGTCCTAGAAAATGAAGGCAGCGTAGTCATATGGGCTGTTTATATGGCTTGGCTAAGGCTGAGGACTATACTGTGCTATGCAGGCGTATAATCATTTTAGCTAAGCTGGGAATCTAAAATACTGCTTTATTGTTTAGTACAGATATGAAACACTGCTTTTTATCGTTAACATAGTGAGCAGTGGACTCTCTATTAGTAATAGATGTTTCCATTAATTCACTAGAATGAAACAGAAAAGTGAAGACCTAGTAATAGGTTTTTTGCAAATCCAATGCTTCGTGAAAATGGGAAAGATATTTCTGTTGTAGTACGTATTGCCTATTAGTTTGAACATGCAAATAGATTTAAAGATTTAGAGTATCTGAATAGCAATAAAAGGGTACTATTGTGCAGAGATAAATTGCAATCTGTCAATCTCCTACCTTCCTATAAGATAGTTATATAAGATGGATATGAAGAGGATCTTGTCCACAAAGATAAATGTTGCCTTTATGAAAGCAGAGGGGACAGAAAAGGTATTTAGTTTATCAGCTTTCCTGACATCCATGACAATGCAAATCTAGAAAATCCAAAAAGGAAGAAAAATATATGCTGTCAGTTCTTTCATATTTCACAGCTAAGAACAGAACCTACTTTTTAGAAATGCAAGTACTTAGATTTTGGCTAGCGATTAAATAAAGCAAAAGATCTGGGCAATGATCAATTTTATATGTGAAGAACCTGAGATTTTAAAAACTAACATTTAATTAAATTCTTGATTGTAGAATTTTTCCCTGTGGTATACTGTGGAAAGCAGCCTGAATCAATAGTAACAGTGGGAGCTGTGGAGAAGCTTACAAAATTTCCTGAGTCCTACCTGTTGTGGATGGAAATATTTGACACAGTAATGATTTAGCAGGGATTCAAAATTTATTAATGATTTGAGGTAGATCAAGAGGTCCAATTTTAGCAGCACTTAAACATAAACCAATTTAAAGATTTACAAAGTGGTTTAACAAAATAATTGAACAGCGAATTAATTGCACATTGGAAGATGACAAGATAGAATCCTTTGGACATAAACCGTTGACCAAGTCTGGGACTAGGATTGGATCCAGCCGCACCTAGACTCCTCTCTGAGAAGGAGTTTAGAAAGCAAGGGGGTCCTTTCTGACCCTCGTGACTCAACGGGAGGGTCTCCCTGACAGCTTGTCTGACCCTGTCCTCTGTGCAGTAAATAACAGAGTGTACCTTGACATTGAATCTCATAAAACATTGTCGCATTTACTACTAAGTTTGTTAAATCACCGTTTCACCATAATAAATATTTCACTGCTTCTCTCTTACTAGTGAAGTTAATCACTCCATCCGCGACACTGACTGTAGCGAAGGCTACTGGATCTCCAATTCAATTTTTGGCCCTCTGGAGACCCCTAAATTGCAGATTACCAGAAGCAGGGACAGGGATGCATTGGTCTCTTATTCTCCAAAACACTGAGGAAAGCAGAAACCCCAGTACGTGCCATAGCAGTGTAGACTTGTCAATAAAGTTCAAAAGGTACTTAAAAACTGCAGGGGTGGTTCTGTGTCATGGAGCCATGTACTGCTGCAGGCAGTCTTCAAGTAACAGGGTGCGTTACTGGGGATGAAAAGCAAAGCAGAAAGCCCTTGGTTTAGGTTACTTTAAAGGGGCAATCCCAGCAGCTGCTGTCGGTGGGTCCTGAGCTGAGGAGTGTCAGTGGGAAGAAGCTGTGCTCGTTATTTCAGAGGCCTGCGGAACGGGAGCTGCTTAAAAGTACTGTACTGTGACAAAGGAAAAGACAGTGACCTTTGCTGAAAAACACCTTGCATAAAAGGCTATTTACGGTCCCTAACACCTTCCCCCCGTGTCCCTGCCTTTTCTATAAACTCCTGAATCATAACAAATGTTGCTGTTACGTAAAACCCTTGATGTGTCAGCTTGCAGATCTTTCTAGCCATGAAATTCCCCCCGAGCCCTGCTTTTTTCCTGAGTCATTTGCCCTGCTTCTTCTGACCACTGCTCTGTGCTTCCCAAATAACTCTTCTTTTCTGTATTTTCTGTCCACTCCACCCCAGCACTACTTAAGTCACAGAGAGGTTTTTAACAGTTTTCTGCTAAAAGGCTGGCTCAAGTGCAGTTCCAGTTGAAGTAAGAAAAAGTACATTTGTTAATTGTTTGGTTTCCATGGCAGCAAAGACTTCAGGCTTTTTGTCTCTTGTTTTGACAAGCCGTCTTTGTACTGAGAGATCATAGAGATCGCAAGTGGGTTTTATGCTGAAGCCTTTTGTGATATCAGCTCCTTTGTAATAAGGCAATGGCAAATATACAGCTAGTTGGATTGCCAGACGTAAGTGTCTAGTAGTCTTTTGCTCTTCTTCTTACCACATAAGTGGGCTAAGAGAAATTTTGACTGTATGAATGACAGGAAGATGCACAGCTGAAGATAGTTTGGTATTTTCTCTGTACGAGTTTTTTTCCTGTTGATCAAGCTGCCCGTGTGACCTGAAAGCAAGTACTTGGTTAAGAATGATGATGGAAGTGCTGTAAAGTAATCATTTATGTTATTCTTTAGAAAGGGTCTCCCTGAAGCTTTGCTGAGTACACAGGCGCCTGTGGTGTATGGAAGAAGACAGCTTTTTTAGATATGAAATATTTTTTATCTCCTACCAAGGTAGATAAAAAGCTACTGTGTGTTTTGCACAGACTGCATAGCTCTTGGGGCTAACATTGCCCTCTCTCCCCCACCTTACTGTTGATCTGCACTGCTGAAAAGCGAAGTTTTTGGTTGGAAAAAAATTGCGCAATGGAATTCTTTGTAATAATTTTTTTGCATTCAATTATTAAATGCTACAGAATATACATGCAGCGATGAATCTAGTTCACAGAGTTAGGTAGAATATGATTAGTACAGTAAAAACTTGCTCAGAATCTGAGACAGATATTTTAGGTGATACGTATTACTGCAATAGTGAGGTTTCATTTGAATCTGGTGTATGGAAAGTCATGGAAATTAGTTATTTTGAAGAGCTGGTGGCCTAACTGGATCACCTTGGCAAGTGATCATGATGAAGCTGGCAATGGAAATAAAAGAAGAAATCCTTGTGGTAAGTGATAAATCCATCAGCTGTCAGTCTGTCAAACTTTACATATATTCATCCTCCTCAGTACGAAAAGAGGATGGACAACCATGAGACAACCAGATAGTAGCTGTCTGGAGACAGAGACATGATTTTTCACAGTAACAGTGAGGTAGCCTCCCTTTTCCCAACCCCTTCATACTACTGGTTTCAAGAGGACCCTGGATAATAGGATCCTTACATTTAACCAACACAGAAGCACTCAGTGGGCACTGAAAAGAGGGAGATGTGTATTGCTGTATGTAGCGGAGCTTATAGTAAAATCAAAAGTATTCCAAACCAGAGCCTTTTCAGTCACGTCTTATCCACACCACAGGTTGTCAGGTGCACATCAATCTCTATCTTTTACTTTTGGGAATAGTCACACTCTTTGTCTCAGTGATGTGTCTGTCTCTGTCTCTTTGGGGAATTTCTCTGTGGAGAAAGTCAGATTTATCAGCATTTGTTTTTCACCCAGAAACAGGAGCATTTTTCAGGATCTATTTAAAAGCAGTATTTCAAAGGATGGACAGCGACAGTTTGATTTCTTCTTTTTCTAATCAGATTTTGAAAAGGAAAACACAGCTATCAATTTAATGGAATGCTTGCTTTTCTGAAACTGATCTTTGCCATGGCAAATGACCAAAGGATTCTATTACCTTGGGTATTAATGGCTGTATTTCCTCAGCTTTTAAATTAGACAATAAGGTATTTTATCAGGGAAACAGACTTCTTGTCTGTTTCCATATTGCTGTAGATTCTGACATTGTGTTTTATTTTTTAGACTGGTTATATAAAGCCTGAAAAGAAAGAAGTGACTGGTTTGCTTCACCCAGGGTGTTATTGTTTAATTTGCACTGTTTTGATATTATTATTTTTTCGCTGGTCTTGCAGTTGATCTTTGATAGGAATATGCAAAATCAAAATAAAGAAAATCATAATACACTTCTGTTTGGCATCTCCATAACCTGAAAATTATTTTAACATTCAAAAGCCTCATCACTGAATTTCAGAACTGCTGTTGTGGCAGTCTTCCCTTCCCTTCCCTTCCCTTCCCTTCCCTTC
>JAOXJK010000012.1:97855883-97872633 GCA_025774025.1 Xenus cinereus | reverse complement strand
GGCCCACCTCTCTAGCCTGTCCAGGTCCTTCTGGATGATGTTCCATCCCTCTGGTGTATCGACAGCACCACACAGCTTGGTGTCATCTGCAAACTTGCTGACAGTGCCTTTAATCCCCCTGTCTATATCTGTATAATTATATATAATTACAGATCCCTGTATGTTGTTATGAATTTTGAACACTGGAATGCACTGAGTTATATCCTGTCCTAGAGGAACATTATTAGTAGTACCAGTACCTGGAGTACTGGTGGCTACCTTAAATTCTATTTCATAAGTACATAACTTTTGCAGCCATTTATATAAATATATTTTTAAATCTATAAAACATTGCTCTATTTAACTACTTAGCTAACCTTATTCTTAACTAAATCAAAGCGTCAGAAAAATTAAGATACATTAGTGTTCTGATTTTTATGAACAATGTTAAAAGTTGGGTTACTGAAATTACTTATTACAAAGATGTTCTCCTTTGTATTGAAAAAAAGGATATTCTTGTCAGCAAGCACAGAGCTTTCATGTATACTGTAATATAGATCAAAGATCTTCTATAATTATCCTCTGACATCATAATATGCAAGCATTTGAAAATTTAAATTTCACAGAATTAAAAGGCTAAGTTATTAATAAGATGTATTACCTTTATTGTACAATATGAACATCCTATTGGCTAATATATGTTCCCTTGCCAAGTATTTTAAGAAACTAATTTAAATGGAACCTTTTCAATATGAAAATGCATTGCAACATTTTACTCTATTACCTGATTATCCTATCCCACTTTATCTATTATTCTGTTTCACTCTTTTGTCTTCACATTAGTTCATTTTTTCAGCTTTTGTTAAAATTTAATTAAATATAATTTTCTATTCGCTTTTCCACTTTACTTCCTACTTTGGTTCAATATGCTTAGTGCAAAACCAAAAATCTTTTAAACCACAGAGATAGAATTGTTCTTCACATCTTCTTTTTAAAGCATTAGATAGAAATGTGTTTCATATCTACTGCTTTTTAAAGCATTGTATCCTTTCATGGGTTCCCAAATATAAGAATTCTGTTTGAAAGAAGAAACTACAATTCATGAACTACCCTTTTGTTCTCTCTTACTTAAGATTTATAGTAGTCATTCATGAAACTGGAAGCAGAATCTGTCCAGAAGTACCTACTGCAATTGTAGAAGAGATTTCCTCTGTCAAAGAAGTGTTTGATTTAATTTTCAATTAAAGTATTTATGAGTTTTTTATAAAACTTAAAAGAATTATATATTTATATTAATATTTTTATAAACACTTCATACATTAAAATATTAAACTCATTTAAATTTACAGGATTTCAAGTTTTAGGCAGATTTTTCTTGAATGACTTCATTATCTTTGATCTGAATGTTCAAATGATCATAAGCAACATTTCATTTGAAGCTATCTCCAAAATTGTATCAGGTGGAAAATAGTTTATCTTTGTGTGATTAATCTCACCACAGGGTAAGACATATATCTAGAACCTCAAAGACTTTCTCGGAATATGAACTACACCACTATACCTCTGATCTATTCCAAACTTTGATTGGATAGCACTTAACAGAAGTAATTCCTTATTGAATGGATATTTAATTGGGTATTGCCAAGTCCACCACTAAACCATGTCCCTCAGCACCATATCTACATGTCTTCTAAATGCCTCTAGAGGTGGTGACTCCACCACTTCCCTGGGCAGCCTCTTCCAATCCTTGATAACACTTTCAGCGATCAAAAATTTCCTAATATCCAATCTAACCCCGCCTGGCACAACTTGAGGCCATTTCCTCTCTTCCTATCACTTGTTACTTGGGAGAAGAGACCAACCACCACCTCGCTACAACCTCCTTTCAGGTTGTAGAGAGCGATAAGGTCTCTGCCGAGCCTCCTTTTTTCCAGGCTAAACAACGCCCGTTCCCTCTGCCACTCCCCACAGGACTTGTTCTCTAGACCCTTCACCAGCTTTTTTGCCGTTTGTACATGTTCCGGCAGCTTAATGTCTTTCTTGTAGCGAGGGGCACAAAACTAAACAGAGTAATCGAGGTGGGGCCTCACCAGTGCCAAGTACAGGGGGGTGATCACTTTCCTAGTCCTGCTGGCCATACTGTTTCTGACACAAGCCAGAATGCTGTTGGCCTTCTTGGCCACCTGGGCACACTGCTGGCTCATACTCAGCCAGCTGTCTATCAGCACTCTCAGGGGGGTTTATTATTTTATCCATAGTGTCCTGAGGACTAGGTCTGACATATCTTTTTTCCAGTTTACATTCTAAGTATGTTTTTTGTTATCAATAATCACCTTTTTAATTTAAAAAGTTTTAGTTGTAGAGAAATTACTACAATGCCAGATAGTGGTAGACTCTTCTAGGATTTTTGCATTTCTTTCTTTCCTAGCCCACCATGTCTCACTTCCTTAGATTTAGAAAAAAATTAATACTCCATCATAGCAACACACATTTGAAAAAGGGCACAAATACTTAAATACTTGCAAAATGTAAGGAAGTTATATATTTCAGATTCCATCTTATAATTACTGTACAAACTGCCATAAAGATTTCTGCTAGAAGTATTTAGCTGAAGCTATATCTTTTGACAAATTGACTGACATGCCAAAAAACAATATAACCTGAAGAAAAATCCTGGCTCATACTTGCTTGTAGTATTGGCACTGTAATATTGATGTATCTGTCATACCTTGCTTGATTAGTTCATAAAATAATTTCTTGCATTCACTGATTTTTTTTAGATCAGTTTTAAATATCGTGCACAGTAATTTCCTTAAATAAACAATTTTATGCAAAGATTAAAATCGCAAGCCTAAAGACCAGAGACTATATCGACAATTTTTAATTAATTGGCTTCAAAAGAAGTATTCATTGAAAACAAATGGAATAATCTTTCCCACTACACTGTCACTTCTTCTTGAATAGGACCAGAATAAAGCCCATGTAAAAGCCTGATAATTTTGTCTACACTGTTTTATATGTAGTTTGTTTTTCTTAAAATGACCACGATTTTGATGCCTCCATTTTTGTATGCTCAAGCTGAGACATTTCAATTAAGTGTGGTACTCAGTACTGCAACACCAACATTTCCTGAAGGTGTGTGTCTGACATGATTTTGCACCTACGTGCCAATATAAGGCAGAATTTGCAGTACTTTTCCACCACAAAGTTAATTTGGGGAGTAACTGAGTGACAACGTGAACAATAGAATTTTTTGTGCAAAATTACTATGAAAATACCTGTTGCTGTCTTTTTGGAATGATGTTTAATTTTTGCTAATGTAAATACTGTAGACAATAAAAACAAGAAATTGATGGTCCAGGATTACCTACATAATTTACTTCCTGAGTCATGGTTGACTTCCACATTATTGGAAGTATGTTTATTGTTTTGTGTACTTTGTAAAACTGTATCTAATTCTACCAGGTTCAGTAACAATACACCAGCTAAGTCCTGCACTTAGGTCACTTCATAGTGATGGTTTGCTTCACAAGCTGCATGAAAATTGATGAGGTTGCTAACTGACAATTTGGTTACCATTTACCAACAAAAGGGTGTGAAAGACAAAGTCGACATGAGTTTTACTTATATGACAAACAAACAGAGTGAAGTTAATGATTATGCAAAAGGATGTAGCAAGACTTAATACAGGATTCAATGTAATTTTATGTGGTTCCTACCTGAGAAGGTATAAACGGCTGGTAAAACAGCACCATCCGATTTTACATTTGTCCCATCTGATTAGTTTACCAGAAATTGTCCTTCATTTTGATTTGTCTTCCAAATTTTTGTTTGGCATCTGTTTTGCCATCACATTTTTTAAGACATTTCCAATGGAAGGAAACAAAACTCACTTAATATGAACTCTGACTACAATATGCAATCCATTCTATTGAGCTAATTATGAAAAGGTCTTTCTATTCAAACTTTTTCACTGAACTAAATACGGGGAAATTCTAAATTTCTCCTACAGCTACTGAAAACATGTTCCAGGAATACTTTCTTCATTACTGCATTATGTATTTCCCCCTGAGAAGATACTTTAAAAAGCAACATTACCAGTTTCTATCTATTGACATTTAAGCTCTCTGGTCAGTGGTTCAGAAAAATGGATTCATGAAATTTGTTTCTCCCTCCCAAGTTCAGCAAATAACCAATAACAATTCTAATAATGTTGTCTGGATCTGGCAGATGAAGAAATGTTTATTTTACAGTATAAACTGAATACAGATAACAGCAGAAGCAGAACCTCTTAAAAAAGGTTTGGTTTTAGTTACTGGCTTGAATCCTTCTTTCTCTGAAATCAGATAATCTATTAGATTGCAAGTGGAGAAAGACCTGGCTTTATGAGTTGTGCATACAGTAAATTAAAATTTTCTTGACTAAGAAGGTAGTATTGATAAATGGAGTATGATTAGGGACTGTTCTTAGGGACCTAAGAACATCTCTGTAATGGGTTTGAGTTCAAGAGCAAATATAGGGCAAACACCGAGGCAAACACTGAGGGAGGCCTTATGCCAATTAAACTGTTAATAGTCTCTCTCTCACTACTGACTATGCTACAGGCCAATCTGTTATATATCAAAATCACATTTTACTGAGATCTGACAAAACCTGAATAAACCAATACTGCTACAGAGGCAAGATGACCTATGCCTTAAGGATTAAATTCAAAGCAGTGTTAAGTTTAGCATATGAAGAATATTCGGTATCTTAAGGGATATTTGACATACTTGGAATGTTTTGAAGGAATCTAAGAAAAAGAAAGGTTAAATGACATAAATAATATTTTCTATAATTAGTTTATATTGGAAAAAACAGATAAGAGTGAAAATATTTACATATTTTTAAATAGAAGAGCTAGTGAGTCTGAGAGGTATATAATTTATAACCTCCAAGAACTGCTGAAAAGAACAGAGAGAAATTACCTGTGATCTGTGAAAACAGTAGTTTGTCTACCTCTTGTTCCTTTAAAATGTCCTTGTTGACAGTTTATACATTTACTCTCTGTTGAACATTATTATGATAAGGAGAAAATTCTATTTCTGAAATAGTAGCAGCATTTAAGTATACTCTTTGGGCTACTGATTAAAAAGGTCACATAAAGCAAAAGTGGGAGGTGAGAAAAAGAAGTCAGGTTCCTGATTTGTATTTACTCTTCCTGGCTCTGAATAATTTGGCCTTGATCCTTTTTCATTTAGAGTGGCCCAGGAGAAGATGAATGTAAGTTAATTGCAGTGCCCAGCCTGAGAGCTAACGACCTAATTAATTCCTTGGTAATCAACTAAGATGTCTGGGTAAGATGATGGTTGTATAGTAAAGGCCTCTCTTTTAGCTACTTATTACCTTTTTTGTGTTGAATGGTGATAGAGGCCACATCAGTTGGCCTGAGGTTCAGGTTCCCTGAAGGCTGATGTTGCCTCACTTTGGGCCAGGATGGCATTGCCAGTGGCAATAAACTTCAACTTTTAGGCTGTGTATTCTAGAGACAGGCAAAGGAAGAAGAACTAAAAATATTTGTTCATTCGCCAACATCCTTCCAATAGGAGTAGAGACAATTCCTGATCATGGATATATGGTTAGGACTTGAGGTCTTCTGTGCAGAATAGTCATGGTTTAACCCCATCTGGCAACTAAGCACTACATAGCCGCTTGCTCACTCCCCCCTGGTTGAGATAAGGGAGACAATCTGAAGAGTAAAAGTGAGAAAACTTGTGGGTTGAGGTAAAGACAGTTTAATAAGTAAAGCAAAATCCGCATGCAAGCAATCACTCATTACTTCCCATGGGCAGGCCATCCCTTCAGCCATCTCCAGGAAAGCAGGGGTCCATCATGCATAATGGTTACTTGGGAAGACAAAACTCTGTAACACTGAAGGGCCCCCTACAACTACCTTCATTTTCCCCCAGCTTTACATGCTGAGTATGATGTCGTATGGTAAGGCACAAGTTCGTTTAGGGTCAGCAGTCCTGGCTGTGTGTCCTCCCAACTTCATGTGCCCCCCCAGCCCACTCACTGGTGGGGTGGTGTGAGGAGCAGAAAAGACCTTAACTCTGTGTGAGCACTGCTCAGTGATAAACAAAACATCCCTGTGTTATCAGCACTCTTTCCAGCACAAATCCAAAACGTAGCCCCACACTAGCTGCTATGAAGAAAATTAATTCTACTCCAGACAAAACCAGCACAAGGAAGAATCAACATGACTTTGCTTTAGGAATTCATTAGATGTCTGTCCATTTGCTTTCTTGGATATCGTGGACTCCTCATAGGATTGCATTGTGCCTGCAAGTATGGCAACCAAAGGAAAGCTCACAGATGCCAGAATTAAAGATTAATCTTTGCTAACAAAAAAAAAAATTGCAATCAAATTTAATTTATTAACATTGTACAAACTCAATCAGTTTTCCTCGTAGCCTTTCCGATGATGGCCATAAACCCTTAAAAGTTTCTCATCGCTATTTTTGCAGTGTTTTTTTCCTTTTTTGGCTATTTTTTCTTGAGGTAGGACTCAGTTGCAAAACTGAAAGGTATCCTGAAAAAAACCCAAAGGGTTGTTGTTTGAAATGTCTCAGAAACTGACCTTACACCTCATCTTTTTGTTTTTTTTGTCACAGGACTAGTTGATGAGATTCAATTTCACAGGTTCTGTCTTTAAAAGGAAAGCACAAAGTACATTCTGACATGGCACTTGCAAGACTTTAACATTCCTTAGTTCATCCAGAAACAACCTCCATGCACGTGGGGTTCAATACAATTAAATTTTTACGGCCTTTTTCAGTCTACCTAACCAATTCCCTTCCTAATTTCTGCTCTGCCTCGTTAATGTATTAGAATTTTATTATTCATGTTCAAGATACAACATTTGCTATAAATACAGTTTTAAAGGCACTGCATAAGATTTGAGGTGACTAAACTTCAGCATAAGAGTGAGAAGAATTATGTTGCAATATGCATTTTTGAATGACTTATGGTGCTCCTTTCAGTTATATACTGGAAAATTCACTGTACAGTATTTCTTAAATACATGTAAATACCTAAGATGCTTAGCTGCTATTGCAAACAAATACTGTGTCTAACCAGAAGTATATTAACATTTAGAAAGGCAATATTGAAGATGAGGCAGATCATAGAAACATGTGTACGTGGAGGTAGGAGATAAAGAGAAAAAAGAAGGGATCCACATTGACTCTCAAATTCTTTGTCCACTAAATAGGTACTTGATCTTAGGAGAGCTTTTGAACGTGAAGGGAACTGTTTCTAAAATGTTGTTTTCTTTAATACCAGACACAGTCACGCACATATGCAACACAGTACACAGCAGAAAAGTTTTGGAAGGCTTTATTAGATTCAACACTCTCTTGTGCCTTCGTGAACAACTATATGTAATTATTTTGTGTTAATAGGGTGAGAATGCAAATGTTAGATTAATGTGTACTGGAAAGCTCTTGCTCTTTCTTACAATGCAATCACCATAAAATAATTCTGTGGATGTCCTTTTCAACATACAGAATATTAATAATTTTTGCAGGTAAATACAGGACATATGGTTAATTTACTATATTTGCCACCAACACAAAAATATATTTTAAAAAGTTTACTATCCAATTTTATTCCCATTCATATGAATATGACCACTTAAGGAAGGGTAGATTAGGGTTTTTTGTTAGATGGACACATTGCATACTTGTTTAGAAGTTAGGAATGAGAAAGGCATAATGTAGTTTAGCCCCCAAGCAGGTAGTTATATTATATAACAGCAACTATATAGCAGCTTTGAGTATGGAAAATTGCCATAGTGCCTCTGACCATGGCTGGAGCCATAGGCAAAGCAGTCTTCAAGCTGCACGTAACTACACAAACTTGCCACTAATGGAATGACAAAACAGATCAGTGTTTGCCTGTCACAGCATCTGAGACAACAAAATGATCACTTTACAATCATTAGCTGCCACTGGAAAATTACTGACAAATGACTATCCCAGATCCAGCCATCAGAACTGTGCCTCACTATGATGATTATTATTAACTAAATCTGAAAAGAAAACCCAGCTACAGATTCATGAAGACATTTTGGACCGTTCATTATTTTCTAAGCATATACAAATACATGCACATACTTATGTATGCAGAGATGATTGTTATAATAAAAGTTTAACAGAATATAATTTCCTTCTTTTCTTGTAGGTTTAGTGTGCTATCCAAACCAGACTTGAAGCTGTTCTGGGAGTAAATAATTAATTTAGGAAACATACATAATAAGCAAGTAGCTGTGAAGAAACTATTTCATAGTAAGCTATGAAAGAAATTATGACTGCAAAATAATTAATCTGCAAAATACAAAGGTATTTTGATGTGAAAATGCACTCTCCATTTCTTCTGTTCACTGCTGTATAATACTCTCAGTGAAAGAATCTACTGCCAGCCACCCCATCTTGTTATAAATGCCAGGCAGGAAAAGGCACAGAAAGCATCCAGGAATGCAGATTTGCTTAACAAAGGAGAAATACAATCTTTTCTACAGAAATTGGAAATAACTTTTCAAATGACCTATTTATATTTGGAATGTTTTTTGGCATATTTGACAATGAAAGTAGCACATAAACAGTGAATAATAAATTGTTTCCATATGTCTGCAAAGCCATCTAAAATCTCAGCAATGCTTGTAATCGTTATTCTGTATACTCATGGCAATTCCAAGTTGCAATATACTTATACTGTGTCCCACACCAACTGAAAAGTAATTTCAAGCTTGTATAAAGACACAAACATCATTTTTTAACTTCATGTAATGCTCACATATGTCAAAAAAGCGAAACTTGTATATTTGCAGAACCTCAAGAAAAAAAGTGGGAAATTTTTAGTATTGAGAAGCTTGTTCCTTGAAGAGACAAATCCGTCAAGCGGTATCTAGCAAAATTCATTATCCCTCTGATATGACTATAGGAAATGTCTCCCTGAGACAATGACAGCTCAAGACTCAACCATTTGAAATAAGGCAATAGAAGGCCTTAAGCAAACATTTAAAAAAAAAATTCAAAGCTATAAATATCTATGGAAATAAAAAGAGGAAAATGGTGTTAAATCTTAAAAAAACCTGTGAAATATCATAGAACTGGTAATCCAGGAATCGAACACCCTTACCCTGAAAGCTTTCATCTTTCAGAAGCATAGGACTTAAAGTTTGTATCTTTATCAGGTTGGAGAAAGTATTGCACGAATACTCAGATAGCTTTAGAACCAGAAGTTGTGTTGTCCTGGCAGTGTCTGCACCTTGCACTGTCTGTGCAAAAACACTTGTGTGCTGACCAATGCTAACTCAATGCTATTATGTAGATAAAACCCTTCTGTTTTTACTACTGCAATGATATCCATTTTTCCTCTGCTGGATTAAGACGTTAATGGACTAAACAAACAATATGGTATTAATGACTAAGGCTGATGCTCTCACTGTTTGTTTTCCATGAATTATATGTTTGACATGTCAATGTGGTAATTTCTGCAATTAAACCATTGTTTGTTGATCTATCTTAGAAGCAGCACTTTACAAACATTACTGGATTGAGACATAACAAACATTTGCTTAAATAGTTAATCATTGGAAATGTACAGAGCTCATAATAATAAAAGAAGTCAGGTCCTTACAGAATAATTTTATTTGCAGGAAAAGGGAAAACTTTAAAAAAATATTCTGTTGCTTTAAGCAAAAATAGCTAATTATGCTAGATTGACATATGAACTCAGTCCCTTGGCATGACTTTAAATTAAATAAGAGTCTGTACACTATTACTTCATATTTTTCATGCAGATAAAACTAAACCAGTTCTCATCTTCTGAAATTTGTGCAGTTTGGGTAGAAAAGAGAAAGGAAACTTGTAGTCTTTCCTGTATTCTCTTGATGCAAGTGTGAATTTCCAAATTCAGAAGTGTTGCTACTTAATTTTACAACAAACTAAAGTTCTGAATCTCAGTACTCCCAGACTTGGAGATACAATATCAATACTAGCATCTATAGTTTATTTTTAATTAGCTTTTTACAGAGGTGGTATTTGTTAGCTGCTGAAATAAAGCAAAGGAAACAGTTTTTCTTCCACAGGGTTCAGTCTAATCAACTTAACACTGAAATGTTCCAAATCACTTAAAATTAGGGAAATAATTGAATTTAACATCAGACTCACTCCTTGTAAAAACATACAGAGGCTAAAGGAGTACTTCCTTCTAATACTCTGTGTGATACACTGTACTAAATATCTGCATGCTAAAAAAAAAAAAAAAGACAAAAAAAAAGACCCAGTATGGCAAAGTGGGAAACAAAGAGAAAGTTTAAATCCCACTTTTCTCTGTCATTATGATTTTCTTTACGAGGCTAAGCAAATATAAAACCATTTCAAAATTAAAAAAAAAACCAACAACAAAAAACCAAACAAAAAACCAAACAAAAAACCCACCACCACCAACAACAAAAAAACAAACAAAAAAAAACAACCAAAAAAAAACCCCAAACCAAAACCCACCCCAAATGCTCTCTCTCCTTCTGGTATGTTTGAGAGTTTCCCATAAAAAGCAATACGTATTTTAGGATTTTATGAGCTTTCAGTTATTTGGGAACATGACTAAATAAATCAAGTGGTAAATTTTCTGGCTTAAATTTCATGAGAGTTCATGCTGATGTTTCTAAGCCCAACATTGCTGCTGAGAAGCTTTTTGAGCACACTGAGAATAGTTCCTTTAAAATATTATGGCAATATTTTAAGATGCTGTCATATCATGGTGGCCCTTCAAAAACCCAAAAATAATGA
The DNA here is from genome assembly GCA_025774025.1 of Xenus cinereus. Lineage (NCBI taxonomy): Eukaryota > Metazoa > Chordata > Aves > Charadriiformes > Scolopacidae > Xenus > Xenus cinereus. The sequence goes on along the minus strand of JAOXJK010000012.1, from coordinate 97,861,819 downwards.
ATAGCTGTGTTTAAATGTAGCTTTTCTTTATGCCTGAGCAACTTGCTGAGGCCAGGAGGGAAGGAAGGCTCCTGATCTAAGAGCAAGAGTTGCTTTGCTTTGATTAACCCTCTCCTAGATCCAAACGTTGTCAGTGATCTCACTTCCAGTTCCACAGCCAGCAGCGAGGCACGCAGCCCCATGGCCCTAAGGCACGGGCAATCTCTGACACGAGCATGATGGCCTGCCCTACCCCGAGTGACCATGCCCCGGAGGGCGTCATGCATTGCTCAGCAAGGTCCAGGCACCCAGGGACCAAGTCTGGTGAAATGCCGTGGAAGAGGCTTGTGCACCCCTTGCTTCGCCAGCCCCTGAGCATGGTGGTACCAGCCTGGCCATGATGCCTGCTGCAGGTGAGACCAGGGGAAGTGGTGGGAACCTGTGTTGCCCCATGTGCTGGCTGTTGGGAGGGCAGAACAAGGTGCCAACACCCTCCAAGGTGGGTGGTGAGGCCACAAGGCAGCTGAGGTTGTGGGCTCCCCTTCTGATCCCTGCAGCACTCTTGTGCTGTGGAAGCTCATCCCTGTTGCCAACAATAGTTAATTCCCACAGCATTAAAGTCCTTAAAAACAAGTCAGCTCTTGTTTTTAATTAAACACATTATCAGAGTTTACACATATTTAATTATAGTGAAATGACAGCCCCCCTCCCCCCCCCCTTTCTGGTTTCTCAGCTGGCTCTGTGAGCTCCAGTCCAGTCTTAAAGGAGGCAGGCATAGACATTCTACCAGAAATCACCCTGTTAGACCACCCTTGGGAAAAGTAAAAGCCAACTGAGATACAGACGTTAAAGCAGAGAGAGAGGTTTTTGAAAGAAGAAATGTCACCAGGATCCATTTTTATAGCCATATAACTGTATTGTTTATAGTTATAGGGAGTGATGGAGAACCCAGAACACAAAATCCAAGCTATTTTGCAATTAGCCAGGCAGAACTTCGAGTGGCTTTATATCTCACAGTGTAATTTTATCTTGAGTAGAATCTTTCATGTAAAAGTCATTCTTAGCTTTTTTTTTTTTCTGTTGGAGAGCTCCTTTTAAAATTAAATTTCAAATGTTTCTTACATAAATGCAGGCAAACCAAAAGCTCCTCTAGCGCAGCGTCCTGTCCCTTTATTTGCCAGAAGCAGATGTCTAGGAAAAAGTATAGACGATAGCCTTAATATCCGCCTAGCATCAAGCCATATTTGCCCCAGGGTTCATGAGCTGATTGTGGTGTCTATGTATTTATAGTCCATGAACATGCATGTTCCTTTCGACCCTGTGTTAGCTCTTGGTTTCCATACCATCCATTGGTAAGAAGCCACAAAGCTCAATAGCTGCAAACTCACATAACTTGGTAGCTGATAGAAAGCATAGAGAGGTTGCAATTTCAAAGAAATGGCTCAAAAAAAGCATCAGAAAAGTCTGATTTCCTAAACACCCACACCATGCACTGTGCAGCATTTTCCTGCTTTATACAACTTTCTACTGTGTTGCTGAAATTTTGCAGTATATTTTCTCTCTTACAATATCTACAGTATTGTTTACACAGCTGTTTTTTGATGCACTGAAGTGTGTTCCATGAATTAAAGTGTAACTCTTCTATAAAGCTCATTTCAGACAGCTCTTGAATAATGGGTTGCAACAAAATCCTGCCCATAAAATCATCCTAACATCATCCTAACACAGCTAAACGTCCAGATTGGACTTTTATGCTCTGTATAGTCCTAGAGATAGCAAAGATTTAGCTCTATACTTTATATTAACGCATTTGACAGTGTTATTCAAGTGTTTTCTTCTTGGCTCAAGGTTTCTTGGGGAACAGCTATCACGTAAAGCTCACAACTTTCTAATGAATTCCAGATGTAATGCCTTAGGTTTACAGGCTACACTGGTAGCTTAAGAAGCCAGTCCCCAACTACAGTTAACAGAATAAAACTGTTGCTTAAAGTTCAACTGAAATTGAATTTGGTATTATGATTATAAATTTGCAAATCTCTTCGTGCACTTGTTTAATCAGCTGGCTACCGGCATTTTTAATCAAGTAACAAGCTGAAAATGCAAATTGTTGTGGGTCAATGAAATCAGTTTAAAAGAAAAAAAAGGAAAGTAGGCAATTGGGCAGAAGAAAAATAAATACATAATCTTATTGTAAAACCTTTTATTGTTCTGCAGGTAATAAGACTCCAGTCACAAATTTTGTAATGTCTTAACATAAGAATGGTCAAGCATTTAAAATTGCATTGTAGTATTTTAAAGGCAAATTCTGAGTCTCTGGAAATTATTCTCATATTATGCTCCTAAGCAATGGTAAGACTGTACCTTAGCTGTCTCTGAATTTAGGAGGTTAATGTGTGTTTCAGAAGTGAAGAAAGCTATCTCTATTTTTTCTAATTATTCTGTATACTGTGTGTATTTTAAAAAGTTAGTGTCAATAATATGTTCTTAATAATATGAAAAAATGACTGAAAAAATCCTGTCTGGGTTTGGAAAAAAACAAACCCAAAAAAAAGACTGTGTGATCAGATTAAATAAAGTATCTTATAAAGGAGATAAAGAGAAGTCAATTGACAAGCACAGTTCAAAAAAATCTCAAAACAGAACAAAAACAACTCAGGAATTTATTTAAATACTTAATATTCAGAATTTCTAGGATTTTTTTAAAAGACAAAAAATGAAGATTAATTCAAAAAATAAGGTAAGTTATTTTTGATTTTTCAAAGTCATATGTGAGAAATGTGAGCTGTCATTTCAAACAGTATGTTATATTCCTGCCCATTCAGAGGGCAGTTTTTAATTATCTTTTGCTTTGTCTTTTTAAAAATAAATACTATAGGTTCTAGGGCCATATCATGTGTTGTAGCACACTGCAGAAACTTTTGAGTTTTTACACAATACAAATTGTTTTATTGTCAGCAAGTTGCTTGTTTTTACAGGGTTATATGTGTCTGAAAATTGCAGCTATTATTTTCTTCTTTCAATTTGAAATAAATGAATAGTTTAGATCTTAGACAACCCTTGTTCTAATGAAAATAGAGAATTTCATTTTCAAATATATCAAAGTGAAAAATTACAAACTATTAGCATCTGGGTTTTATGTGCAATCTGATGTAGATCATTAAGGGTTCAATTTCTGAACACAGTTCAGTTACTTCAGCTGCGTATTCTGCCTGCAGTTTGGACACTTAGGCACGTAAACACCCATGTAATATTTTCTTTAGAGTTTTGTGGGTGGAAAACATAAACCTAGCTGAGTGCATAACCTCTTTTATCCCTTTTTGCGTTTATAGGTCATTTTGTCTCATTTTGTCAGTTTACATAGTGCAGCAGACATTTGCAAATATTTGTAATTCTTTTTAACAAGTGGCCATTGCACAGTGCATGAGATTATTTGTTGGTAAGGTAATATTGGCCCTAAATGTAGAAGGCATTCTGTTCTGATTCAATTTCCATTGATTTGGGTTGGGATTCTATTTGAGAATAATATAATTAGGATCAGCACATTCCCATCTTTTGCCAGAGGTATCCAAGTGCTTTATTTTAGGCAATGCAGTTATGCCAGTCTTTTATACTTTGTATATTTGATAGCTTTGGAGAGCATTTTCTCCCTTTATATCATGTACTAACTTGGTTAACCCGAAGAAGAACGCTGCCGAGAATGCCTTCAGGATTCAAATGCTGTATCTTGCAAGATTCACTACAAGTGATTGCCGAACGTAGAAGGACTACGCCCCCGCAATCTGGACTTGTAACTGCTGTATTTTGTAACAACTTGTTGTAGCCTTGGCAACCAATGGTATGGAAGAAAAATGCTAGCATCCCCTGAGTAACCATGGAAACCAAAATCATGTTTGTGGGCAACTGGATAATCTGACCTACCTATATGACATAGGAGACACTTTATATTTAAAACTTGGAGATACTACTTTGATGTTAATAATTTGGAACAACTGATCACTATCACTGCAAAGTGTGAAGCAAAAAGCTACATAAGAAGCATACTACAAAGAAAATAAATGCATTTAATAGAATTTGTATTAGCATTAGGTTGGGGGGATTTTTTTTCACTGTTTATTGATAGCCGGAGATACTTCCTTTGAGTACTATGAACTATCCTGACTGTTTTGTGGTATCAATATTTGGTTGTCATATTGAGCAGCTGGAACTGAAAGTAGAGTACTCCAGTTGTAAATAAAACTATTCACAATACCGACATTTAACATTAGAACTTTGTGCCTGCATCTTCAAATAACCATAAACCCACCCTTCCTTTCTTTTTATTCTAATTGGCATACTGTTACTGTGAAACTCCTTGGTAAAGAATTCAGAGACTTACTGAGTCTTGGACTGGCCTTAATCTGGCTTCTAAATAAACTATGTATTCCCTTAGAAGTAAACTATTCCCTCTTATGTCATTCAAGAAAAAAATTTCCTGAAGGACCAAGAGTAATCAAATCATGTGGAGTACTTTCATAATGAAAAATGGTATCTGTTGCTGTTTTGAGCAAGCAGCTCAAAACTAGAGTTTTGCCTGAGAAATGGAGGAGGAGAGTCTGGGAGAAGAAATCTGAATGTCCCCCGATCCCTCCTGTCTCGACCGCTCACTGCTGCCAGCGGTCCTTTTCCATCGCTCTGCAGCAGCACCGTCCCAATAGACCACAGAGCTAAGAGCTGCCCCAGGCTTTGTAAATCCTCATTCAGACTGCTAAGGGAGACTCTGTAAACACGTTTGGTTTTGTTCAAGTTTTCCTCCTGTAAGTGCTGGAGAAAATACTTTTCCTTTGTTGGGCATTGGGACACTCTGCATCTCTGTAATCCTACGTAACTCTCCCAGTTCTCATGTTTTCTTCTGTCTGGAGTCTGGACACGCTGCTTTCCTTGGTTCCATATGCAGACGGGGAAGAACAACGCCAGGATGTAATTTAATGCACTATCAACAGTAAATCATTTGTGAAAACAGGCAATCTTTTAGAAAAGCAAATGCAGTTTCTTTCTGAATATCTACTGACAAGGCTGAAACAAGTAATGTTCTCAGTATCGTTAGCATTTTTTTACCTTTTGAAGTATTAACCTCCTTCTTTGTACTCTGATTACTCTTGTATCTGGGAATTTCATCCAAGAAGAGAAGCTGCAAATACCAACCTCTCCTGCTTTGTCTCATGTCATATGAAAATGCTTTTATAGGTCTTGAAAGAAATATGTCAAACATTAAACAAATTTTGTTTATAGCTCATTAAGTCCATGTTACATTGTATTATCTAAGCAAAGCCTGTGCAAAGACTTAGAATTTTTTTGTCTGTGCCTTGGAAAGTAAGCTGTATTTATCATTTACCTCAGGCATAAAAACGGATTTTGGTATGATAAAAGTATTAAATAACATAATTGGTAGAAAACTTCAACTGTACTCAGGGAACTGCAGTGGGAAACAAGTCAGTGAAGTCTCATGAAAGCAGACCAGATAAAAGTACCCTAAAAAAACAAAGAAAAGTGGGAACAAAACCTCATCATTTGGGGAGAAACTTTTTTTGAAGGAGAACAGATCTAAGACTTGTTGTGGGAGGCTTGATCCTCTGCTTCTTCACCAAAAATTCTCAGGCTGCCTCTTTTTATGGGTCTAGAGTCCTCACTGCTGATCCTGCTGAGAGAACATGTCAGGGGCAAAGCAGAGGGGACTAGAGTTACTGCAGTGAGATAATTAAACTTGCAACTGAAGGTTTCTTTAAAGAAAACTGCCTTTGTCTCATGGTAGCCAGAGCTCCTGCATCCAAATGGGAAGTGTCAGGCATACTCACCCCAACTCAGGAGCCTGAAGGTATACAAGTCCATGGGACCTGATGAGATGATACATCCCAGAGTACTGAAGGAGCTGGCTGATGTGGTTGCCAGACCGCTTTCCATGATATTTGAAAAATCATGGC
>JAOXJK010000012.1:97827728-97855783 GCA_025774025.1 Xenus cinereus | reverse complement strand
GTGTCCCTGCTGACTGCGGGGAGGTCGGACTAGATGACCTTTGGAGGTCCCTTCCGGCGTGGACAACACTATGACACTTTGACAGCTTACTGCCACAGGCTCTCCCGGGACGTTGGGAAGCAGCCCAGGGAGGATATCTGATGAACTTGTTTCTTTTAAATCAGGGAAATGAAAATACAGATGCCAGATATTCACTGAGGGGAACGCTGGAAATTAATTGCAAGGAAAGGATAAGGTGTTGGAATAAATGTCAATTATACCTGACATCATCAAGCTTCCTACTGGAAAAGTCACCAGTAGAGTTTTAGGGTACAAACATAGCTGCTTTAAGACAAAGAATAGAAGACTAATTATAGATAGGGACTTTTCCAACAAAAAGTCATATACTGAGATATCTAAAGTCAAATTAACTGCTAAAAGAAGAGGTTTAATGAAATGGGAGACACTCCAGAAAGCAGCAGTGAAGGTCACTAGCAGGTTGAAAGAAATGTCTGAAGAGTGGAAGATAAGAGATAAATATATTTTGTCTAAGTTATGATTCACAGGAGACAAAGAACAGTTTAGTTATTCTTAGGATGAAGGCAAATTTTGTAGGATAGTCTAAGAAAATAAACCCAGGAACTTACAATGCCATTTGAAAACTGGGAAAGCTTAACCAGGTGGAAGGATGGCTCTTGGAAATGGAATTGACTGATTAGAGAAACAAAACATGTCAGTAGGGAATGGAACAGATGAAATAATGCAAGGATGCAGATCTAATGGAATTACCACATCACAGAAGATTGAAACCCGACCTGCTAAGCTATAAATACGAATTTTCACCAAGACTGATGTAAGTAAGGGTATGGTACATAAACAAACTACTGTAAGAAAAGCATGACTGTGAACAGCTGCTCTGCAGTAAGAGCTTTTATGTGACTTTGTAACTTGAAGAAAACATAAAGGTCATCACCTGTCCTGTCTTGGAGCCTTCTTTTAGATATTTGATGAATTGCACCAGAAGTTATTTCATGAAACATTCCACCGCTATTAGTGATGATTTGAGAGATTTTCTAATTTAATACTCCATGGCACTAAGGAGACCTTGAAATATACAAAAATACTAGAAAAGCTAAGTATTACTTTTCAGTAAAAGTGAAAAGTAAAAATCTGAAACAACTGCCAGATTTTACTTCGAGTTTCAAAGAATCTAAAAGGACTTTTTGAATGTATCCTGGAAGCAGCTATGGATTTATGGACTTTTTTACCTTCTATAGCTTTCATATCATTACAGGTAGATGGAAACACTTACTTCTAAAGCTAGTCATCACCTCCCACTGTAAGACTTTGTGATTTTGGCAGACTTTGAATGCTTGTGCTGCTCCTTTCTGAGCAATACCCTCTCATCTTCTCTTGTTTTAAATGAAATTTGGGAGATCAGTCTAATAAACTTCTGCATTTATCTGCTCCAAGTAACCCCTCCCAAATACTGTTAGCTGTAAATCTTTGGAATTTTTTTAATGACTTATTGTTTAGCAGCCACCTTCTCCGGTGAGTTAATTCTGTGTACTTTCACGGACTTTTACACTGTCTTTCTAGCAGCATCTGTGAACTGTTGCAGACTGTTCCACATCAAATACCTTATTTGAGAATGAGTTTGCTTTATTTGTGTCCTGTGTTCTCATTCTGCAGAAGGGCACTGACCAATTCAAGATAGAGAAAAGAGATTGTGATAAAGACTAGGGAACCTAGGGTAAATGAATACTGGACATAACTATTGGCCATTCCTGTACCTGTATGATACCTATGTAAAGGGCTTCTGAATCCATCCATGAAACCATCCATCTGTGTAACCACGAAAAATTGGGAGTAGCTGAAGAAGCACCAGCTCCTACAGAACAATCATGCTTTGGCACCATCAGCAGGGAAAGACAGCCAACTGGTTAGAAAGGTGCACAGGAGTAATATAGTTGTGGTTTGCTGGGTTTGCATGGTCATAATTTCAATTAATCAAGCAGAATACTCTGAAATACTGGTGAAAATATCTGCCATGCCAAAACCTGTTTAATATGGATGCCAATGGGGTTCAAAGAATGTTATTCACTATTCCTTCACTGAAAGTAATTCATTATTCCACCATTCTGTTTCACCATCAAAGAAGAAAATATTGGAGGTTGTATTTGACAAAGACTCTCTCTTCCTCCCACAAGTGGATATTAACAGATAATGGAAACAAATAATTTGAAAACGGTAGATGCATTATCTCGTCTACTTGAAAATCACGATCAGATCAGGATCAGATGTGAGGAAAATAACATAGCCTAAATGAGTAACCTGCATCCATCAGTCATCAGTAGCAAATACTCTGGGGAAACAAAACAGGGGTGGGAAGCAACTTCCTAGCTTATGGTAATAAGCTTGGTAATAAACTTTTTTTAAAAGGCCTGAAAAACTGAGCATGAACTATTATAGAGCAGAAACAGTTATATAATAAATAAAGCTGGTTGTGACTGAGACATTTCACTGCATTTATGCATTTAAAGCAGAGAATAGGTACATTTTTTCCCTTTTTTTTCCCCAAAATCTCCTCAATTAGTCACAGACTCTTCATCACCCTGAGCATCCTTTGTCAGTTGCACTTTCACAGACCTGCTGAGGACAAGAAACTGTTTAGCAAGGTGAGAGAAATGCTAATGTAAAGGTCGCAAAGATCCTAGGTCTAATGAACATTGGGTGAAAGGAACAGAAAAGAATAATCTTTTGCATAGAACTGCACATCACTATTTGTGTTTTTAATCATTAGGTTGTACGATTTCAAGTAGCACAGTCAGGGAAATATTCTAGAAACAACTGAATGTATAACAAGTGTATAAAGACACATATTCCACGTAAGGACGTTGACATTGGCATTCAGAGCATGAAGATAACAAAAAATCTGCTTCTGTAAATCTGGTCCAGGATGACTTCAATATGAATTATTCATGCAGTGGCTTTGCATTTTTTTGCTCCTTTTAAATTGACAAATAGTGCCAAAAGGAAAAAGAAGATGTTCTGCCTAAAATCCTCTATTTTTTAATTTTTTTCTACAGGCAAAGGTTGAAATTCGCATGTACCATTGCCTGAAAATTTTACTCTTAGGTCCTTACTTGTTGAGACCCTGAAGAAGAAACAGAATATATTGTTTTATTTGACAAATGCTAAATAATATAGTAAAATATATCTTTTTTAAAACCAAACTGAAAATGAAATGTCTGTACTATAATGTTTTTTAACTCTCTAGTCACACACTGTTAAACCTTCATTCTGACTTATTGAAAATTTGTTAAATAATGTTTTTTTCTTCTAGCAAGTATGTAAGAGTAATGACCACTCCCAAAATGCTGCAGGAACCAGTGCAGGGTTCAAAACAATGTCTATCATATGCAATTTCAGTGAAAGAAAATCAAGTTTATATATTTATTTTAACCATGTTCCATGAAAAGCTCTGCCTTGCACCACAGTGTGTGACTAGAAACTATCACAAACTTCTGAATATGTACCAAAGATGGAAATATTGATACGTTCTCAGAGATACAGACCTAATTCTAAATATGTTAACCTGAACTATGTTTCTCCCAGAACTGACAAATCTTGTTATTTTTCTTCTTTTGTGGATGAAGAAAGCATTCTGCAGAAGGTTAGCAAAGCCGTATTTTCATCTAACTATTGGTTTAGAAGGCTATTAGTAGCCTGTATGATAAGCTATTGCATTCTATAGGGCAGTAATAACCCACCAGCCTATCTACTGGCTTGTCTGCGTGGGAAATGACCTCAATTGCTCACATGGAATAGTTCTACCCTGGCCACCTCTCACAGCAGGCATGCGGCATCTGAGGTGGCATCTCACTGACGGGGAAGTTGTCTGCACTCCCTGGTCATCTCTCAGCATCATATCATCTGGCAGAGAGTTCCTTTATCCAGCATCCAAGCCTGAGCTGCCACACAAGATCCTTCCTCTCCAGCTGTCTTCATGGCAGAAACACAAGCAGTACAGACTAAACAGCTCTTGTTACCACTTCTAGATGTACTGACTCACAAAATGTTCTTTTTGAGAAGTTATTAGGGGTAATTTTCCAGTGATGAATTCTTGTTCCTGGAAGGCAGTCAGTATGGGGTTTTTTTCCAAAAGAAGTTGAAAAAATTATGTTAAATGAAATATGCCTGTCATTTCCATTGCCAAAATTATCCTTTACTCTTTACTGCTGGAAATACTGTAAATGGCAGGAAGCTAGATGACCAGTAGGCTGCAATTTATCAAATATTTTGGGATATTTCAGTATGAAAAGCTCTATAAAAATGCAAGATATTAATAACAAACTTGACAGTTCTAGGCTGCTTGTATTTAAGGACAAATTGCTATTAGAAGCAAAATGAAATTCAGATCTACTTTATTTTTCGGGCCAACATAATTCAAATAACTGTTCTTTAAACAAAATTATACTTTATCTATTGTTGTGGGCAAAACAGACTCAACTTAGGGAATTTAACTAAATTCCTTGCCCATAAATTTAATTACAGGAATTTAATTTTGAGAAACAAATAGACAAATATTGAAGTACTTGGGGAAAATCAGCTTCAGAGACCCAACCAGCTCCCCTCAGCTGTGCCTCAGACCTCAAACCTTGGACGTCTGGCAGGTCACCTCTGAAGCACTCATTTCAATGTGCAGTACTCTGCATTATATCAAAAGTAAGTGGCATATTAAATGGAATGAAAGTTTTAGCCAAAAGCTAAAACCATTTTTTTCTGGTGACTTATTTGTTTTTCAGAGAGGTTTGCAAAATTGAGGGTTCTTACCAGGTTTTTGCTCTCTGGTGGTTTTGTAATTCTGGTGGTGGAGCTCTAAACGCCACAGTCTCCAGCTATCCTGTTTTCCATTACCCACAGATCTAAAACTTATTTGCTATGACACTTCTTTTGATATGATGTGTCATAAACATAGCCTGTACTACTCACATGAAGTGAATCTATGTAAATTATAATCACATAATCATAGAACAGCTCAGGTTGGAAGGGACCTCAAAAGATCATCCATGGGAAAGGGAGCCTAGAGGAGATGATCTAGCAGCCTGTCCAGTTGCATCTTGAAAACCTCCAGCGATGGGGACTCTACCACCTCCCTGGGGATGTTGTTCCAGTAATTGATTGCTCTCACTGTAAAAAAATTTCTTTCTTGAGATGAAACATCTCCTGGTGCATCTTGTACCCATTGCTCCTTGTTTTCTCTGTGTGGCTGCTTATGAAGAGAGAACCTCCATCCTCTTTGTAGCTGCCCTTTAAGTACTGGAATACTGTGATGAGGTCCCCCTGAGCCTTCTTTTCTCAGACAAAAAGACCTAACTCCTCCAGTCTTTCCTCACAGGGCAGGTTCTCCAGCCCTTTGATCATCTTTGTGGCCCTCCTGTGGACACTCCCCAGTGATTCCATGTCTTTCTTGAACAGTGGGGACCAGCACAGGACACAGTACTCCAGCTGTGAGTGGGATAATTGCACCTATATCTCTGCTAGTAATGTCCCTGCAGGTGCAGCCCAGGATCTGAAACAAACACTGTGCTTTCAGTCAGGAACAAAAAGAAGGAAAAACATGATGTTTACCAGAAAGCGAACAGTGGAAATAATCAGTTTAGTATGTAGCTTAAATATTTTTACATAATGGCAAACAGTATTTGTCAGTAACTTTGCAAAACAAATGGTGTTAACAGATTTGCACATTTTGATTGTAATTATGTGGGTACTCTACTGAAGTATAAAATTTCCAAACATTATATCTAATAGTAACATTTAGAAAATATGATGTAAAATTGTTTTAATGAGAACAATCAAAATCTGTGCAAAGGAAATCCTACTTTAAAGGCTGTGTAAAAATAAGCTTCAATGTATGCAAGTCTTTCCTTTAAACCAAACCAGTTGCAATAGCTGAAGAGGCACCTAAGTACCATCTTTTACCTATTTTGGTCATGCTTTTCCTCATTTTCACATATAAATATGGAAAATAGGATCTCTTCATTTTTGTGCTATTTTACAGAATAAGTGTTATTTTGAAAGACTGATATCTATTGCCCAAAGGTTAAATATGGAAGTGAATGCATGCAGGATAGCCCTAGCTTGTGAAACTTAAATAAACTTCTGGCTTCCACAGTAAATAAATTAATCAACCTAGATTAAACCAGAGATTTTTTTCGAGGGGGGAGGTACATACCCCTCACAGTAACATCCAATATCTGACTTACAGTGAAATATTTTAAAGTACAAAAGAAAATATTAATCAGTGGACTAAAAAAACCAACAATATGTCAAATCTGCTGCCTTGTTCTGTTGATTGGAAAGAAAATGCTTCAGTTTACGTTTCTCACAATCTCTTAAGAGACTTGATTTGTATGTGGTTTCATTTGTTGGATCATCGCCCTCCTACCTTACTGTTCCTTCTCCGCCTGACAATGTCCAGAAGAGTTTGAGTCTCCAGTACCTTGTGTCAAAGGTCTAATAGAGACAAATGATAATTCAAAAGCAGATGATACATTCGCTGTGCGTGGATCCTGAACAATTTACATAAAATATGGGTTTGTTCCAATAGTACTGCACTTAATCTCGATTGTTCTTCTTGTGTTACAGTATTCCGGCTGGGACGTTTTTTTTCCTTCACCTTTAAAGCAGTCTTTTAAAATTGTGTTGGCAGTTGTACCATTTGTGTTGCAGGCCGAAAGGAGGATTTCAGAGGGCTTCTGACAAACTCACTGCTTTATGGAATGTTGGATGGCAGTTTCCCTAGCAGAGGGCTACTTATTTCTCAGATTCAAAATTTCTTACTCTTTCCTTCAAGATATCTGAGTACTTTGATAATTACTATTTTTTTGAATAAAATCTCACTAAAATGCCTGAAACAACTGTGTTAAAATTTGCCAGAGATCTTTTCTAAGCATAGATACCAAGGTTGGTGTCCCATCCTTCTATCCTCCAAGGTTAGGAGATGAAGCATGAGAACATTCTTAACATGATAATGAAAACACTTAAGCGACGTTAAATAGCATGGGCAGAGCTAAGCATTGGATTTTAACAGTTTGTACAAAATCTTTAGAAGCTATCTCTTTTTAGCTTTCAAAAATCCTCATAGCACTTACATTCGTGTGGGTATGTTTGTGTAATCCACTTGATATCTGATCTCAGACATCTCTTTCAACACAGTCAGTGTCTTCGGGTCCAGTTGTAGTTTCCTACACTTTATTTTAAAGGTCCTTAGCTAAACTTTAAGGAATTAGTATAAAAAAGATTTTTGCTTCAAATTCAACCTATTTCAAGCTTATGATACATGAGTGTCAGAGTGGGGTTCTTCTTTTCAAAGGATGTATATTACTGTTTATCAGGCACCTTATATTGTTCTTTATTCCTTGCAAGAAATGTAAGCCAAGTTCTTTGCTATAGAAGCTAAATCATTACCTCAGATTGTAGAGGATTTTGCTACAGCAAGTTCTGAGCCAAACATTGTACTTATGCTAATTTGGCATCTAAGTTTTTCCTTCCTAACAATATGATTAAGCCCATTTTGTCTGGCCCTCTTTGGTCTGGAGTCATGAATAACGTTCATTCAGCCAGAGGAAATTGTTGAACTCTTTCAATGAAATACAATAGAAAATTGTTTCTTGCAGAATTATCTAAGTGACAGTCATCTATATCAGATTTAGTAGAGTATGACTAATTTTTTTATCACCAAAATGGCAAAAACATGATAATTTTAATTCATAAATGGGGGTTAAATAAAGATAGATGATGTTTTACTTATAACATGTCAAGTCACTAGGAGCTTACTTGGTCATGAAAAAAGGTATTAAGTGGGATTTTTTTCTTTCCCTTTGGAACCGGTTTATATCGGTTGGGGTGTTGCATCCATAGAAAGTGGAGCTTTCCTGCTGGAGATCTCCATCAGGATTTAGCACTTCTTTCACCCAGTGCGTACCAGCCCCATAGATACTTCAGGATTGAAAGTGCTTTTCTTTGAAGTAAAGGGTGTTCTAAAATAAAGTATATTAATCTAGATAAAAGGAATTCAGTACTCATAAGTATATTTTTCTTTCACTTTCCCCCACCCCTTCTTTAAAACTCTTTAATCATTTCTTCACTCTTTTACTTCATTGTGAAATTCACTCTTAGCTTTCACAGTAATTAGATCATTGTTTTTCTCTTTTCCAGATGCATAGCATGGGGAATCTTACAGTCCGCATAAGTGGAACATTTCAGAACTTTTACTCATGAATTTTTAAAGAGTGAAACCAATCTATTTATGTATAGAAATTAACTCTTTTTGGTAGCCTTAAGTAGTAAAAAGGAATTATGAACTTCTGGTTCACCAAATGAATTTGATGATGATGCTGGATACACCAGAAAAGCATAAGGAAAACAAATATTACAAGTAGAAATAAGCAAAGTCTGTAATATTAAAGAATTCATTTATACAATATATCATAATTATGGATGTTGTGAAATGAGCATTGTCATTCTTAGGCAACACAGTAGCCTATAACTTGTGGCAGTAAAAATTATGACATCTAATTTTATCACCTATGATATATTTTTATCATTAAGAAACGTAAACAAACCTCATAAGGACAACAATAGGTAAGATTTCATTCAACAGGTTGCAAAGACTGTGAGGACATTATATCGGGTTTTTAAACAGTTACTTGATTTCACAAAAGGAATAATCCTAAATATTATTTAAAATTATTATAGTAAGCAATTGAATGGTAAGAAAACTGTGTACGTCTTTGAGTAACTCAGGTATAAAAAGAACAGATAGAGATCTGGTGAAAGGTACAGTACTGCATTCTATCAACCATCCTGTACACCTATCTATCTTTTCACAATAGTTGCAATTCTTCTAATACCAAGATAACTGAGAATTGTTATGTAATGGTCATTTTAGGATGTATTTATCTTTTTTTCTTTTTTTAACCTGCAGTAACTGGCCTTTCTTATTTGTGTGATTCTGTTGGAATTTGATAGGAAGGCAAGGTCTGGCTAGGTCTTCACTTTCTATTGAAGTCATTATAAATGAAAAGAATGGGGCATCACCTGGAAATAAAATGAAAATTTCTACATCAGTTATGAACAAAAGTATCTTTGTCCCAAGATCCAGTCTTAAGGGTAAGAGTTTGAGTGTTCCAGTGGAATGTAGCTACCAGGGGAAGAGAAAACTGTTCATAGGAGCAATATGGGGAAATTCTGTGAAGCTATCAAAGATGAAGAATGAAACTTTGCAAGTAATTCAGAAATATTTGGGGAATTAAAAAAGATAGTGAAACACAAACTGGGCATTTCTGATCAGATGAGCTATATATATCCCTCATCAATTCTGAATTCTTGAGGAACATACAGATGAATCTTCAGTTTATCAGACAGGCAAGTTATTGGACTTTAAACTATAAGTATTTGATCATACCTTATTGGAATAAAGTAGGTTGATGATTTTTAAAGTTATCAGTGTTAATTGATCATCCACTTCTGAAATTGGTGGAATCAAATGGAGTCATGAAACAGATAGCAATCAACTCCAAGCTATCCTTATAACATGCAAAGTAGTATGTTTTCATACGATTTAATATGCAACACTTGTGATACTTTGATGTTACCAAGCACATACAGAATTCATTCTATGCTTTTCAGACTCCCATGTCATATCAAGGCGGAAAGGAAGATGTGGAACATAAATTTAAGAATGAGGAGGATGGAAAGGTTTAGTGATTTTGGAACTAAAAAAACCCAGGAAGCTGATGAAACTTCTAAACTCTAAGGATAAGATGAAAAGAATGGGAGAGCTGGATATTCTATTAATGTAGCTTAACTCTACACTGAACATGTACAGTCTGTGTATATATGGATATAAATCTACACAGATACACACAGTGGATTATTTTGATGAACGGGATAGGTTTACTGATAAACTGTCTTTGGACTATTTCTACAACTGTCTTCTTTAATATGTAATTTTGACAATAAGACTTTTTACAGCATTTGTAATTCTCCCTAGTACTAATTTTACCAAAGGCTGGACATTGCACAGGAGGAAATACTTTTGTCACAATTTAATAGAAGTTCTGTGAATAAAAGCTCAAAATCCCTTTCTTTGTGTGCATGTGTGTCTACAAATTTGATTCTCCCCGTTGTGGTTCTGTTCAAAAACTGTGTAGACTGGGAAGACCTTGAATCTGGGCGGTTGGTTGCTTCCAGATAACACTTTGAGGCTTCTGTCCTAGTCAAAACCGAGAAATGAAGGATGCCTCTGGAGGAATAAAAAACAATAAACTGCTAATAATCCTATGGAAAATTAAGAACAATGACTTAAGATTGAGATGGAGGGTTTTGTTAGGATTGTTCATCCGAATTGATTTTGCTGTAACTATTCCTATTTCTTTAAAGTTTTTCAACTTGCAAGACTACGTTAGGTAATTCACAGATATAAAGAAAAAGTCCGTCACTTTGTAGAGCTTCTTGAAGACTGAACATTTAGATGTTGATCGATTAATAGGTGCTCGGTCTAGATAGGCAACTGTTTGCGATATTCACTTAATATAATAAACTTTCACAGTTTTGTTAGAAGGGTTTAGGCCAGCTGTGACATTATCCTGGAAATGAATTTGTGTTTATACACAGATCAGCCATTCAGGTGAAAAGTTATCAGGATTAGCAACCACCTTGTGCTTTTCATCTGGTTTGTTGGCACATAGTATTCTCATCACAGATTTTAGAGCAGATGTTTCTTATATAAATTGTATTCTTCGGTATGAAAATATTGCATTGTCACATGCCAGTTATATTATTTTCTAGAACAAAATATAATGAAAATGAAATGAGGAAGATGGCTATGAGGAAGATGTTCTGAGTGAGTGTTCAGATCAAGCTTTAAAGCTCAGCCATATTAAATTAGGGGTTGGACTGAAGCCCAGCTTTTGGGCTCTTGAATTAGTGAAATTTTCCATTCTCATCTAAGAAGTTTGCTGCAGAGAAATAGAGATGGTTTCTTTCCTCAAGCTCACAATTTTCTGTGATTTCTTCACCTGGCATGTGACAAGACTTATCACCTGTATTCATCCCTCTTGATCTACACAAGTGTAGTAGTACCTCTCTCATTTCTCAGAAACCAAAGAAAATCCTGGTCCAAGACTACATGCCTCCAAAGCAATTCATCCCACCTGTAATCCCAATGATACTTGGGGAGCCATTCAGGGAAAGGTAAAGGTTACAGGCTGGTTGAGTTGCTCTGGTAAGCTACAGATAGCTCAAATTTGACTATTTGCTTCTGTAGATAGTGAAGATTTATACCAATGGTATTTTTGAGTTAGCAACAACAGTGACTGTAAGATTGAGCTTTAGATCTCCTTTGTGGGCTAAAAGGATTCCTTTAAGGATCTCTCTGCTTTATTGGAATCCTAAATAATGCCCTATTTCAAGGGATTTTCTTAATGAAGTGCAGTCTACAGCTCTGATCAATGCACTGTTAATGATTTCTCAATGTATTCTCTCTGAAGATGTAAACATACTCTTCCCCATTAGTGGCTTCAGGCCATTCATTCCTATAGTTCACGTCCAGACAAACATAAAACAACTTTGTGTAAGAGTTAATCTTACACAACGCCTGATTGCCGAAAGCACTGAGCCATGTCCCACAGCTTTACTTAACAAGGGCCTGTTTAGACAAAAGAAATATGTGCTACAATTCTAAACATCATGACACAGAAATGTTGGGCATGGCTAAAGGAGGCCTGAGAATAAGGATCTTCCTATGGCCTAATCCTAAAAAACATGAAAGAATAGAAGGTTTCTGCCCAGGCTGTTCTTCCATGTCTATAGCCACCAGTAATTTTTTGTGTTTGGTGGGACGTGTTACCAGCTCAACCCTCTTGCAGGCTGAGCTGCTACACCAGAATTCATTCAGAGCTGGCTGCAAGCTGCCAACACATTTTGGTATGATTTGGACACAATGATTTAGTATTGTCTAGTACTTCATTAAAAGCTGTAACAAACTGTAGTTGGCAAGGTTTCCTATAGTCAAAGAAATCTAGAAATCTAGAGTTGAGACATAATCAACAAAAGCAGAGTAACCTGATTTTCAGTGGTTTTAGAATAAAGTTATCTTATGTCCCTGATCTGAAAATAAATATCTTTTGACCTTTTATTTTATTTACTTAGATTTCTTGCTCCTCCATCTAGATTAAAAAAGAGAGGCTTAGGTGGTAGGCCTAGGCGAAAGCAACTAAGCAGTTGCTCTTAAGCGGTGCTAGAGCATCATTCTATTTCCATCCAAATTGTGGTGAAAGCAGGTTACTTATTTTTTTCCCAAGACCTTGAGTAGCTCATCTGTATTGCAATGATTGTTACCCCATTGGTTCTTACTTCATACTACATGTATACTACTATATGTTATTTTGGGTCATCATGTCTTTAGTTTCTCTTTTATTTTTAATCGGTCTCTAGTTTCAGATATTCACACACTAGGGCTCTGGGAAAAATGAAATATCTTTTACTAAAACTCACTAAACACTTTAATGCAAAATAAAAATATACCATTACATCTTGGGCATTTCCTTAGGCATCTTCCATTTTGGCTCAATAATAGCTTTTAAAACTTATTTCTGAGTTCAGTAGTAGGTTTGAATTGGTTGAAACAATACCTCAATACCTCTTTTACATATACCCCTTGAAAGACAAATTAAATAAACAACTAAAAAGATGCTAGTAGTAGTATTGTTATTTGAGACTTTTTTTTTCATGATAACCTTTGTCAGAATGTGTTAAAGCTTAAAACTATAAATCTCTGTAGCATTTATACACAGCAGGTAAAAAAATATCAAGGTCCTGTGCAAGCCCTCGTAGTTTTATCTCTGTGCAAATCAATGGGGTTGTTTTGAATCTAAACTGAACTTGAATGTGAAGGAAAAATTGTAGGAAATAACTACAGAGCTGACAATAGAGAGAACAACTGCCTGAGGAAAATCCTGAGGAGAGCCTAGAACAAGTACTACCCTATCATTTTCAGAACTATAATTATTTCTGAGAGATTGATGGTGTATAAAAAAAAGAATGCTTCATCATCTAAGACATGATACTTTATACTACTGGATCATCCTTATTCGGAAACAAGGGTTTCGAGCCTTAATAACATCTTAGCATTTTTTTTCATTAATGCATTATGGACATGGTGCAATTTGATTGCTTTCCAATAAAACAGTTTAACAGTAAGACTTTGTGCTAACACCAATGTAACTCTTTCCTAGGTCTGTGTGGTTATTTTGATGGCGGAACTCAATGAAATAGAATAAAATGTCATGGAGGGTCACTGCTGACTGCAATTACAATCCTTGAGAGCAAGCCTTACAAACCTCAAATGCTAAATATTATAGCAAATTCAGTGGGTTTGTTATTAGTGTTTATTATTGCTGTTCCTTTTTGTTTGCTTTGTTATGTGTTTAAAATGCCTGTGGATATAACTTTTGGGAAATATCCCAGTGAGAAACCTTGAAGATAAAGGGATATGGAGACATTGAGGTAACTGCATCTGTCTCCCTGAACTGATGGCAATTATTATTAGATAGTAGTTGTGGGCGGTGGTCCTTCGTTCCTCCATCCAGACATCTGTTTTTTTGAGGCCAGCTGGAATCCGATCTGGAAAACCTAGGTGTAGCAGAAACTGCTGTATGAGGTGGTGACCTCTCTTGGTCCTCTGGAGTACAGGGCTTCCCACACCCTGCCTAAGGGAGGTGTGGGGAGAACCCCCTCCCTCACCACTCACACCTGGTTCTACCCCTCTTTTCCCCTCAGCACCTGGAGAGAAGGAGTCTTCCTCTCAGGAGGGAGGGACTGTGGCTCGCTTCCAATTCCTCTGGGGAACAACAAAACTGTACAGGTAGTTACCAGTAGACCCTGCTCTGGGAAGAGAGAGGTGCTGGTGCAATGCAGCAGTGCGCAGGGGTGGCGGTGAACAGGCACAGGACTCCTGGTGCCCTTGCAGTGAGATGCTGGTAGCACGAGCATCCCACCATATTGGTACTGTCTGCATTTAGAACTCTGGTACTGCCATGGGTCTATTGCTTGTATTTACTGGGATTATACATAAACAGTAAGGAGAGCTGCAAGATGTCTGCAAATACTTTTGCACAGAGATCATTTTTTAAAACATATATAATACTGAATATTCATGCAATAGATATAACCAGCAAAATTCAATCAAAACATCAAAGAAGGGTCCATGATTTACTCAAATTACTCATAAACATTTCCATTTGAGTCTTGTTATACAGGTGCCAAAAAATATCACAATGCTATTAAGTATTGCAATAACAGTGACATTTTAGGCAAGACTTGAGTGACATTTTAGAGAGTGCTTTGAGGGGCAGGGAAGCAGCTACTTGTATGTATTATTATCTGCTATTAATAATATACCACTTTTGAAAGAGGAATATTCATTGCCATAGCAATAAGTGGATGACAATTTTCAAAAACACCCCACTAGCAAAGGAGGTCACAGAGGACTGGCCAGTTACCACCTATGTGCCTTTAAAAATACAGTTCTCCAAGCTAAATTAATATAATGCAGCACATAGCAACCATGAGTGCAGCTTTTCAATTTTGAATGTATCTTGTCAGCACGACTT
Source organism: Xenus cinereus (assembly GCA_025774025.1). Lineage (NCBI taxonomy): Eukaryota > Metazoa > Chordata > Aves > Charadriiformes > Scolopacidae > Xenus > Xenus cinereus. The sequence continues at coordinate 97,841,123 of JAOXJK010000012.1, read as the reverse complement.
TATTTTGCTTTTATTACAGCTGCTCATGATGAGACAGGAAATGAGGAGGAGAAAATTATATCAAAGGTGGACAGCTGAAAGCCCTCCAGAAGTGAAGTTTGAGAAGAGAGGAAAGCGGAGAGGAGGTTGCTTGCCTCGGTCAAAAAAGGAAGGATCCAAATATAAAGGCAGCTGTGGATAAAAGGGGAATAATGGGGCAGGTTGATAAGCAGTGCACACACCTCTGGAAACAAAGCTGAGATGAGGCAATGAAGAGGCAAAGCAGCAACAGTGCAGATGAGGATTATAAATTAGACACAGGGAAAAAAAAAAAGAAAAAAAAAAAGGTGTTTCTGCAGAAGTATTTTTGTTATTCATTTCGACAATCTGTACAGTCTGCTCTGATGCCAAATTTGCACTAATACTTGGTGTGTGAGAAGGTCTCAGATACATCAAGTATATTGTAAGCTGAACCATATTTTAAATGAAAGGCCGTTCCTGGCAGCAGAAAGGCAGCAGCTTCGCCAGCAGTAAGTAACAGCGGGAGTGCTGTTATACCCCTTCACACAGAATGCAGCTGATGATAAACCACTTGTGGATGTGGCTTAACTGTCACCTCACTCATTCCTCCAAGACTGTTGGCCTTAAAAAAAAAAAAAAATCAATGTATTTTATTGATATCTGTAAGGAGTGTTATTAAAAAGTCGTCATAGAGTTTTTTCCCCTTACCTGAATTGTTAGTACCATTTGGAAAAAAAAACAAACCAACCCAAACTCATATTGGATTTTCTTTTTGCGGAAGTCCAAGATGTGATCTGAAGTAGGCAGTTTGACTCCACACTGAAAATGTCGGGAAGTCCTTATAGTCTGAACAGTATCACCCAGACACATACCCATGGGGGAGGGGGAAGTAGCACATTTTACAAAATGAAATCTTTCTGGCTTTTTACTCCCAGATCCTGCTCTTGATAGTGAAGTTTAAAGTTCTTTCCCGATCAGGGTGCTGATTCCATGACTACTTTGAACGGCAGAACCAAAGCTCAGTACCTTTCATGTAATTGCAACCAACTTAATCAGCAATACTTGAACCAGGGGCACAAAACATATTTGCAGAATGTAGTTGCTTTTGTTCCCCTTCCCCTCAGGTACACTACAGAAAATGGTCTTTCTTTCTCAAATGGTGGAATTTCTCTTATACATATGAAGGATGTGCAAAGTGCAATCCAGTTTAGCAACCTTGAAGATACATTAATTATATATTAGATAATATAATGGTTGATATATATCATATATTATGAGATATATATCATGGCCTATTTGCCCAAATCAGCTATAAATTAAACCAGAAAAATCTATGCGACAGTCTGTCACCAATAATATCTTCAGTGAGGATTCTTAAATTATGCTACAGGGTCTTTCCCCACATATGGATTTTCAATAACATTAAAAAAAAATTCTCTGTTTTTTCCAGAAACTTCAGTTAAATTTAGGAGTTTCCAAATATAGGCTAATTGGCACTGCACTTTGGATGCTCAACAAAGCTCTTAAGCCATTAAGGTGGAAAGTTAGTATAAGACAAACTTAGAAGTTAACACGAATAAAGATTATGAAAGTCAATTTTATTTTCACTAATCTTCCATGACTTTGTGCTGTGAAATGCTACAAAATTTACTGTCTTTACAGGCCAAAATACTTCAAAACAAATTCTAAAATATTAAACTTCTACAAATAGGAAGACTTAAACATCTTTTCTGTGAAATTTATGAGTGATCTTAACACTTATTTCATGTTCAGTCTCTTCTATTTCTCATGACAATCTCTGCCCTTTGTTTTTATTTTAAGGTATTCTTTGTATTTTTATGTTGATTTTTGTATACTTATCTTCCATTTTTATAGCTGTCTGTATTTGTCTTACCACTTTGCTAATGCATTATTACTTCTTCTCATACTAATGCAGTAAGAGTGAACTAAAATCTGTCACTAACACTGAATTATTAGTGTTAAATCAGTGTTAATATCAATTTTATAACTATCTTGGTGTGGTCTAGCACCACCTGCCTCTTTACTGCTGTTGGTTGTTGCATCCTGTTTGTGACAAGGGCCCAGACACCTGTTTCTGACCAGTGCCTTCAACTACATTTTAGTATTAGATGGAGTAAAACAGTATCAAATAAAAAATCTTCAGGAATAAATAGGTGTATTCCAGAGGGGATAAAAGCGAAAGAACGAAGACGTGTCTATGACTCTGCAAGACAGCCCATTTTTCCTTACAAAAAATGATTTTTTAATATCATTTGATCAGATATATTTATTCTATTTAAATGGTCAGTTAAAAAAAGGGAAAAAACCAAAGCCACCCAGAGTGTGGTCTCCCATATCAGCAGGTTGAGTTGCTGCTTGTGGTTAAACTGACTATAGATGTGTTTGCTGCACTGCAGCTCCAGGTTAACAATTTGTTGTGTTTTAAATGTACAGGGGGAATTCTCCAACCTTGCTTCTTGGAGTTTGTACTTAACTGCATGTTTAGGGTGTTAAATGGTAAGCATGTTGAACAAACTATAATTCTTTCTGTAGGTACTCCATACCTTTGGAAATCTGTAGGTAAGCAGCCACTGGTCAGTCCTGGTGACAAGCTTTAGATGCCCAAATTCTCTGGTATTTTGAGTTCCATGAGCTTTTTGGTCTGGATCTGCGCCATTCAACATCAGTGCTCTGGCATTTGGCTGCCTATAACATCTGTACAGCACTGAATCTTAGTCCTCTGAAGGCCTCAGGAAGATGTCCATGAAATTATTGCCACTCCTGCTATTTGCCCAGTAGTATTGATGTTCTTCTGATATTTGTGTGAAGGCCTTCCTATGGAGTGTATCACAATTCACAAGGTGCTCTTCAGTGAATGCTGAGAATTTCTTCAGCCTGCACTGTCCCTGAGAGCCCTCTGGGTCCGTTGAGCAACATTTTGTAGCATCTGGGCCCATGGACAGAGTTTTTCTCCCTGACAACCTTTGCTTTATCCTCTAACAGGTTGCTATGGGAACAGTGAAGTACATACGATAACTCCTTACAGCATCAACCAATTTTTTTTTAGGTCTACTAACTTGAAAAGGGCTTCAAAGGCCTTCAACCCCCAAAGGTTGGGGGGGTTTTTGGTTGAAAAATAAAAAACATACGTATCAAGTACCAGCCACAGATCTTTAGAACAAAGTACATAATCAGATGGTGACTTAGATGTATCTGTCAACATAACCTGTGTGAGAGACTGTAGCAAAAGAGAACTTAAAATAATATTTATCTATGGGAAAGCTCACTTTATTCAGACAAATTGTGCTCTGGGTTTCTGTGCACAGCTCTGGTGTTAGAAAGGCTACATTTTAAAGAGAAAGTTTGGCTTCTTGGGAACTCACCAGCAGCATTGCTGTAAACAACCAATTCAGTCACACCATAGCACAGGCAGGGCTGTTACACTGTGAAGAAGGCAGCTTTTGTAGCCTCAAGAAGATGTATGTGCACGCAAGATAAAGAGTTTTTCAGGCATCTTGGCTGGGTATTTCGGGGGGGGGAAGGGGAAAAAAATCTTATGTGGAACAAACTTTTTAGCTAGATTAGACAATTTTCTTCTCAGTGAGGCTTTTGGCTGTGTTGATATAACTGGATAGAGCTATAGCACACTTAAAGACACACTTTTTTTTTGCTTATTATGATACGATCTGTCCATGATGTGCAGTCATGTTGATATCTCTAAAGGAAACCTTTTTATTTTTCCTGATATTCTGTATTTTTAGTAGTCTAAAAACTTTTTATATTCAAAAGACACTCAGTAACTGTGAGTTCTCTTCTAGTGCATCCCACTCCAACCTACTCTGAGAAAAGAAACTAAGAACATAAAAGATTTTCTGTTCAAATAAAGAAATAAACTGTATCAAAAAAGTCAAGAAAAATACAATGAAACCCTATTTCTTATATGGCAAGAAACTAAGATTATCTAGCTGAAGATGTAATTTGTAGTATTATTACTGTGGGTGCAGTTCCCATTCTTACAGTTAATTTGCATCAGTTTAGGGTTTTGTTGTGGCTGCTGTTGCCACATAAAATTACCCATTCAAATTTGGTCTGGGCTGAAACATGGCTTACAGGACATCATTTAGTGCCAACTGTATTTTTTCCCCTGTGTCAATAACGAAAGCTTCTATTTCTCCAGGGTATTGTGTTGTGTGATTGGGGCATATGTAGGAGACAATTGTTTAATTTGCAGCTGACGCTGAAAGAACCAACCATTCCAGAATTTTAAATTTGAGTGTAACGATAAACTAGTAAGCAAACGTGCCAGGATTGCATGCAACAGCCCTTTGAAAAGTGATTCCACAAATCCAGAGTCACAATCCTTAATTTTACTGACAAAAAAATAAATGTTTGCTGTCTGTTTGCTCCACATAAGTCTTCTTTACAAGCATAGGTAAAATACAATTCTGTAACTGAGCAAGAAATAGTCTAAGTAGGGACTAGCTGCTTTGTCTCAGTCCTGTAGGTGGAGGCAGTGACAAGATGGAAGCAGAAGCAGTAGCCCATATTTCAGTGTGGGTTAACATCAAGTGTGCAGCTGGATCCTCAGAAGATTTATATTCTGTGCTGGAATCCCATCCATTTGGGTCTTCTTCGCGTGGCCACCCAGGCTTGCCAGAGGAGAGCTAGTAAGGAGGTAGGTAATATGCCCACATCTGCAGTAATTGTATACAAACTGTATTCAACTAATAGCCCAGGTTCTGATACGAATGCAAGTGGAAGGTCCCCAGTGGCAGAGGCCAGCCAGCAGTGCCCAGAGGAGGTGAAGAGCCGGGCGTCATGGCATGAAGAAGGTAATGTCCTACAGGGCCTCGCTGCCATGCCCCTTGGGAAGCCAGTAGGTAAGGCTACTACAGGATTGGGGCTTGCTTATGGGAAGCCAAAAGAAGACATGATAAAATCCAATTCTGCAGGAGGCAAATGTTTTTTGCCTTGAGATTGTATTTTCTGCGGGTCAGTTGCAATGATACATAGGGAATGATGATACTACATTGATGATACAAGCAGATGAAGCACTTCATTATTGCTTTCTAAGGCCTGAAATGGGGTCTTGCTTCCAGATTTGTGACCACTCTATTCTGCCTTAGGCTTTTATTCACAAAATTGGAAGTACCCTGTGTCTGGAATTAATCTGTATGTAGAAAAGTTGGAATATCTTCTGCATGCCAGTTAACGACCAGGAAAATATATCACCTTCACTTTGCTTTTGTCTGTGCTTTCAGATGTCACCATAACATGAATTAAAGCCTTTCTGCTTTATTTGAGTTGGACTTGAAACTTGCTGTATTGTACTGCCGCATCCATGGTGGTTCTCTGACCAGAGATGAATTACCCCACAAGATAAACAGCAAAAACAGAGGCACGCTGCAAACTGGAGCTGAATCTAACGTGCAAACATTTTGCAGTATTGGTACACCTAAAAGCTTCTGCAGCCTACCCAAAACAGTGCAGGCTGCAAACCCGTCCCCAGTCAGGTGCTCCCATAAACCTTCGAGAAATGCCTTAATTTTTAAACATGTTTTCAGTGGTGCTTTGTTCCATATTACATTTGTATTACTGACAAGCCTCTCAATCAAGTTCTCTTCTCATCCCTTGAAATCATTATTTTTCAAGTCTGACATATAATTTGATCCTAAGCTTAGGCAAGGAAGAGTCAGCTTTGCCATTCGTGTGTGCTCCAGACTAGGGCTTATTTCTCAGTGACAGCTTCATTAAGAACCCTTAGTATTGCTTGTGACAGCCGTTCCTCTTTGTCATTATTCTGTTATTTGTTTGGTTTTCCTTATTAGTCTCCCTCAGCTTAATGTTTGTAAGGCAAGATTAATATCCCAGGTAAGCAGATGTGTATATCATGCAAAATAATGTGTAATGCCCAATTTTCCACAAGCAGGTAAGAAAAATCTTCTCTAACAGCAGATCATTCCACATTTACCTACCACTGATCCTTTTTAAACATTTTTCTCTGAAGCATCTGTTACTGGCCTCAGGACATCGTACTACATGCTCCATTATTCTGATTAGATATAGCAATTTCTTTCTCCCTAATTGTGCTCCCCTGAGCTGGAGACAGACTCTAGTTTCGTGGATTCCTCCCCGGGTGTAGACCTGGCAGGGTGACTACAAACATGGTCTCCAACTCGGGGCGAACGCTGGAAAAAGGCTGGAGTACTGCCCAGTCCTGCTGTTTTCCAGTTATTCTCAATCAGAGAAATGTTCACAAGGGAGAAGTTGCAAATGAATGTAAATTAGAACAGGTTCTGATAAGAGCCAGGGCTGGAGCCACGAGGCAGGAGGCACACAGCTAACAAAATAGCAGCTTTGCCCTCTCCCTGTCTGATGGCGACCGAAGTTCAGAGGCGAGGAGGCAATAGCACAAAGTGCTGAGTAGCCATCAGACACAGCTGTTCAGGTGCCTATTTCCAGATTGCTTTTTACGCAACTGCCGTGTCTTTTCCCTTGTGTACCTACTGTTCTATACCGACCTACACTCCGTCGAATTAAAAGCCTTTTTCTGAAACTGTACGTTATCTTCCTGTCAGTCTCGGTCTTTAGGAAATGCTCTAGCTTAAATCAGGACATTTATCAGACTGCTCCTGAAACTGCAGAGGTAAATCCAACCAGTTCTGCTTCTGTTAGAAAATCAGCAGCTCATTTCTAGTAATTGTAGCCCGTCTGGAGGTTTCTCTTTCTCCTGTAAATGTCTGTGAGAGTAAGTTCGAAGTCCTGTTGAATCAAGAGCAAAGAAACAAGTAAACTAAGCCAGCCACAACTACTGTGGTAACTTATTTCCCCTGTTCTTTTAAGAGAAATACATATTTCTGTTATGGCTTTGTTTAGTGAAGAAATCATACACAGCAAAATGGCAAAAGCCCCGGCTTATTAAGCCTGACCCTTCTCCAGAGTTAGCCTTCCAGCTTTCTCTCTGGAGAAAAAGTGGTGCCATCTACTTGTAATAAGATATTGCAGTTGAATAGAGATCCTGGTAAATCAGCTTTCAGCAAGATTTTCCTATAAATAAGTTTGGTAATGGCAGTTTGCATACTGTAACACAACAAAATACTTGAAAACCTATTATGACTTCTTCGACAAAGCTCCTTAGGAAAAATAATTTCATGAATGGACTCGCTTCTGTTCATAGACTTCATGAACTGAGAGGGATACTGGACATCACCCAGTATAACAACTTGTATGAAAAAGAAAGACCATGACAAAGGAGACCCTCACAGTGGTGCAATATATTTTTATGTTATATGCTCTTTCTCTTACAATCTATAATCAGTACTTGGCATTCACATATACAGACTTCTATGAAAAAATAAAATCATTCAGCTACATGCCAATCAACAGGTTCATCTGAATAGATAGGGTGTCAGGACAGCAACATACGTTTTTTCACACAGTGTTTTAAAGGTAAGTGACATATTCACCATGATAGGATGATGGAGACACCAGTAAGAAATCTGTAAATTTGAGGATAATTTTTGAAATGACTTGGGGAAAAAAGAAAAGATGGCAAGGGACAGGATCTGGAGATGCTGTGGTGCCTTGGAGAGACCAAGAAGCTGACGGAGGCAGAAGTGGAGCAAGGCTCACCGTTCAGCTGGCTGCTGTTCTGTGCAGCTGTGGTGCTGCCACCATCCTGTGATCAAGTCCCTCTTGTATGTCTCAAGAGCCTCTCAAAGCCTTTCCTTTGGGAAAAAAAAAAAAACAAAAAACAACAACAACCTAAGGAAAAGATTTTAAAAGACAGTACTTTTTCTTAGGATCTTTGAGTCAGTCTTGCCAGATTGCTTCCTCATCCCAGTACCTGCTGGGAAAGCTGTCTCTTGTCTCAGAGTCAGTATCTGTTTGATGCTTGTCCAGATTCCTCTATGTCTTCAAATTATCTTTTCATGCAGTTGCTTCTGTGGATTGTAACAGATTGTCATTAGCAAGCCTTTAGCAAAAGTGTATGAAGTACATAGATTTGGTGTGAGCTGTGCCTTGCTATGGGACTGAGGTTTACTCTTTAGTCTCAAAATCTCTCTTTGGGTTATTTTAGCTTTGACATAGGTTGGGTTCTGACCAGCTTATTAGCTAAATAATGGGTCAGAAATTACTTTGACAGGTGCCAATTTGCTGATATTGTTACCACCATGAAGAGTTAAGCATTTCCAAAACGAAGCAGGTGTCTGTGTATCTTTTAAAGGATACTGCAGCGTTTGACTTGCTCGTTGTGATACGTGGGAGCTGTAGTAAAGTAAGAGCCTAAACTCATCTTCCAGGTTTATGCCAAGTGCACAAATCTCTACTGTTTTGAGGATTTTATTAGCTAGCAGACATTTCAGAGGGATAAGATAGTGCTTTTGAATTGATTTGAGGCAGTGGAGAAATGAAAGGAAAGCCTGCACTTCTCTGCACGCACCGGAGTCTAGAGGTCTGGGGTTTTTGAAAGCCACAGAACAGGGATTTGTAGGAATGAAAAAATCCGTAGTGTTGATGTGGGAAAAGATTTTATCACAGTGAAATCTGGACAGTGACAGGCACAATAACACGGAGACTGACAGGTAAGCTCACAAGAGAAGAAATGTGGAAAGTAAAAGAAAAGTATAAACTCCGAATGAAGTACAAGAAGAAAGCAAACTGCTATAATTCATAGAAATGATTGACATTGCATACAGGATAGCAACAGCTTTAATGATGTATATTCAGGCATTGCATCTGGTCTGTGAAAACTCAAGATAAAATTCTTAAAATTTCAGGGGCTATATTGTTTATATACTCATAACCTGCATTGATAATATCTTAAGATCAAATGGAAACTTTCAGAAACTTAGAAAGTGGAAGAACAAAATGTTTTTGTTGGATGCTCGTAGTTGGAGTCACCTGAATAGAGATCACTATTTACCCAAAGGTAATCAATTTTAGTTGTCTAAATACATGGACATGTATTCCTTTGCTATTCATTTAAAACAAACAAACAAACCATCAAAAAATAAATTAAACACAAAAAACCCCCAAAAAACCAAACCCAAACAAACAAAAAAACAAACAAAAAAAAAAGGAAAAGAGAGATCATTTAATCAGAGAAAGTCTGTACCCCTTCATGTTCATTTGGAACTGTTTTTCCTAGCAATTTCCTCATAAGGTGGAATTTCTCTCCAGCGGGAATAACCTAATGTCTTTAAAATCAATATCACCAAAACCCCTTGTACCTCTTATGCTGTTCGTTACTCATTTGATGGTTATCAAACTCCTGCTAAAAATGAATTATTTCAATTTTTAAGGTGATGTAGTAGGCATTTGAAAATCTTGATGCTCAAATTACTTGGCCAAAATGACATACAGCTGGGAAGCAGGGTAAACATTGTGATTCAAATCACGTATTCTGGCAAGAGACAACCTGCCTGAGATCAGTAGGGCACCACATAGCATAATCAAGCTATACTCCCACTACTGGATTGCTCTCTGCGTTTTAACCTTCTTTCGTAGAAAACTTATAACGTCTTCTCAGAAAACCCCTTCACGGAAAAAACAGAACTCACTATTACTATACTTTTTCTTTGTAAGTGAGAGTAAGCTTGCCATCCCTGCACTTTGTAAATATGTAACTCAAGTTACCTCTGTCAAACCTTTTTTCCACAACTTAATTTACTATTCTCTTTTGTTTACAGAAAGTCCACAATTGCAAATACCTGCAGTATGTTTGCACTGTGAAGGATGATTAAAACCGTTGATGACTGTCACATAACTCAGCTATAGCTGAGCTGTCGTGGTACTTCAGCACCTATGGAAGGATCTAAGGGTGCTTCTTCTGAATGCAGGGGAAACTTTGCAGCTTAACAGCTAATTTACTCACTGTAGGGTGAGGTATTGGCATTCCCTAAATTTAGCCTAACTTCATGGTAGCCTGGTATATATGGAGGGCTTTCCACAGGTGCTAAAATACTTTCAGAACGCTGCTGCTTGTTACTCCCCCTGTGAGGGGATTTATCAAATTTGTTGTATTAGGTCATTTCATATAGTTAGAAGCAAAATAAGTGCAGTGTCATGACATAAAATTGCATAATTTTCAAGTCATTATGTCCATCTTCTACAACCCATGATAAATTGAAAACGAACTTATAAGGTTTGAACAGGAGCAGCAAATTGTATAATCTTTTTGTTGAGAATTATTTTTTACTCATTATCTTCCACGGTTGTTTTTCCATTCTGCAACTGATCCTTATTTTGTATTTCTGCCCAAGCCAGCATTTAGAAACTTTAAATACCAAATATATTCTGTAAAATTGATTTTATGTCTTGAAAGTAAAGGATAATAATAATATACATAAAATGCGTGACTAGTAGCCTCTTTTAGGAGTATTCCTTAATTATAGGCTTTTTAAAGAAGTACGTGAGTTTGGTCAGTTCACTAGAACTTTTTTGGTAGACACTGTAATCTAATATTTAATATTAACATACTATAATAAATATATTATTGTATATTATGTTATATAAAATATATAGAATATGTTATATGTTATATATTATAATATTTAATTATTAATAATTAATATAATTAATTATTAAATACCACTCTATAGCTCTGTGGGACTATGAAAGACTTTCTGTCAAAGTCAAAAAACCTTAAATTAATTTTGGAGTGGCAATACAAAACACCGTAAGAATTAGATCCTGACAGGAACACGAAGGGGATATTAGTCCAGTTGGGGATACCTACTGTGGTTATTCACCACTTAAGTTCAGAAACTACAACACATACTTCCTTATTTGAATTAGGTGTGCTGGACTCCCATCATACTCAGAGGAGGAAAAATGGGCTTTTCTACAACATGTGTCTGATTAATTCTAAACATTAACCTTAAGATTAGATAAATTGTGTCCTAATGTTCCTTTTTCTGTCCTCTCCTACAGAAGGAGCACAAAGTAGGTAGTTTAGAAGTAGGTGATCATACCTACAGATAATGACAGCTGGTCAGAAAAATAAAACCCCTTTTTGCCTGATTGTGAACAATACCTGTCACTAAAAAATATCAAGATAGGTCAATTTGCATGAAAAAAGTTAAAAACAAAGATTCTGCTGGGACAGGGGAAAATATGTCTACGATTATGTAAATGTTATGAAAGCAGTACCATTATAGAATGTTAGCTTTTACTATTTGCAAATGCTGACAAACATAAAATGAATGCAAATCATATTTTTTGTCCTCCTTTCCTTTCTACTAACTGATTAAACAAGTCAGTTAAACTGAATATCATCACTGGAAAGAAAGGCAAACGGTCATGCTTTCATGTAAGAGATTTGATGAGCGGAAATAATTGTAATATGTCTGTATTAGTCCAATGATATATTTTACTTCAGCATTGCTATGCACACAAGATCTTTCTTGCCCTTTGCAGGCCATTTATTATTAAAATACAAGGGTTTTTTTTTGCATGGGAGCTGATAAAGTGAATGCAATCAAATCTTGCATGCATAAATAACACAACCTCCTTTTTCTTGAAAGCCTTCAAAAGAAATTGCTCAATAGCCTTTTCACTGTGAAATTATTTTTCTACTGTGATCCACTTCATGGGCTAAGTGGTACTCATGGAATAGAATAGATCCTCATGAAACAAATTATTTCATTAGAAGTTTTTTCTTGAAGAAGTGTCCATATCTGTCTATTTGTCTCTCACACACTTATTCCAGAAATAAGATCCTTTCTTAGAATTGTATCTTGGGCATCAAGGATGAACTTGGGCAAAACTGGGGCTTTCAGCTTGATTTGAAGAACAATGTAAATGTCTATCAGTGTATGTGTCTGTAGCCTGTACTCCTTTTGCCTATTTTGTCTTTATGCTCAGATCCAAAGAAAGCCAAAAGTGGTACTTCCCTTGAATAATAAAACCACGGCTTGAGTTAGAAGAGTTACAAGGGAAACACTTAAAATTGGTTAACTCTGTATGCATTTTGCATTATTTTCTGTGGTTAAAAACAGATTAGGAAAAAACAGTAATGTGCATATCAATCTAAATATTTAAATATTTTCCCATGCACTTATAAATACACTATGGGTATACAATGTGAAATCATTAAAACTGGAGGGTGACTTTCAATGCTCTCTGTTCCTAAACTAGCAGCAGGTAAACAGAATGAGGAAATTCTGTTTAGAATTGCAACAGTCTCTCTTGAGGACCAGATCCAGTACAACTAAAATTCTGCAACTATTTTCGTGCACAGTGGTATTAAGTACCCCACAGAAGGCACCACTGCTCCTGGTAACAAGCATGTAGCAAGCACCATGGCAGGGAACATTTCTCAGGGACAAGTTCCTACCTCTGCCCAGTCAGGTGTAACTGCGTCCTGGAGTTCTAAAATTAAAAAGAGAGTATATGGGCTGTTTTCAGCACTGAGTCAGCCTGACAAATTAGCAGGTTGGTTCTACTTCTCACTCTTTGGAAAAGGGAAAAATTTCCTTTATTCTTTAGGGAACTAGGTCTGATACCTCCCAGGACCCTTGTAATTGCCTCAGTAATGTGACATTATGTGAACAGGCAAAAATAAAACAGTAACAGGAAAAGGCTTCTGCTGCTTTCCACTGAGGATAATCATCTTTTCTCTGTAGGAGAAAAGTTACGAAGTAGAAAAAAGAAAATTCCATGGTTGCTGCTGTCAGAGCCGAAAGGACTGAGAAAGAGTGATAAGTAGTCTCAAGAATGAATCTCCTTCACCTCCGTTAGCCTCTCCGAGAGCCTGGTCTTGGTTTCCCAGGCAGGAGCTACTCAGGTACCACCAATAGTGATGAGGGAGGCAGCACCAGCTTTCAGCCTCTGTGGCTTAAGAATCCATTTCTCTTCGCTTTCTTCATCCTCCTACCTTACCATCATAGGCCAATTGGCCAACTGTTTGGTCCATATTTGCTCTGCCTTCATTGAGAATGAGGGCTCCTTGTCAGAGCTTTATGATTCTGTCTCCAGATATATTCGCTCTTGACTGTCCACTCAAACATTGAAAGACTGGGTATTGCCTGCCAAATAAGCCAGCAGTTTTTAGGATATGAATATATATGAGCACAAAAAACCCACCCTGCTTCCTTTGCCTTATTCTTTCAGGAAACTGGCAGGCTACAGGTTAAAAATATCTCTTTCCTTGAATGGTTTCACAAATTTGTGAATATTTTTCAGCCAAGGAGTATTTACCAGGATCTGTTTTATCATGGTTTAATTATAATAATTATTATAGTGATTAGTATTTTATGGACAGTCATACTTTTGTTTTTTCTTATAACCACAGCATGGTTCACTTGCTGTTATAGGACTGGCCTTTGGGTGGTTGTAAGCAGTTCAGATTTCTCTTAATTTAGTGTTTTCATTTGTCCTGTTTCCAATTAC
>JAOXJK010000012.1:97809377-97826145 GCA_025774025.1 Xenus cinereus | reverse complement strand
CTTGAAAATGTTGCATTTAATTCCCCATCAAAGTGCACATACATATATATTTATATATATAAATGAATCAATAAAATTATCGTGTTAAACAAAGGCATAAACGTTGAGTTGGGGTCAAGCCGAGAACCAAAGTTTACTCCTAGTAAGGAATAGCTAGCAACCAGCTTGGCAGTCAGAATCAAATGGACGTCTCCTAATATCTAACACAGATATGATGTGTTTCATAAGTATTTTGATCCTCAGAGCATGAAAAGAAAAGGCGGTATTTAACATGAGAAATACCTGAGGAAATACTGAGGTATATGATACACTCAAACTATTCAGAGATGTGAAGGCAGGTATGAGTGGTTATGCAAAAAGAAAATCTGCTCCTGTCTTGGATTCACATTCCTTCTACAAAAAGTAAAAATTAAAAACTAGATAGGCTGCTGGACCTGTTGACATATCATAGCTTACAGTTATTAATGTTAATCTATGATTATGATTTCAAAATTTATACAGAAATGTAAGTAGAAGGGATTTTGAAACTGAGCCAAAAGTCCTCTCTTATATGGCAAAGATGAGAAGTTTTTGGTCTTTCTTTCCTGAGGAATACATAGATGTGATGAATCTGAAGCTGTATGCTTATACATGAAGTGGAAAGCTGAGGAATTATTGGTGTCAGAATATTTTTAAACTCTAGATTTTAAAAAATTTAAATTCATAGTAGAACAAGTCTCTCAAATTTTTTTATCATTATTCAACAAGTGATACTAAATGCGTGCATTATATTTAAATGGACTTACTTTCAAGATTAAAGAGATTGTCTTCAGTATACATTTTTCGCCACAATTTCAGTATACAATTTCCACCATTTTACTTTATATGAAAAATCTTAACAAGCGAGGTTGAAATGGTAGGATATCACTGGAAAAGGAGATTCACAAATTCTAGCAAACTTTGTTGCCAATATTCAAATCTGTTTGGAACCCCATTTGTCTAATGTTCGCTCAGAACTCCATGTCAGTACATGAAATATTTTTTTTAAGTTTAAAAATCACCCTAAAAATATAATAAAGTAGATCTTTTTATGATTGAGATGTATTTAACTCCTTAGAAAATGAAAAATGTACGTGGTCTATTATTCTTCCTGTCCAAACAGAGTGGCTTTACATGAATTAGTAAATAATAATAGCATAATTATTTAGTAATGGCATAATGATATTATATGCACCAGTAAATAGCTATTAAAACCAGGGTAATTATTTTGTTATTGCCAGAGAAGTTATCAGTCAACCCCAGGTAACAGAGATAAGTAATGGGGAAAATAATTCACTTTATCGGGAGAAGTTAAGCAGTTCTACTGCAAGGAAAAATTAACATAATTTATAAAGTACATTTTAGAGAAGTGAAATATGAATAAAGTGTACTGTAGCTCACTGCTACATAAATCTCTTCACTAAGCACAACTCATGATTTATTAGATTCCAACTGACAACGTATCTTAAAAAGGGTCAGTTTTTAACTCAAATAATTGTGTGTTTATACACAGACCTTACTTATTTGTATACTGTGACATAACTACAATGATAACTATATTCCATAAGTTGTGCCTACAAAAATGAAAGCTATAAGAAAACAACTTTAAAACTGTGGCTGCAACTAGTCCTGTGTGTAGTTCCCAAGTTGGTCACAGAAAAAGCTCAGAGGTACATTCTGGCTCTTTTGGTGGGTAAACTCAAATGCAGAGAAGTGGCTGCGGAGAAGTTGTATTGTGCCATCTGATGGATGCTCATCTATACCAGCCTCTCTCATAGTCCTCTGAAGGTATCCCATCAACTTCTGTAGCTTCCCCTGAAGCCAATCCCCAAGTAATTCCTACTTGGCTATCCCCTATCTTAAATGCATCAAAGTAGCCCCTTCATTATTTGTATAAATCCTGTACAGTGCTGGTGTTCCGGCTGGGTCTTTGCTAAGGAAATGTTATCAGTATATTTAAAGAGTAGTTTAGGGGTAATTTTGTGGCAATGCATGGTTATGTTCCCAGAGGTGGCTTCTAAGAAAGAAGTTCAAGTTATAGTTGAAAAACTTCATGGTGGCCCGGTAGGATTGTAAAATGCTTTGCTCATGTAAAGATTGCAGTGAGATTTATAGAGGCTGTCTCCTATGTTCTGGTAATCCATGATAGTTTCTGGTGAGAATTAGTAGTCTGTCCTCACCCTTTGACATCACTGCATTAAGCCTCATTATCCACAGCCTCAGCCAGGGGAAGCTGAGGGAATAAGGGAGGGGATTTTCTGACCGGTCACACCACCAATAACATGAAAGGCCCACCCTATGCTGTTGTACAGCTGCCAGCATCTCAGGATCCCTTGGAGGGGCTTCTTATGTCTGCTCAAACACCAGCAACTGCAGCAGCAGAAGTCTGTTGGGAACCTGGGAGTCAAGGTTTAGGGGCTGGAAGCGTTCAAGCTCTGCTTGATGAGTGCATGGCGAAGGGTAGAGCTGTGGGGGAAGTCCTAGGCACACCCTCTTTCCCTCCTGCTGCTCTTTCACTCTCCTGGAAAGACAAGGGAATCTCATCGAGGTCACAAACGTGGCCAGATAGCTGTGTAGGCACAGCAACAGACAGATATGTCAGGCTAGAAGCTCAGGAGGACAGCAAAGCATATCCCAGGCTGGCCCAGTGTCACCTGAGCACAGCAGGTATGACCTCCTCACTGTGCAGCGTACCTGCCTTTTGGAGAAATTGCACTTTGATAGGTATCTGACACAAGACACCATTACCAGCCAGAGCCACGCAGAGCAGCTGTCAACGTGGCTGCAAGAAAATAAGAGCTGCATTTGAGAGCAGAAGAGGGACTGACCTGGCTCTGATGTCAAAACCTGGACAGTAAAGTATGACTAGGAATGAGATAGAAGGTAGATTTAGGTTAGATACTATGAAGAAGTTCTTTACTGTGAGGGTGGTGAGACATTGGAACAGGTTGTTTGTGTATTTGTGAGTTGTTTTTTTTTAAAAAATTTGTCTATATGTAAATAATTCTTCTCTGTCACAGAGGCGAGACTGGCTTGTCTGTAGTTCCCCATGTCTTCCTTTTTTCCTTTTTTAAAAATGGGGGTTATGTTTCCCCTTTTGCAGTCAGCAGGAACTTCACCAGACTGCTACAACTGCTCAAATATGATGGAGAGTAACTTGGCAACTTCATCTGCCAATTCACTCAGGACCCACATATGAATCTCATCAGGTCCCATGGACTTGTGCACCTTCAGGTTCCTCAGATGGTCTCGAACCTGGTTTTCTCCTACAGAGGGCAGTTCCTCATTCTCCCAGTTCCTGCCTTTGCCTTCTGCAACTTGGATGGTGTAGCTAGAGTCCTTGCTGGTGAAGACTGAGGTAAAAAAGTCATTGAGTACATCAGCACAGCACATCCTGTGACATATATTTTATATATATATTTTTTCATATATATAGTTACAGGACATTCTAATACATCATTATTATCCAGCCTCTCAGGCTAGCTAGTTAAAACACCTTATATTGCAGGACTGCAGTAAGGATTAAGGAAATGCAGGGTCTAGTTGACTTTTAATCATCTCATGGAGGAAATAGGTAGAGCTGGGGCGTCTTACTAATGGTAGTCATCACCTCTGAATGTACTGTGGCACTTACCTGTTGAGCAGCTTGGTTGTTTAATGAACAGGGTGGCAAAAATGTGAATGCTAGGAAGCTGTTGAACAAGGCTTCTGGACAGCTGGACGTGTGGGACAGTTAGGATGGTGGTCAACCCAGACCGTCTGGAGACAGGTATGGGTGTTCTTGGCTAGAGTGTCCAGAATGTACTTTGGTGCTGCAGCCGTAGAAGCTGGGGGTGTCATTGCAGTTTCTCAGGGATATGCGATGCCTTTTTGATATCAACAGACATAGCCTAACTTCTCTGTCTCTTTTTCTTCTCCTTCGTTGCTCATTCTTTTGCTGACATAAAGAAGATTCCAGTCTCTGCTTAAAGTAACGATAATAAGAATGATGTGAAATATCATTAGAAGAAAAACATCGCTAAGCTGGTCATATCTTCAAAGGCAATTCATGCTCAGCCGATGCAGGCAATTTCCTGTCAACTTGATCTTCAGCAATATGACTGTCATTAATTATGCTTATAATGAAAGTTAATATATGACGGACTTTGATACTAGGACGCTGTCTTCAACATAAAAATCGAAGAGTATGAGTAATTTGCTACATTTTTAAGGTCAGAGTTGTAATTACACTGCGTTAATTTAATTACTCAAATTTAATCTTTTAGACCTGCTTCTTATCATGTTTTAGTCTGTGTGACTAAACCACGAACCATGAGCACACTAGAACACTGAAAAGACTATGCCATGCACTGTAAGTGAAGGCTAATTAAATTTTGGGGAATTATTTGAAAGTAAATGATGTTCGGGTGTGTAAAAGGAACTCATTCCTCTGGTAACCTGTTGTGCAGTAGAATTTGCTGCATTTATGCATGTCACATAGACAATGTTTTACAGTTATGGAAAAGTAAAATAATTTATTTCAGGTTATATATAAAAAACCCCCATTGTATTGTATTATATGTTTTGTCTAGTTGGGATATTATTTTTGTCCCTTTGATTTTTTTCCCCCTCTACTTTCTAAATTCCTTCTTAGTTACTGCATCCTGAGCATTTTTGCTCTATTTAACTTGCCAGTGTAAATTGCAAACCTTCTGTTCTGAGATCAGGAAAGATTCAAAACAATGGACATGATTCAAAGATAGACTTTCCATACAAAGTCCTGCTCTCCGTGAAGGGAAATAAAGAGTAAAATCCCTGTGAATGAGGGCACAGTTTCACAACCAGCTATTACTGAAAAGGGCAAACCCCAGCCTTCTGTCACATACTCTGATCTTTTTTTTTCATCTCTTTCAATCCTTGAGAAGCTTGTAACTTGAAACTAACTGAGCAGACTGTCCTCCTCCCCTGCCCAAACCACATACACCTTCCTTGAGCCAGGTCTCAGCAAGATGATCTGACCTAGTACTCGTGTAAAGGACTTCACAGGACAACCAAGAAAGGAGTCTGAGCAGACCTCATTGTTGGCTGAGCTCATCATGAAACGGCAGCCTCATTAAGTTCACAAACATGCAGGCAGCTTTTGGATTGCATGGTCCTGTGAGCATCTGTGCTGGTTTGGGCTGGGATAGAGTTCATTTTCTTCATAGCAGTTATTTTGGGGCTGTGTTTTGGGTTTGTGCTGGAAACTGTTGATAACGCAGGGGGTGTTTTGGGTATCACTGAGTAGCACTTACACAGTCAAGGCCTTTTCTGCTCCTCACAGTGACCCACCAGTGAGTGGTCTAGGGGTGCACAAGAAGCTGGGAGGGGACACAGCTGGATCGACTGACCCCAAACTGATCAAGGGGATATTCTATACCATACGGTGTCACGGTCAGCGTATAAAGCTGGGGGGAGAAGGAAAAGGGAACATTCAGTGGGATGACATTTGGCTTCCCTAGTAATTGCTATGCATGGTGGAGCCCTGTTTTCCTGGAGATGGCTGAACACCTGCCTGCCAATTGGAAGTGGTAAATTAATTCCCTATTCTGCTTTCCTTGTGTGTGTGACTTTTGCTTTACCTATTAAACTTTTTTTTACTTCAACCCATGAATTTTCTCCCTTTTACCCTTCCATTTTTCTTCCCAGCAGCTCTGTGGTGCTTAGTTGCTAGCTGGGGTTAAATCACAACAGCAATGAAAGCAGGACTATAAATAAGATCCTGAAAAGAAATCAAAATCTTAATGCCCCTGAAAGTTCACTAAAATATGTGATTAAAGCAAGGATGAGCACATGGGGAAAAAGTGCTTAATACAATGAAAAAAACAATGGGATAGTTATCAAAACTGGTTTTTTTAACAGATAACCTCTTCAATGAAAAAAAAAATAGAATTTATATAGTTTTACTTTATCATTGTCTGATCTTATGAATGAATCCTCCCAGAAGCAAATGAAACTCTTTCATGCTTTTGTATGTCTTCTTCTGGAATTACCACTGTGTACAATTTTTTAAGAGATTACAATTTTTTTTTGAGGGACATTTTATAAAAGTCAGGCAATCAGTTACAGAAAAACATTGACTTGGTCTTCCTTGGCCATAGTCCAGATTGAATCCAAATGCACCCCACGACCTTCCTCAGTGCCTCAGGAGTTTTCATATCATTATTCTGTTACTTGGTCTGAAGCAAATTTAATGTAACATAAAGACACTCTGGAGATATTACAAATCCACAATGCATTATCTCCAATTTATTAAAATTAATCCACTATGGAGATATTCTGCTGAATCTCTTGGTGATTTTTATCAAGGAGAACATTGAAGTTTGTAGGTCTGCAATATGCCAGTAAATCATTTGCACGTGTGACTTTTCAGCCCTTCTTATCCTAGACTGATAGGCTCCTCATTTCAGTGGAAGAGACCATATGGCTAATGTCAGATGTTCCATAATCCTATGAGATGAAATGCATCTCTCTTCTGCTCCTTTCAGTGGATGTCACTCTGTGGAAGGAAGTTACTACTGGTTCCATGCAGAGCAATTATGCCTTTTCAAGGGCCTCGGCACTGGTTTGGTTTTGACCTATTTTTTTGACAGAATAACATTTGATTACTTTGGCTGTAATTATGGGAAAATAAATGAGCATAAATTTTAAAAATCTTGAATGATAGATGACATTTAGAAGTATCTAACTGTTGCCTGTTGTGCATCTACCCAGTTCATCAATCATGGTAGAAGAAGATTGAAAATTATTTTGTAAGGGCTATAATGTAATAAGCTTTCATATTATTTAAGAAGGGAAAATTGGTTTTGTTTCTTTAGATAAGATTTGCTGGATTAACTTTCTTATAATTCACCCAGAAATTACATCCAAAAGAATTGTTGCAAAGCTTTGTGGGTAGCAATTTTTTAAGCACCATGGCAATTATTATTTGGAACGTTTAACATGTTTTATACCCAAAGAAGGCAGACCAACTCATTTTCTCTTCAGCTCTGATTGTTATCAAGGATTTGAATTTTTCCCATGGTTTCTTCAGGCTATTTCTATTAATGTATGCTTTTGTGTAGTGACATCCCAATGATTTCTCTTGCATTGAACGAGCAAAGCACACTGCTAACCTTTTTCTAACAGGCAATAGGCAATTTTTACTTACCTTATGATAATTCAGCATGTGCCTAAAAAGTTATAATTTTTTAAATATTGTATTTATACTGCTTTTGTAGTCTTCAATAAGTCTTCCTTGAATCTTTCCTTGAGGATGTGGTCAAATGTGACATCCCTTGACAAAACACTAGATAACTGCCCAACTGCAATACCCCTTACTTTTCTAAAATTGTAGCTCAGCCAACATCACTAAAGAAGAAATACACCTACCTTTTACACAAAGAAAGCCATCCTCAGCAAGTTAGGGAAGGATAATAAAGGCGTTTCCGTATCACAGTGAATTGGGGAATTATTCTTTTTCCATTTCTGAGTGAAAAGCCCAAGACAACCTGAATTTTACCATGAAATGTAATAATAATTATGTAGCTATGTGTGGCAGACATGGATGCTGTAATAATCCTTAGTTCTGGTGTTAAATTTCTGTTCCAAAATTGAAGTCAAGTCACTTAAGTAAGAAAGTGTAACACAAGAATGCACGTATGCATAACAACTCTTCTATACATACATAGTTTGTAGCACAAAAAAATTTCATACCTACAAAGAGCATGGTTAAAACATTCATTTCACTTATAAACTAGATGATTGATTTTTGAAACTAAAAAAACTCATGTGGAGTCCTGCACAAGGGTCTGCACGGCATATCATTGTTCTCCTAAAGATTTAGGTGTCTGCCTAGAGAAAACTGCATTAAGGAACAGGGACCTTAACAACAAATTAACATGTATAGTTTTACAGTAGATGTTATATCTTTCAAAGAGTTGTAATTCTTTTAGTAAGTAAGCAGTAAGAGAAAGATGAGGTAGCAAATGATCTAAGGTATCTTGATAATTTAAAGGCATGCAGCAGTAAGGACATCTTTGATGATAAAAATATTTTGATTTTAATATTGTGCATTCCCAGATTCTTCATGCCAGAGTGAAAATTTTCCAGGGCATTTTCTCTGTTGTTTCTGCCCTGTCATGCACAGGTTTACGAGATTCCGCTGAGATGAATTCCTCCCTTATCACCTTGGGAAAGACAGACTGACAAACATTTGAACGCAAGATTTGAGCACAAGATATGCACATAGCGTGTTCTACTCCTTAGTAGAACTCTTAGGACACAAAACTCATAGGAGACACTGCACAACGTAAATGAGAACAGTGAGGTTTAGGACAGCCTTAAAAATCAGGTGCCAAATCTCAAATGAGAAATTGAGCCAATTGACAGGACTACTTCTTTGAGTTTAGTCATAAGGTAATAATTACAGCGTTTATAAGAATACATATTAGTTATCCTTAGCATCTTCCAAGCACGACTGAGACTTAAGACAATTCATTGGCAAGGTGAAACATATGACAAGAAATTGCTAAGCACTAAAACAAAGCTATAACAAGCTATGTGTTTTGATTGTGCTTCTTAAAAATAACTCCTGCCATAAAAATGGAAAACTGTCCCAAACTGGATTAGAGCATGCTTTTTTCTAATATGTAAAAGATCGTCAGAATTCTCTGATGTGTATGGGGATAGCATTTTAACAGTGAGTTTTTCATTCTAAGCTATTCCCACATCTTTCCTTAAAAAAAAAAAAAAAAAGAAAAAGAACAAGTGCCGAGTCCCCCTGTATATGTACAGTAAAATTCCATTATTGTAGTTTCAGCTGCTGCAATACAAAGTAAGAAAAAAAATTATTAGATTAGACAAAACCAGTATATAAAAAATGAATAGTCTATCAAGAGTGTTGTTGATTTATAGTGAGTGACAATTCATGTCCACACATTATTTTAATTCAGCTAAAAATGTTTCAAATTTATTGTGAAGGAGAACGATTGCTGAGTAAAATCTTACCAGCACAACTGCAATGATGAGTGCATTAAAGATTTTCCAAACTTACCTATTGTCAGGATTTTCTATCTTATTATTGACTTACATAATAATAGCTCTACAAATAATGGCATTGATTAATTCCTATTTTTATTCCGGAAGTATGTTGCTTCAGGGATTATTGCTTTTCAGATTTGTGATTCATGAACAATTTTTATGAT
The DNA here is from genome assembly GCA_025774025.1 of Xenus cinereus. NCBI lineage: Eukaryota > Metazoa > Chordata > Aves > Charadriiformes > Scolopacidae > Xenus > Xenus cinereus. The sequence continues at coordinate 97,816,924 of JAOXJK010000012.1, read as the reverse complement.
TAATTTTTATGCCATAGTATTTACTCAAATACTGAGATAATTATTAAAAACTGATTCTAAAGTGATACCTTAATAGTGTTTACATTTGCTGTAAGAGGAAATTACATCTTTAAATATTTATCACTCAGTGTTACCTGAACATATCTCATGAGAAAATAACAATTTCATCTGAAGATTGCTGTATGAAATATTTTGGTCTTCCTGAAACAAATTTTTGCTCTTGCTTCTATAAGATTATGTTGATAGCAAACTGGGTAAACTAGCTGTATTGTCCTCTCTGATTTGCCTAAACCAGCCAGCAGGAAGCAATGTGTGTTTTGTGTGGCAGAGGGCGTTTGTGTACCATTAGAACAAGACTTAATGTTCTGAAACATTTTACCCCTTTCTTTTCACTTCCTTCTGAAAATATGATGCAACAGGAGGAAAAAGTATGCCCTTTCTTTTGGTGATGTTTTTATGCTTTTCTTTTGGTGATGTTTTAGAAATTTAAATCACTTGCATTTTTTTATTTTTATTCAGACCGTAACATAAAAGAGTTCTTCAGCTGCTTGCCACATACTCCTCTACTAGCAAAGTTGTTTAAGTGCGATTCTGTTCAATGATGCAAAAAGTATTAGTAATGGCGTTCATTTAAATTACTCTTCAATAATCAAATGTAATTTTTTGTCTGCAAAGTGAAATGCATAGTTTTTAGATTAATAGCAAACCTGACCTGATGCATCAACCAACTGTATAAAGACAAACATTTCCATGAGGGAAACCGTTTGAGAATTAGCAATACACTGTGTATGTTTTCTCAGGTACAAACAAAATACTTGAAATATTTATTTTGATGGCACTGATATGAGAAAGGTTTCCAAAATTTTTCCCCTTCACTAGATTCTCACTGTGGTTAAAGCATTCTCCAAATCCCATGATTTTTCACAACTGGTGCTCAGTGAAGTTATCAAAGGCTACAGATACCTTTTAGTAATGAATACTGTAACTTAATTTCATGTCCTTAATGGTTTAGCTACACTTGCAGGCTGTATCAACACAGATAGGATAAATGGTGTGTCTGTTTCCTACAATAAGAGTTAGAAAAGTTTCCCTTATTCTAAAGCTCGAACTTGCAGAAGCTGATCACCATATATAACTATGGCTCTGGTGGATTGAAACCACGTGAGTCATTATTTGGAAGACTGATTTTTGATCATGCTTTATATTCATTAAAATTGATGGGAAATAAATGACTGTAACAGAGAATGTAGTTTGCTCTAACTAGAAATACTCCGCAGAGACAACTTTAAAACAAATGGTAGCAAGGTTTCAGATTACTTGAAATTCGCCAAGATTACAAAGGCCAGCTATGAGAAATAAGGCTATTGAGAGGGAATTGCGAAGTCTTTTTAACCATCAGACAGCAATTTGATAGGCAATTTACATGGTCCTTGAAATTTAAAAGTATTAAGCTGTTAAAGTAACCACTTGCAATTAGCTAGCCATGGTTGTACAACACTTTTACAAGACTTGCCAGCATTTCAGTGTTTTCATACTAGAAGAATATTCCCTATATAAGGATAAAGACTTTGTCAGAAAATTCAGGTGAAATGCTTTTCATTTGCTTGATGACTTAAAAGGACAATAGCACTTTTAAAATATAAATTATTTTGTTGTTTCTGGTATTCAACTTTTCATTTCAGGGCAAAAAGCTTCTAATTTCTCTTGCTAGGGTTAAATCCCTTCATTTTGTGTCTCGGTATTACATTTTCAATTTTCAATACATAATAAACCTTTCCAGAGTAAACAAATCAATTAATTAACAAATTAGGGTCTATTCAGTTAAGAAATTCTCTTGATTTGTGTAAAGGGAGAATGATTATGCCAAGCCCCATTGCAGTTGTGGCAGGGAATAAAAGAACATTATAGAGTATGTCAAATAACAGAAGAAGAGAATAAGGGAACCTAAAGCAAGGGAAACCGAAGTATCAGAAGTATCTTTTCAGGAAAGATATTACATAATCTAGCATCTTGGTAACATGGTAGCATCTTGGTAACATGGTAACATCTTGGTAGAGAAAACTGCTTGAAAGCTGTCTGCAGGAGATGTCCAAGAGAAGAAACTGGATACAACTACACAGTTTGTAATGGTTAGACATGAAGTTAATTACACACCATTTTGAAAAATACACACAACATAACTAACTTAATAAGAGTTGAATAAAATGGAGTTTAACATCTATTATGGTCAAATGGAAACATTGCGTTTTCTATCAGTTAATACACTTGTGGTGTCTGAGCAATTATAGCAGCAAAGACCGCAGATGTTCTAAACTAAAAACATTGATGCCCAAAATGTACTTTCACATCAGTAAAATGGAAATACATACATTTCATGTGTGCTTAAAACATTTTTTGTCTTCAGGTTAGTATAATGTATTTTTTGATGATAGATATCATATAAACACAACAAACTAAAAAAATATTAAGGCTGCAAACAGGTTTAATGATACCAATCCTATCTCGGTGCTCGAATGTAAGCTGACATACCGGTCTTTAATTATGTTATTATTCAGTATTTGTTGCTAAGAATTGTTGCATTATTCAACACATGGAATAGATCACAATATTCCATATCTTGTTTTCCTTTGTTTTTAAGAACAACTTTTTTTTGCAGCTTTTTCAAGTCTTACTCTAAAGGGAGAATTATTAACTTCTCCATAGGCATTCTGCCTTTTATCAGATGTCTAGGGACAACTTACTTCATGGATATCTTATCCCCAAACTCACAAATGTTATGCTCAAGGTCATCTCTAACAAAGAGGGGTGCTCTCTCTTCTCTGTGCATTGTAGGAAATGAGGAGTCGTCACAGCTTTAGATTACAGCAAAAATATTTTAGTTTAGAATGCAGAAGAAGGTTTCTAACTGTTGGGATAAAAAAGCCCCCGAATCTTGCCTAGGGAGCCTGCGGAGTGTCTGTCATTGGAAATTTTTAAGAGCAGCGTGTACCATGTCTGCCAGGGATGGTTCAGATACAGTGATCCTGCTTTAGGACATGGGCTGCAAATCTTGAGATTGTTCCAGCCTTAATTTCTATATTTTCTTTTGTTAAAAAAAAAAAAATGAAAAAATGCTTGGAAAGAAATAAGCAGATATGATCTAATGAAGACCCAGTTGGGAAGAACTCAAGTTTTCCAGTATTTAGTATTTGCATGTGGTCAAGGTGCACAGACCCATTCTGACCTTGTTCTAGTTTCCTGTTAGGTTTTGTACCTCTGCATGCAGTTTTGTTCCTATTTTCATTTCAGCTGATAATATACTACCTAAAACTGTCCTGCTAAAAGTCAGTCTCATAACCCATTTCAAACCCTCTGTTTGCCCTTTGGGCTGCTTTACTTTTCTCTGTTTCTGGTCCTTTTCCTCTTCTGGTACAAAAAAAAATCTTAATCTTGCAACCAGAATCTGAATTATTGATTGTGATTTATCTGAATATGTGATTGTGCTTGGAACTTTAACCAGGAGAAAAACCTGAGCTATAGTTGTGAAAATTAGACCAAATGGTCTAATTTTGTATTTGTATTGCTATGCCTGATAATTTCATGGAAAAATAATTTTTTAAATTTTTTTTTATGATTTACCGGAGATCCTATCCTGTATTTTAATTACTGAAGTAGCTTATTGTCCACTTGTAATGCTTTTACTACCCTTGTCATTCAGTGATTGTTGGAATGGGGATAACACTGTCATACTCTCAGAAGAAGCACACTAGGCAAAAAAGATAATTGAAACTTTTTCTAATTGCTTCAGCACCTTATTTCAGTCAGCTTTTTAATTCTCAATGTTTCTCAGTTCAGAGGTACCCCTCCCATATGTAGTGCCCATCAGAAAAAAACGAGATGAATTATTAGGAGTATTGAGTTAGAATAGAGTCAACACATAAGTGCTTCAGAAGTACCGTGATTTCACCTCCAGTGCTTCAACTCAACAGACCACACATGAAGCTTAGTTTTGCAGTATGTTAATTCACTCCTATTATAATACTGACTTTAATGAAAAACAAACAATGATCTTTCAAGTAGCAAGCTACTGCAATTCTCCCCCAAGAGCCTTACTTCTAGTTGTGACTCTGTTGTTTAAGGTTTCCCTAATGAAGAAGCCAATTACATTTTCAGCAGGTCACCCTCACAAGGGAACTACAGAGAGCAGCTGCTGTCTCTTTTCCATGTTAACCACAGTCGATCATTAGATCTTGTATAATGTGCTTGTCTTTTGATAATAAACATCTTGTACTAGGTAGCAGAGCCCAGTTTTAAGAAACTGTAGTTTATACCAGGGCACCCTGGATGGTGGGTCCCATGGGGAGGCCTCCCAGCCAGAGCCCATCCCACTGCCACAGCCAGGAGCAGAGCAGCTGGGGGCACAGGGGCAGCCCCAGGTGTCAGGCATCTCCCTGGGGACAGACCAAGGCTGGGCCCAGGGCAGGGCTATGGAGAGCTGGAGACCAACCCTGCTGTGGCATCACCGGGACAGGGGCTATGGCCCCAGGGGGCTGTCATGGTCCTGGGTCGCGGGCAGAGCAGGAGCAGGAGATGCTCGCCTGGGAGTCCCTGGCTCTCCCAAAAGAGAGCTAGCTGTCACCAGCACCCTGCCCAGCCCTGCAAGGGGCAGTTGAGGCTCCAGCACTAGCAGGCAGCCAGCAGGCACAGCCAGGCTCCCCAGGAGATGGCCCCAAACACAACCAAGAGCTGCCCCAGGAGCCCAAGGAAACAAGGAAGGGCAAGGCATAGGGACACCAACAAACACTGAAGTCCTAAAGACCTCACTAAAGACTAAAGACCTCACAACAGTCTGGCAACAGATGTTAGCGGGTCCCAAGACCACAGCAAGGGCCACAGCAAGAGAAGAGGAGATGAAGAGACAAAGAAGATGCTCATCTGGAGGAGACAGAGCCCCCAGCCCAGGAGGTGGGAGGGAGGCAAATATTTCATCAGGTGATGCCTGAGTTTTAATAAAGCTGTTTTGCCTTGGGAACAAACTGTCACTGCTATTTATGTGTCTACAAGTGCTTCATACAGGGCAGGTGAATTGGGTATAACTGGCAGGATTTGGTAGTGGGATGGGGTGATGGCTCGTCTGTGTTGCAGGAAGACATGGACTCACAGCTGGTTCTGGCAGTGGACAAAATGGACCCACCACATGCCAAAACTGAATCAATGAGAAGAGCATACGGCACCTCTGAGATAACAGGTAAAAAAAAACCAGCAAAAACAACAAGCAGGAAAAAAAAATAATCCCAGCTGCTGTAAATCTGGAGCCACTGACTCAACTCCTCTCAATCACACCAACCTCACTTCAGCTGTTAAGGATACACATCCACAGAAGTCACCAGCCTGTGCTCCCTGCAACATCAGAGGGGAGGAAGAGGTACCTCCCAGTGGTGTCAGACACCTCTGTCGGAGCCCTGTTTCCTGCAGTCTAGGCCCAGCCAGCTGGCTTTTATGACGAAGGATCTCACTCATGGTTATGTTTTGGGAAGGGAATGGGAAGAAAGAGAGTAAAACAAGCCCTGCATCCTGTCGGTCGTGTAGGAAACGGGACTGCCATAGCCAGGGATCAGAAAGGCTTCCCCTTTGGCAATGTTCTTCCGCTCCTCTGTTAACTATGGGCTCTTGGGAGATGACATGTTGAGAATAAGCCCTGATTGCACATACACTGTAACTAGCAACAGTAATATGAATAAAATATTATACAATACAATATTTTTTGACCTAACAACTCTACATTTTCATTTATATTGTCAAACCAGCTCCACAAAGACCAATTATTGAGCTGGTTTGCTTTGGCTGCCTCTTTTTAAAATAATTTCGTAATTGCCTAAAATATAGGTACAACATTATTTTCCAATTAAGGCACAAACTCCACTCATAAACAAACAAAAAGGCAAGTGCTAACCTGTTTTGAGGGGTGACTGTATGGATAGTGGTCATTTCAGTTGCTAATTTGTTAAAGAATCTGCAGTGTCAGTACTAATTTGCTGGAAAACAATAGCTAATAAACCAATTCTTTTCATGGGGAACATAACAGCCCCAAATCTTTCACACTGAGATATCTCGCCTATTCTGGTAATATTCAGCTGGAAGAGATGACAAACATCAAATAGCTGGGATTACACATGACCCAAACTAATCCCATGGGAGCCACAGGTGTGCAAATGTACCGCAAAAGAAATGGGCTCCTAAGGAAGTATGGGGAGAAGACGATGTGAACTCACAATTTTGTGAGTTATCAATGAAACATCAAGTATTATTCTGACAATTAATACTTTTGGTACAGTTACTGCACCCGAAGTAGTATGTTCCATTCACTGTCAAGTAACAAATATTCCCGGGGTCCCCAATCCCAGACGGAGGGCACAAGCTGGAACTTCGTACATACTGATATCAGATCAACTCAGATCAATTACAATTTACTGTCATCAGGGATAATGTTGTATTTCTGCCCACTGGGGATACCAGAACAGCCTTTCACCAACTAATTATGTGCCGTGGGAAGCATGGGAACACCTTTACTAGAGTGAGGAGGTATATGGGAACACAGAGAACATTTTGAAACATTTAAGTCTTCAGCCTAATGCTAGACCAATTGAGGAAAGGTATTTTTATTGTTTATGTGATGACATAAAGACCTTCAACTTTTGGAGGTCACAGTGTCTTTATGTGTTCTGTTTTGTTGATCTTGTGTTAACGGTGTGTTACTTGCCCAGAACAAAATGATCCAGACTAGAGCGGCTGAAAATAACCAGAGTACAAATAGCCATGCCCATCTTGGAAACCAGGAGTTAGTTTGTCTTCTGGAGGGCACAGCAACTTTGTCATGGCAGGATTTCTTTGCTCTGTTCACCAGACGATGCTTAATCTTCTACTAGATTCCATTCTTGTTTTTAAAACCTTGGATGGTTTTTTTTTCTGGATTGAAGTTTTTAGCTATGGCAAACAATAGCAGATTGGAGTTTAATGGAGTCTTCAAAGTTTTACAGTGACAAGCAGGTATCCAAGCTGAAAGGCCTTGACATTTAATAGCTGTGTAAGTAGTCAGAGTGATTTGATAAGGTCATTTCCATCCAGGTTGGACTGCTTTTCTTCTTCTTTCCCGCCCCCTCCCCCAAGTTGTTGCACCTCGATGCAGATCCAGTTTGTAAATTCCCAAGAGCAGCACAGTTCAGAGACAGGTTCTGGAGAGGCTTCTTTTACCTGTGAGTGGATAGTCGTCAGACATTTTATTAGAGCCTTGCAATAATTTAACTTATTATCATAAATTATATATAAATTGTATGCAGAGGCTTTGGAGGGGTATTCAGTAGCTTTATAGATATATCCATAAGAATTTCATACCTGGATTGTCTGCGCTTTTTATTCACAGAATCACAGAATCATCATGGTTGGAAGGGACCTCTGAGATCATCGAGTCCAACCACAAAAAAAACCCTAACACCCCCCCCAAACAAAAAAACAAAAACAAACAAAAACCAAACCACACAAAACAAAACAAAAACCAAAAAACACAAAAC
>JAOXJK010000012.1:97790937-97803070 GCA_025774025.1 Xenus cinereus | reverse complement strand
GTTCCCTCAGCCTCTCCTCATAAGACTTGTGCTCCAGACCCCTCACCATCTTTGTTGCTTTTCTCTGGACCCACTCCAGCACCTCGATGTGTTTTTTGTGGTAAGGGGCCCAAAACTGGACACGGTACTCGAGGTGGGGCCTCACCAGTGCTGAGTACAGGAGGACGATCACCTCCCGAGTCCTACTTACCACACATTTGAAAAGAATTTATCTAAAAGTTACAGACACACAGAAGTTTTATGGAGAATATTTGCCTGGGAGTGGTATCCTAAAAACCACTGAGGAGCAGGAGTTGGAGCGCAGCAGTGTCAGAGGGGCACCAGGTGTATAAAGGGACATTTCTGTCGCAGACTCCCATGCACGTCACACCTTGCTCAGCTTTGTACCTGGTCCCTTCTGGGTACACATTTGGGAAGGATTAGAATAAGAGCAAAGACACAAAACTCCTACTGTCCGTGCAATTGCCTCATATAATAAGATTCACAAACTTCTTGCAATCCTTTTGAAGGGTGAAGAGGAAATGTGTTTCTCTCCTCCTACTGGGAAACTGCTTTAGGACCTCACTGCATGATGATTGGAAAGTATTTTTTAATCTGTAGCCTAAATTCAGTCACAGCCAGTTTCTGCCCATTGTTCTGCTAGCATCATCTTTTAATTTAAACATCCCTTTTCTGTCTCTTTGGAAAATATAGTGATAAAAAAGCAGCAACATAGAAAAGCAAAGCTTTCCCCTGGTTTTGGGAGGGCATCATGAAAATCAACATCGGTGATCTTTAATCTCTACTGTGAAGGCAGAAATGTCCTGAAAACTCTGTTATGAAAGTGCAATTTAGAAGGGAAACAAGTATTGGAGTGACTGGACACTACGGCGCTTTAATATCTCACTTTGCCAGGATAGAAGTTTGCCGGATCTGGTTATTCTTCGTTTGGAATAAGCTTCTCAGTTGCTGTAAAGCTGTACTGTCTTACTAGAGTCCTAAGCCTTCTGACCAAATATTGTGTTGGGCCTGACATCACCAATGCTCAAATTTAGAAGCAGAAAAGACATTTGTGTTTTCAATTCAGTACCTTAAAAATGCAAACACATATATCTCAGTAGAGAATTCGGTTAAATACAGGAAACATTAAGTCCTAATAGCAAGACTCAAAAGCTGGTTAAGCAGTTTGGCATCGGGCAGGAAAAAATGCTCATGTGGTTATGGAGAGGCTCAAAATTAGCTGGCGTTGATTAAGTGAAACATGGACGTGGGAGGATGCTAGCAATCACTGGGAATAGTCACCTCTACAAGTGCACCTGCATCAACAATTTAGTGCACAGACAGGTTCCTTTCAGCTCTGCAGTCCTCTTCTGTCTGTACTCGATGTGCTGTGCAGCCCACGACTTTGCACCGCCGATGCTCAGATAAGGGTTATCATAATTTCTCGTTAGAGCAAATGTTGGTCAGTACATGCTGAGAGATTGGTACAGGGAGGTAATGTTTCTGGAAGTTTATAAAGCACTTGGTTCAAACAAACCTGGATTAATGAGGTCCTTCTGCATAAATTCTGCAAACAAGGCAATTAGACTGAAAAATTTCTTAACTAAAACTCATTAGCCTGCCCAGTCTGCGTTGTCAAGCAGCTGAGCCATGTACCCACTGCTCCGAAACTATGTATAGCTGGCGGGGGGGCTGGGGAAGGAAAGCTCTGTCTTTTGTTTCAAAATCACCTCATCAGTTTTTAACTAATTGCACCATATTATCTGCAATTCCAGACTGTGTAGCCTAAACTGCTTTTGCATTGGAGAAGGAAAACAGGATTACAAAAATAATGTCCATGGTGTTGGATCACTTTTTTGTCTTAATTTATTAAATTATTAAAAATATCCACCTTTTTTTATATATATTTATATGTCAAAGTAGAGGATTTGAAGTTAACAATAGATCATATTATTATAGCATAGCATTAAGTTATACTCAAATAATTTCAGGTCTTTTTGTCTAATTTGATATTAGAAACTGCTTGACCTCACAGCCTATGCAAGTCAAAGCTGGTGCTAAAAATTCTCAATATTATAAAACTTTTCTAAGTGTCTAACCTAAATATTCCCTCTCCAAATCTAAGTCCATTGTTCCTTCCTTTTTCACTTTGGACATGGGAATGATTTTTCTAACAACCAAGCTTTCCACTTAGTTGTCAAATTCTGGCGTGTCCTTCAGTTTTTCAACTTAGAGTTTCAAGCCTTCTTAGAGAAACTTAGAGTTTCAGCCTTCTTTTGTGGATCCTCCTTACGGACCTGTAATTATTCTTTTTGCTGTCATTTTGCAATCTCTTCACTATCGATTGCTTGAAACGTGGTACTCACAGGTGGATATGAAACACTCTCTTCTTGGTGCTATCTGCTTTATAGCAGGAGCCCATTGGATGGCCTCAAACTCTGCAGCTGCTTCTACTTGGAAGTACGACCAGGGAGAAATGTGGTGATGTTGAAGCATTTTCAGCTTGCAAGATACTGGAACCATAACTCCTGTTCCACAAAACATTCCCCTGGCCAGTCGCTCCCTATTCTGCCTTTGTGCAGGCGATTGTTCCTTCTTAACTGCGGAAGCCTGCACCTCTCCTAACTGGAAGCAAATTCCTGCAGTTCATAAAAGTCCACTTGATTGATGCTGTTTATCAGTGGAATTGCAACGCTTCCCAGTTCAGAGTTTTACACCCACCCTGTAATCCTACCTTCTTGAGATCTAAAAGCTTGCTTATGAGACACTGTCAGAGAAGACTTGATAAATGTGAAAGGCTTGATTCTGAGATTGGATATGCATATCTACAGTTTCAAATTCATCCTTAAGCCTTTTATCCCGTCGCAGGAGGAGATTTGATTGATTTGATGTCATTAGGAGAGCTTTTTGTCAAGTACATTCTTTTTCATATTACTCTTCATTTTTTTTTCCATATCTTTCCAAATAGTGAATTGGGTTATTTTCACATATATTGTAGCATAATATATAGCATCTTCTGGATCTCCTTTCTTCCCTTTAAAAACGACAGCCATTATTTTCACCTCTACAAACCTTATGCTTCACAAGTTCTCTGAGATGACTTCAGTCAATTCTTTAAGCTTACTTGCATCAACTTTATTCTTTACCTTCTTTCTGTTCTTCCCCTTCTCTAACATATTTTAGTGGGTTTAATGCTCTTAACTCTGCTTATTCCTTTTAGTGAAGAATGAAATGAAAGAAGTGCTCCAGTTATCACGGTCATTTGTCACTTCTCAGGTCGTTTTGCAGTAGCAAAATCAGCAGAGTAAGACTTTTCTTGGTTCTTTCCCTATCCTAGCATGCAGATAGAACAAATTGTGCCTCCTCAAGTTTGTTAGAGAACAGGACAGAAATCAGTAGCTCTCGGACAATCAGAAATATTCTCAGTGTGGAAATTTTGTTACCTAAGTGATAAGAATTTCATTGCTGTCTCATCAAGAAGCACTGCTATGTAGCGGCGTTAACCCACTACATTGCAAAGAAAAAAGTTTTCTTCTGTGCCATTTTTGATAATAAGAACTTTTAAAATTCCGTCATATGAGAGCTAAACAAATAAATTTTCAAAATGAGAAAGATTACAATCACTACTAAAGTGATTGATTGCTATTCTACATGGTGGAACTGATGAAACCTACTATTCATGTAAAAGATTAGAGGAAAAAAGAGACAACTAATGATTCTACCCAATAACACACATTTAAGGAAAACAAATGAATATGTTTAATTAATAGGCAAAAAACCCCAAATCCACAGAGTTGCAGTAGAGTATGAGTGTGATACACAGTGAAACTTGTGCAGTAAAACCATCCTAAGTTACAAAAATATAGTGTAGAGTGTGAAAGCAGCATGACAGTACATAGTTGCCAAGAACACTCTTGATGCATAGACAAGTGTACACACACTGACCTTATGAACATTGTTTATGTTTATTAATTGATGTTTTTACAAAATCCCACCACAGCATAGTTCCTATATATACACTGTGCAACAGTTTCTTACAGTTGGTTTTTTTTTTTTTTCTGCCAGTGCAGATTCAGGATAGAATACAGTGAATATGATATTCATGTGCATTGTTTTGCATAACAATGAATAATTTAAAATAAGCTTATCTATTACTTTAAAGAAAAAGGCCTCTATCTTCAAACCAGTACAGTATTTTCTGAGGGGATTGTCATCTGCTTTTTTAATTCTTATGATAATTAAGTCATAATGTTCTTGTGCATCAACATTTTAAAATTCTTTTTTAGGACATGAGATGGTTTTCACGAGTAGCTTTTTTTCTCTGTTGTGACCAACCAAAGGGAGCTGGTTTTAATTGTTGCATTCTCAAAAGCTATAGAAATACCATCCTTTTTATGTTTAAACACGACTGCACTGTTGAAATAAACAGCTTCATTACTGACATCTGCTTTTCAAATATCACTCAGGGACTTAATGAAACATTTGCAAAGTGCTGTGTTAGATAGAGGGCATTTTGTGAAAACAGCATGGGACTGTAGTGTTTCTTGGTCTCGTATAAAATACAGCTGCAGTTGGTAGAATACAATCCAAACTATATGCAGTGTTTTACACCATACGTTATACTTGGGTTCTCCTCTTATTGGCTGTTTCAGACTGGGTGCTTGAAATCCAGGCCAGAAGATGACAGTGATGTGAGTCTGATTGTGTGATCAGTCAGATGCATTTCAGGCTTTCACTGTGAACAACACAGAGTGCAGCTACAGTTCCATAAAAAAAAACTTAGAGAATTAATAGCAAAAATTGGTTTTAGGCAAGAATTGGATTGGCCTTGTAATGATGTCAGCCAGCTCTCTTAACACCCTCCAGAATAAAATGCAAAACGTCCTATTACAATGTAATAGCACCTATGCAAAGTTGGTTTGCATCATGAGATACCATAGCATAAATAAATGCAATTTTAAAAAAAGAGAAAAAAGTAAATGCCCTGGAATACATGAAACTGAAGTACTTTGTGTTGAGTGACTGACTATTCTCATGACTCTCTTACATCATATATAGTTGTCATTCTTCAAAAAATATTTTGACAGCTATATTGTATGTCTTAATTAGTCATTATAATCCCAGTGTTAACTACCTTTTCTGTATCATTATCGGAATATTCCCTTTTTAATGCAGGGCTATGTTAGGCAAATTTAAAAATATATATTCTACTTCTGATAATTTATTAATTATTAATATTTAATCAAGTAAGTTTTTCATTGAAAATCAAATGTCAACATTTTTCTGCAACAAAAATATCTGAGAAAAATGTTTTGAAGTTAAATATAGATGTGAAATGAACAAGACAATACTGCTGCTATTCATTGTAGTGTTATAAATGTGCTCTGCTTGCAAATATTTTTAGCATCTCAGAATTTTAATTGTGTGTTCATGTCTTTACTGTCAAAACACAGTTTGCAACATATGGAAGAAAACTGATAAAGTCAAAATTGTATTCATATTCAAATATAAACCAGTCTTTTCTTTTAAAATGTGAACTCCTGGAGGAAACCACCAGCCTTATTGATTGCCACTATATGATAATTACCCACTGCTAAACAGGCTAGACAAATAAACAAATATAAGTATAACAAGTATAAGGAAAAGAAAAATCTCCCAACGTAAGAAAAAACTCAGAATAAACAATGATAAGAAGCTGCAAACAACATGTCAAACTGCAGAAATGTAAAAGGAAGGAAGTACAATTTAGAACTGCTCGATCATTCTGCAACTGATACCTGTGCTGCTGATTATTTCTACTTATTTGTGGAAATAACACTAGTTCTTTTTGAGTTGAAATGATAATTGGGTGGTTCCAACTCTAGTCATACCCTCAAAAATACTAATCTGTCACATTTTTGTAACATTTACAGGTTTATAAGCTTGTCTTTTATCATCCAATTTTGCCACAGAAAGCACTAGGGAAGAAAGAATTAATACAATTGAGGGAAGAAAAAAAAGTCAACAATATTTATCTTAGTCTGCTTTGCTAAGAGAACATCAACATTTAAATCCTTTCTTTTTAAATGAAGATAAAAATCCATTTTTTTTTATTAAGGGAAACAAATAACTTGTTTGAAAAACATGTAGAAATTGATAACTCATGCTGGGGCCAGATTTATGTGTAAATACACTAATCTGACTAGTCTCAGCTCCTGAATGAGACTGAATCCTGAATGTCAGAGTGCCTCAGAGAAGCACTACACCTGCAGTGAGAGAGTTTCTTTAAATCTCTGCCAAATTTCCTTTTCTGTGTCTTTGGAATAGATTAACAGAATCTTTAGGCATCTCTCAGCTTGACAAGAGCACAATAAATACAGAGGACTCCTCAGCTTTATTCTTCTGTAGGAGTTTCAGGCAGTGAAGGATAAGAAGTGGCTGTTTAGGTAGTAGTGTATTTTATTTTTTCATTGGTGCAACAGAAAAGTTTCCACTAAACCTCCTGGCTTAGAAAATAAAATGCTAAAAACCATGGCTCTTTTTCATCAAAATGAAATAGATTTCTACAACGTTCATTTCTAAAAAATTGATACAGGGAAAACATAGTAGAGCTATCTCTCTCTGTTATCTTCCATTAATTCCATGTCATCTGAATTCACTTAAATTTCGTATCAATAAATTCCAAATCCGCTCTTTTTGATTTATCAATATTAGAGCTTTGGAAAGTCAACTATTCACTTAGTTAAACACATGAATATACATATGTGCAGCGTCACTCAGCCTTAAGGAAAATAAGAAGCTTATTTTCCTTACTACAGTCAGCAGTGTGTGACTACATAGAAAGCAAGTTACATGAAAAATACAGCATTTTCACACAATTATTGAAGTAAAATTCCTCTTTATACATCCAATCCAAAGCTCACCATAGTCCTTATTCACTCTGCAAGGTTTCAGATCTGGCATAAGAACACAAAGAAAAAGACTTTCTCTTCACACTTTCTTTTTTTTTTTTTTTTTAATTAAAAGAAAACAGTGTACCTTTTTTTTTATAGCATTTTGTGTGAATGAACTTTGCTCACCTACATTCCTTAACAGACTCAGTAATAAGACTTTTATTAATCGTGAACTTGGCAATGTTTATAATAAACATTTTCATAATCTGGTACATTATATGGTATTGTATCTTTTGAAAACTTGAAAATATTCCAAAATTCTGAGGTGTTTCATCAATTTCTGAACTCTCTGTGGTTTTTTAATAGATATGTTTTATGACACACAGCAAAAAGAACTCTAGAGTTTCAGAGTTTATTTATGTGAATTTCTCTTAAAATGTGAATTTCTCTTAAAAGAGAAAAAGATACTAAAATTAACACAACCATCAGGTTCTTGTTCTTCAGAAACTCTACTTTTAGGAGTAAGCCATGCACTAGATGGATAACAGGAAATTTATTTGGTGTCTTTTTTCCTAAAAAATTGGTCTTTACATTTAGAAACATGACAGACATAAATACTGCTGAAGGATAGTGAAAGACAAAAAAATTTATGCTGCAGTGTTTTGTATGATACAGAGAAAGGCTCGTTGATTTTGAAGGGATGAAGATCTGGGCCCAAACAAAAATCAATCAAAATGCCAGTGGACCTCAAAGGGAGAGAATGACAGACTCTCAAATTAGAAGCATGATAAAAATGCTACTGTCACATCTGCTTCATTTCTGGCTATTGCCCTGCATATTTTTCTACCAATTTTTGAATTCTGAGCATGCCACAAAAGGAAGGATGGTACCCCAAAGTGTTTGCCTTAGCAAGGTCCAATAGGCTTGGGATTTCATAAGAAGATTCATTTTGTACAGAGTACTCAGAGCTTTTGGTTGAATAACCCTCCATGGCTGGTGGATTGAAGTTGCTGAGCTTTGCAGAAGCATGCCAGCTGCCCCAAAAAACGTGTGTTCCAAGGAAAACAGGCTTTTTTTATCTCCACAAAGAACCAGTAGTGACATCTTTTCCTCTACTTCCAGCAAACCTTCCCAGATGAAATCAACTCTGTAAGAGCAAAAATAAGCATATTTCTGTGACAGCTTCTGATGTTATATACACAGTTATATACAAATTACATACAATCTTATGATTGAGTTTTCACCCAAGACTGAAAAATAACACCTTCAATGTCATTTTAAGAGCTTCACAAAATTAAGCAGACAGACAGGGATGTGTTTTTGGAGCAATGTTCTTCCTAATCATTAACCCAAAGCGTCTCCTATCCCACCTGTGTTTGCAGATAGTCATTTCCTGACTGAGGGATGGTTTTTATTTGGTCCTTGTACAATGCTGAGCACATGGCCAGGCAAACACATTCTCTTAAGTGCATAAAAAATTTCTTTGATGTTAAAACTAAGCTGGGTTTGCTGCCATTAGGTAATTCATGGGAAAAATGGACAACTCACATTATCTTTTCAGGAAAAAAAAAGATGAAACATTTCAGTTCCTTTAAGGGAAGAAGCTAAAATAGTTTTGCAGGAAAGAAAAGCTTGTGCTACTTATGAAGCACAATCAAATTACTAGATACTTACACTGAAGCAAAAATTTAAAGTAAACAGTATTTATATGTGTTTCTTGGAATGATTATAACCTTTTTTACTATCTGTGGCATTGGCATATAGTTTATTATTCTGATAAAATCTGTTGTGAAGATATTTCATTGCTAAAAATGACAGATATATAAATGTTTTTCCTTTTATGTCAGTGAGATTGTGCTCTTGCTCTTTTTGAAACCATATCAGAGAATGCTCAGAGAGATGCATCACTGTAACAACACTCAGAAAAAGTCAGTGTAAACACAAAGGGAAGGGTTGAATTCCATTATTAATTTTCACCTACATAAATTCCTATCAGGCTTGTCTATCGTTCTGTGCAAGTTGTGAGACAATATGTTGTTTGAAGTGATACAGGACCTTGGTATCCTGCAAGGAAGATTATAAAGGCTACACAAGAATATATTTCCATGTTGGTACAAGGCAACAAATGGGGAAAAATGCATTTTAACTGAGAACTTTTTAATATCAATGTAACATTTCATAAAAGGGATAGATCTGAGGGGAGATGAGAGACATTTTTTCTGCTAAACACACGCTAAGATAAATTTATGCTTAATAGTGCGATGGTAAGACACTGAATTTATGTGAAATGATTTTGAGGCTCTTGTCTCTTACTGGTCACTATGTAGAGATAATTATGGCGACCGAGGTTAGGCATGAAAGACTGGAAATTTAAAATGACAAAATTTGGCAGAGAAAATTACGTTGTTTTTCACTGCTACCACATCTTTCATGAACTTATGAAGGTCCATGGTAAAACAATAATGCATCTTCTACTACCATGTAACCACATTAGAATCACACCAAGAGGGATAGGAGGGAATATTAACATTCAAGAATAATAATATGGAGGCTGTGCATGTACTCTGCCTTAGTTACATTGCTGAGTGAAGAAAGTATAAAGAAATAAGCCTTGACTTAGTGGAGCTGTGCTCAGGAACAGAGCCTGACCTGAATCCTGCTTTGGACTTGCCAGGAGACTCCGTGGCTTTCAGAGAAGAGCACAAGGCCAGCCCAAGTCACAGGGGCCTCTTAGCATTTCTTGTGATCTGGCAGGGTGCTCTGAGGCCTGTACTGTGCAACCTCTTTCCTTCCAAAGAGAGGTCAAACCGAGGCCTATTTTTGTTGCTTGAGGCTGTTTTTCCTTGGTATTTGGTATTATTAAAAACATTCCAACTGCATGGGCTCCTTTTGTGGTTCTAATTTCCTTTTGGTTTCTTCAGTTCCTAAAACTGGTACTTTGAAGTGGTTGTTTTCCTCTCACTTATCTGAAACTCATTGTTGGATGATATAGAACATATTTTAGCCTTAGATTTATATTAGAAAATATATTTTTAGATTAAAATTTCTATGTTAATAACAGTACTGATTTCACTGATTTGTCTCAGTGCAGCTTACAAAGACAGATATCTCCCTCTCGTGTTAACTTGTGTTTGATTCGATTTGGGTAGACACTTCTCTCCTGCCAGGACAGTAGTGAAGACCAGATCTGTGGCAATACAGTGCCTGCCCAGCCAAAAGCATGTTGCAAAAAGTAGAACCAGGGGCCTTGAAATGGAGCTTGATCATTGGTGTATTCAAGCAAATAAATCTGACACTTGGCAGTTACTGTAGTTACTGGCTAAAATTTAAAATATAGCTGGTGTGATGCTGCTTCCATTTGATTTAAAAGAAATCTAGGAATTTTGACCACCAATGCACCTCTACTTACTAAGTTCTGCCACTTAATTATTCCCATTTATTTTAAATAAATTCATTCATCTTTTGTGTAATATGCCCAGCAACAGCTAGCAATGTCTTATCATAGAAACAATGTGGTTGTGTTCAAGTTATCATTAATAGGAGTGGAGCAGCCTCAGTTAAACTTGCTATTTAGAAAGCAAGAAAATTCTTATACACTCAAACCTAAAGTATAAACCTAAACCAAATATATTAGAATATACTAGAAGTTCATTAAAAATATATCAGTGTATTATTTCCCAATATCTTTCTTATGCTTTTACATTCTTTCTTCTTTTTTTTCCCCCTTCAGTTCAAAGTATTTCAGAGCATGGGAGGATGGTCTTATATCTCACTAGCCAAAACTTTTACAGGAGACTGTGCACTGCAAGTATTGGGGCTTGAGGCTACCTGGGGGTGCCTGGAGGTGCACAGGCTGCCAAGACAGTAGTGGAGGGTGAAGTTGCATCCACCATGCTCTAGGTAAGCACTTGCTGCTGTAAACTGTATCTCCAAAGCCACTTCCAGGGTCTTCTAGGGAGAAAGGTTATAAGAACATTATAAAGCGGAGCCAAGGAGCAAGTGGCATGTGTAACCAGGATCTAGTTCTCACGTTTATTCCCTGGCCCTCTCTCGTAAGGGTAGCATCCCAGTAAGACTTACTATATAGCGTGTTCGGTGGTAGTCTGAAGACTCTAAGCCTAAAAAAAAATCACCTTCAAACTTGATTCAGTATAATGTCTATAGGTTTGTGTCTACATGTACACAATCTGACCTGAAACCAAAAGAAAACATTAACATCTTGGAACAGGCTCATAAAACACCTGTAAATGCAATTATTTATTGTACACCTCTGCTCTTGTCTATACATGGGAGAATATTGGAAAAACTAGCGGTTGAGCCTATGAGGTGAATTCAAGATACAACATCTCAATTCTTTCATTTAACTAGTTGTGTTTGTCTCATAACAGGCCAGTGGGGATTTTCAGTTACAAGAAGTGAATCTGTGCTTTCTCTTGTGCAGCCTGTTTTGTGGCAATGTTACAGAAATACCTACTGACATTTCAGTGATGTGATTGCTATCGGGTCTCAAATACTCCCATATTGCACGCCTGTCAGCATTCATGCCTCTTTTTTCCTCATTATGCTACCCCTCGAACACTGGTTTATCACAAAGGTGAATTAACCTGTCTCCATTTTTTGTATAATAACTGAAAACAAACCCCAGGCTGGTGTACATGGACAGACCAGCACACATGCATCAGCAGAAGAAGTGCAGTGCAGAGGCGACCATGAGACTACGCATCCAAACCTCTTGTTTCCTGTGCCTGACCAGAATCAGAGAATTCAGAGCCCTGCAGGTTTGCCATCTGCGTTAGAAAAGTAATAAGAAACACATTTGTTGCATCCCAAAATGTACTTTGTGGTGTGAGAACTTCCTCCCATGCATTTTCTTCCTCTGTCGTAATATTGCATGAGGCGTGTGCGTGTAATGAATCAGCTGGGAGGACAAAAAGTGAATCAAAGGTTTGCCAGGTATTTCCTCAGCTCCTTTTTCTCTAGTAAGTAAGTGGCCCTGCTGTGAAACACTGTGAAGGGAATAAAATTAAAACAAATTAAAAAATTCCAATTTTTAAACTACTAGAAGGGTATTTGTACTATGGCAACAAGGGGCATAGCTGTAGTTGATATCTGGAAATTAAAACAAAAAAATCACCTTGAGACAGCAATGCAAATTTTACTACTCTTTACAAAAAATAAGTAATTTAATTTTCACTTATTGAGACAGGACGAGTCTCAGGAAGGGCAACGCCGGCAGCGTGAAGAACTCAAAGCGCCTCTTCGGGCTCACCTGTTCGCCCAGG
>JAOXJK010000012.1:97771062-97790837 GCA_025774025.1 Xenus cinereus | reverse complement strand
GAGACATTTTGTAGATGCGCTGATTTCTCTTCATCTTCCAGTCATCAATGCTTTTAAGTGGTGTTTCTCAAGTGTCCTCTTGAGTCACCTTACTTAACTTGTTGCCTTGTACAAAATTCCACCAATTTTACATTGCATGGTTTAATTTAAAATAGAGAAAATATTCTTAACTACTTTTGCTTCTATTTATTTGGTGACAGTCAGAAAAACATAATAATTTGTTTATTTTCCTATATTTCTTTGCTTCAAATCTACAAGGTGTATCTAAAGGCATTAAGAATGAAAGGGGAACTTTGAGAAATTCAAGCTTGCATAATTTGAGAATTCCAAATTATTTAGGGAGTTTTTTGTTTGTTTATAACCTTCTAACTGCCTAAGTGAAAAAAAGTCACTTATTAAATTGATTCCTTTTGTTTCAAACCAAATCTCCTTTTCTGCTTCATAAAAGTTAGCTGATTAAATTCTCCATAAATCAAAATAATAGCCATTAATGACAGTAGAGGGGAAAAAAAAGACCTATTGCTTGGATATATTTTTTTTTACTGTGATTAAATCAAAAATCATCAAAACACTATTTCTATTACAGTGTAAAGATTTTTAACTTTTCATTTACATAGCCAAACTTATCAAGTTTCTGCTAAATCTTCTAAGGAAAAATATCCCAAAAAGTAACCAAATTAAAAGGCAGGTGACATCTTTTGAGAAATACAAGACATACACACAGGCAAGCAAATCTCAGTCATCACTGTACAGCAATTTAGAAAAAAATTCTAACAAGTTTACATCTGATGCTGTTGTTGTCCAGGTTAGTTACACAAAATAATTCTTTGCGGCCTTGTGAATTTCTAGATATATTGCTCTATATACCAAGAAAAAGAAATAATAGATCTTCCCTAAGAAGAGACTCCATGTTAACAACCAGATACTATAAATGTGAAAAACAGGCAGTAAACACTGAAAAATCACAGTAACGGTCAAATGAAATTGCCTTTCATTTCAGGGAGGTGGATTTAACTGACTTTTCACGAAAAATGTTTTTATGTTCACAAGTGGCCATGGTGCCTTTTATGCTGATCATGTAGTTCTAAAAGGAATGTTTACTTGCTTTCATCAGAGCACCATAACTGTTCTGAAATCAAGCCGGAGCTCTGAGGAGAAATGATGTCTTCCATTAGACCAATAAATATAGCTGGAAAAATCAAAGATCTTCAGAGCACACAAAACGGTGATCAAGCTTAAATCTCAGAAATGCTGAAATTTAAAATATTTTTGCTTGGAAAGGGGATCTCCATGTCAATCAAGGCAAATCCTATTTGTTCAGAAAGAGGCAGAAGATTAAATGGTAGCTACGTAATTTTTACTGACTTGCTGAAATCCAGCTTTTTCTTCCTCTTATTCCATACTGGTTAAGTGCAGTGGCTCACATACAGCCTGAATGCTCAGGTTTCCATACCATGGAAAGCAAATAGTGAGAGGGCTGCTGGGTGGCTGAATCTTTCTCCAAAATATTTGATTAGACTGGGTCGTCGTACATCCCAGGCCTTCTATTTTTTTCCCTAAATATGCTGATGAAGATAAACGGGGAGTTCTGCCTGAGTCTGTAAAGTCAGAAAGTGCTCACGCATTCACCAGTTAATGGTGCAGTGTGTGAGAAATCTGATCCTTCAGTTCCCTCATGTAAAATTTCCCTGTAATATTTCAGTAAAGAAAGGGGATGCAGTACAACCGCTTCTGATCTTGGTGTTGCCTGCCTGGGCTTCACTTCAGACATCATCAAAGGAGAGATTGTTCCCCTACCTTACCGAAGCAGGCATCACTCTGGTTGACTTAAATAACCATTACATTCATTGATGGATGTTAAAATGTAGTATAATGAATTTAAAATCTGTTTTAGAAGATTGGAACCTCAGAGTCAATATATGTACATTATATGCCATTAAATAACAAAGAATCATGAAAAAGGGATCTATTAATTTTCCTCCATTGTTTATTGAACAGTTTTCCATCACTCTTTAACAAGGTGCCTTCAGCTTTAAATCACAGTACATGGTTTAAACCACATACATCTAACAGTTTAAGCGAACTGCTAAATTTGCAAATAACCTGAAAAAAAGAAAGAGACAGACAGACAGAAAACAAGGAAGGAGGCAAGCAAGAAAGCGATGTTTGAAAATACAATATAGAATTAAATTTATTTGTCCACATGAAAGATTAAAATCCCATTGGAAAGAAATAAGATAAACTACTCAAATATTTATGAGTTTTCAACAGGCCACATCCATTAGCAAAAACAAATACGGCATTTACTTTTGACAGCTCAATTAAATCCTAAAGAATGAAGCAAACAGAACTGCTTCTTTAAGAAAGGAATAGAAGAAGCACCAAAAATGTTAGAGTGACATAGAGATCAAGTCCTTAATTCTCATTGCCTGTTTCCAGAAAGATATAATAAAATTATTAGAGATGTAGCAAAGGCAATTTTCTAAATATCATAATGGCTCAGTTTTGAGAGAACAAAGATCTGAGGTGGAAATGGCATTAGGTCACTGCAGGGAAGTTAAACACGTTCCCACATCAGAACCCTTCTTCACAGGGAGCTCTTTAGAGGATTTGTCTCAACTTCAAATGACTTAAGAAGAGGTTATGGAGTGATTTAACGAATTGTCTGGGCCAAACTGATCTTACCCGGGAGTCTGAAGACAAGAGTGAAGAACCTGAATTGCTAATGCAGGTGGCTTCTCTCTTGCTTAGAGCTGCTTAGTACCTGCAGCCTGAAGGGTGCCCTCTGTAGCCTTCTCCATGGCCAAAGCAGCTTCCAATGCTTATCTAAGGAATTACAATCCCTCAAGCCTGATGTCTGTTCTAGGAAAAGTATAAGAACCTATAGTGAAAAGTAAGAATAATAGATAGCTGATAAACACGATCTTCTAGAAGAGTCAACACAGGGTTTTTGTTGATTTGTGTGTGTGTGTGTGGTGGGGCTTTTTGGGGGCTTTTTTTGTAAGCAGTCCTGTAAGTTTATTGGACATATTTGAAATTCAGAGTACAGAAGCATATGAGTTAAGAATGAATCTCACAACCTGTGTTCTCTGACCCATGTATTTTTCTTCTGATCGAGAACAGATTGGATCAAGCTATGCCCTTGACACATATAATGGAATATTTTTTTCACGGGGGAAGACAATGTAGAGAGGCAGGAACCATACCAGTTTCTGTTGATGTTTGTTCTCTGGTGTCTATAGTATTTGTTTACAGTCTTAACTCCTACCTAGATCCCTTAGTCAAAGAAAGGTGTATTGAATATTATAGTTTATGGTAGAGCACTACCATGCATGCGAGGAGCTTTTTCTCTGCTTTTTTATGGAGGTTCTCAGCATACGGATAGGTGTTAAAGGTGTGGGGCTGGGCTGTAAGTGTTCATAAATCCTGGAGGGGATTTCCAGGATTTATGGACTTCATAAGTCATGCTATTAGATTCAAGCCTAAGTTTAACAATTATTAAGCTAGTAAACCTAATGTTAGTAGAGGAGGAAAGGATGGCAGATAACACATCAGTCTATCTTAGGACTCCGATGGTTTTCTCATTAAGCTGCAATTAGCAGACACGTACAATGGACCCAGTTGCAGTGACCCAGTCCAGGCTTTTTGCCCAGATTCGTCTTACTAATTTCAGCTGTCTAAAAATTAGGTATCTGATCTAAGCTAGCTCTCTAAGCTTCCTTAGTATTCAGCAGAGAGAAAGGCACTTCCTGAGGGTGATTCATGTGGCTTATTTTACAGAAGTGTTTATTACATGCATATGTTGGTTTAGCTTAATAACCGAGCTGCTAGGGTTTAAATAAGCAACTTCGTAGTAAACATGGCAGGGGGTCATACAAATTCTCACTGCTTTTCATGGCCAATTCACAATGTTGAAAGCAATTACGATCAAATCAAGAAGGAGAAGTAGCTTTTGAACAAACTATGTAGTTTTCATGCGTGACTACAGCAAATAAAGTAGCCTAGTTTCCCACAAATCTCTGTCTGAGGATACACGAATGCTGGCTGCAGCGCTGCTCTCGACTGTGGCAAGTGGTGAAATACCATATAGATTTTCTGGGGCAGGAGATCATGATGGCAGTCACCCCTGCAGTTAGCTTTTCTTGGCTGTTGATTTTTCAAGAATTTATTGGCAGTTTGGGGGTAAACTGGCAAACTGAGAAGAAACTGAACTATAGGTTCAAGTATTAGTGGGGATATGGAGGTAGGAAAGCTAGATGCACGCACACACACAAATAAGTACTTGTCCTGATCACATAGACCTCCTTTTCAGAACAGCCCATTCTAAAAAAGCAAACAATACTTCTTCAAGAAAAATGAGATGCTCTAAAACCACAATCTAATGTTTAATCTTCTCTCCCCATCAAGCTAATTAAAAATGCTTTGACTGGCCTACTTTCAACTTCAAGTAAGGCTGATGTTAAATAGCAGCTATCATAATCTTATCCACAAGACCACCAACATTATTCAAATGAAAAAACTTGTACGTGGATATCAAAAGCAGTGAGTTGTATGCAGAGAATGATAGAAACTTAGTAAATGAAGCAAAAAAAATTTACAAATCAGAATCACTAACAACAGTACAAAGAAACTCTCAATGACTAAGAAAAATACCAATGAACTAGTAGTATTGGCCTGTCATTGGGTAGGTTTAGTGGAGATCTTGAGAATAATTCAGAGAGGCTCAGATTTTTAAATGGAGTTCATGTTTTGTATTTGGGAAAAAGCAAACAAAGAGATTATGTATTCCTGTTGAAAAAAAATGGTGAATAAATATATGCTAACTAAACTGTCACTCAGAACAGGATAATCAATAAAGATAGAAGCTTCTAAACCAGCAGTTCTGGTGGGCTTCATCCAGCAGCTGGCCAACAAGCTCCCTGAGCTGGCAGAAGACTAGCATTACACCACTAAAACCAAAGTTGGGTAAGATAATGCAAAAGGTGATTAGTCCATCATCCGTGGCATTGATTCCAAAGCGATAGACTCGCTGCTGCAGGAGTCAGGAAGGACGGGGTTGAGAGGACTGAGGAGCAGAAACTTCACATGCTGACTGTGCTAGCAAAGGAAACATGATGAAAGAACAGGCTCTATGTGCTTTCACAGTTTTAAAGACTTTTTTTTCTCTGCTGCTAATGGAGTCACTTCTTGATGAGATTGCAAGTTTGGTTGATAAAGACAGTATTTTTGATGTACCAGACTTGTTCCTGTAAGGCATTAGACTTTGTGTTGCATGACATCTTGATCAATTATCCAGCATGGTACAGTATCAACAAGGCACTAATGAATTTAGGACAGATTAAATGACAAGTCCCAATAGTAATTATAAATCAGGAATCATTACTGAGTGGTTGTGTTTCTTGTGATACCCTGCAGAGATCAGTTCTGTGGCCTCTGACGCTTAACGATTTTATCCACGTTCCAAAAGAAAGTCACGTATCAGTGGCGACGTTTACAGTTAAAGTGGCAAATTAAGTCTTGAATTAGAGGGGTTTTGGTTAAGAAGGGAACATCTATTAACAACAGCTCTCTCTTTCTGCAAATGCTGTGGAATGCAGTCTATCAACAGCTAAAATCAGACAGAGCAGTAGATCGCTCTCTGCAGATCTATAAAGGATGTTTTAAAATTAGATTTCTGGTATGGTTGAGACAAAACTGTGGGTGTTGTGCTTGAAGCTCTGAAGCTCATTTCAGTTCTTTTTCCATCTCTAATCACTGTAAATCTCACTACAAAGAATAATGAGGTGTTTTCTGCCTGGTTAATAGTCTGATACGGCTGATATGGCTCACTGCAGGCTGATGGGTGCTGGTGCCAGCATGAAGAGGGCAGGGTGAAAACATGGCAGAGAAAAGCAGCTCTGGGGAGGGCAGGACCATGGTGACTGGCCACCACAGCCGCTCCTCTGAAACTGTCTCTTCCCAGAAGTTTCCTCAAAACCGTATCCACAATATAAAACACATAAGCTCAAAATACTATTTTATTTACTTGTGGGAATAAATGCATGCAATGAATGCCTGCAGAACTAACACAATTCTCTCTTGAATGCGAAGTCAAGAGCATGGGCTTGATCCAGAGCGCGAGCGCAAATGTGGCCTCTGACACAGTCTATTAGAGGACACTAGCAAGGTTTCAACAGGGGTTTTCAGTGCCTAGAAATTTGTTTTTGTGCCCCTGTTTGCAGCTCTGTAGCTCCGCTAGCTGGCATTGGCAGAGGGCAGAGACTTGTCATGTTGCATCACAGGCGCATGGGGTCACAACCTGCGTACGTGGCATTCCTCAGGGTGCCTATTTTTCCCCTCGTACAGGGAGACAGCTGAGCATATGGCCTGAGATAATTAAGCTAAAGAAGTTTTATTATGATCCCATTTAGAAGCTAATCTCACTTGATATTTTAAATTGTTCCATTTTTGCACCGCTTCAACTATGTTGGCTTCGCTGGAGCCAACACAGAGACTATCTGCCGTCACTGTCTGGCAGTCTGTCCATCACTGATAAGGTAATATGACCTGTTAGTCAGAGCTACATGGCATGCTTTCTTTTGCAGAAAAGTCATTTTTAGAGATTCCTAATTTTTCTGTTGTATCTGCTCCTGTACTCTTTTGCTGTCCCTCATTTGCACCAATTCTACGGGTTTTTGTACTGAAGATTGGTGAAAAGACCAGGTGAAAATAACACTTTTCCTTTTAAGGATTGATCACTTTATGGAGATCATCGCAATAGCGAAGTGTTCCACAAAAGGTTGTACCAGCATGTCTCATAGGGAAAAGGCTTCTGCAGGGTCAGGAAAGATGGGGCTGAGAGGACTGAGGAGCAGAAACTTCACAAGCTGACCTTGTCAGCAAAGGAAACATAATAAAAGGACAGTATCCATGTGTTTTCACAGTTTGAAAGATATTTTGTCCATTACTTTCATGGCTTCTTTGCTTAGTAATAGTACAATATTTTTTGCCTGTTAAAATTAATATTTTAGCTGTTATAAATTATCTGCATCCTTATCAAATCCTTCTGCTTTAAAGTAGAAAAATTACCCACTTCAAAGTAGGAACATTACCCTACTCTCTGTTAGATAAATCACTTGCAAGGTACTTTCAATACAGAATTCATTTCAGAACAGATCAGTACAGAATTTCAGTCTGAGAATACACAATTAATTTAGATCACAGAGACATTTCAAATTAAGCCCCCTCACTGTGATATTTTAATTATACCAATTAGTGAAGTAAAACTTTAATGTATCAGGATGTCAACATTTCTAAGTGATAAATAAGATTGCTATGATCTAACTGGCAAATATTTCTCCGTATTGAAAATGTATCTAATGTTATGTGTTTTCACAAAGAGGTATGGAAAATTTTTCTAACTGCTTATAAAACAGAAAAATATTTACACTTTCTGAATGAGAAAGACTGAAGATAAGTAGCATGCATCTTCTTCAAAGATAAATAACTTGCATTAATAGAAGTGAATCTATCTCAGCAACTAATAGAAAATTATAATTTCCTTCTTTTCTTCTTGCCACTTTCCCTTTGGACTTTCCTTAGTAACTCAGTAGTGACTGGGGATATAAGGGACAGCTGTTAAAATCAATATTTAGTGTATTCAAAAAGTAAAAAAATTCATAGCAGAGCAATGACTTACCACAGAGCAATTTTCGGTAACACAGAACGTAAATTTTCTCTGCTTCCTTTTATAGATTTTTTTTTTTCACAAAGAAACAATAACATGGATATTCTGTCACCTAGATTTTAAAACAGTATTAGAAAGATCAGGCTTACAGACTCTTAAAACATCATGGTTAGGTAACAACAACTACAAACACATTTTTAATACTAAATCATTAGCAGAAATCACAACACTTATATTTGTATTGTCACACTTTTACTGAATTACAGGCATGCAGGAGGAAACCTGAGCTTAGTAATCATTATCTATTTCTACGGAAAGATTCTCACGGTACTGGACCTTTTGATATATAGTTTATTTTTGTTTATTTTTCTTTAATTTTTTATTTCAGTTGTGCCAAATACATTGCCAAAAAAAATCCTTCTTTGCTCAGAACTGATCCTCAAGGGTGAAGGACAGTCCTTTTGAAGGTTGGAAAGATTAACCAGAAGACTCATAAGCTGAAGTCCTGCATTGTGCAACCACATCTCAACCGTGAGATGGGCTGGTCCAAGCTTACAGCTTGCTCATTTTGGTAGAGGTGGTTCTGCCTTCTCCTTCTCCTTCTCCGTCTCCTCTCTGTTTCTCCTTTTCTCCCAGGTGTATGATCCCATCCCTCTCTAAACGGTGCCTGGTGGGCAGGGAGCATATCCAGCTTGCCATCCTGGCATATGTGTTTATTCTCTAGCTTATTTGAACTAAGCACAAAACTTCTTGCTTACATTTTACATTTAAGATGTAAGATGGTACGTGTTCAGCCATGTTTTACAATGCTTTTTTTTTATCTGGTGCGAACAATCCTTTGGTGCTTAATGAGCTAATTTGAAAGAAAACAATAAGACAATGGAGAAATTCTCAGAGGAATGTTTGCAGAAGTCTGTGACTGTAAATCTGTACCAGATAAAGTCTATAATTTCTGATATTAAAAATGAAAGCAAAGAACTGAAAGCAAGAACATCATGGTCATACAAGCAGTAAACATGCCCCACTGGGATTACAAATGCCTAGTACAGCCAGCTTGCTCTTTTGCAGTGACAAAAAGGGAACTGAAGCTTTAGAACTTGATTTCAAATAACAATGTTTTGTGATGACTAATATGACACTATAACAGAAGTAATTAAATAGTATTTCCAAGCTCAAGCATGTATAAATTGCTTTATTATTAAAGTAAAAAATGACTGAGAAATCTCATTAATTTTTATAGAAAACATTAATCAGCATTATTATAGACAAATTACTCAAAGTATGAATCTATGATATTTTTTTTGTCACTGGAACAGTAAAAGTTCTGAATGGTGACCTATTATTTGTTTATTCCTTATTAACTTAACTCCTAATGTAACTTGTTACATCCATGCCTCCTTCTCCTAAACAAAGATACAACTAATAGAAAACTGTTTTCATTCAAGAACTAGCTATGCATTAGCCTTGAAAGAGGAAATGCTGAACCTGATCTTGCACCATTTGCTTCTTTTACCTGTGTGTGCACTTGCACAGATTATAGCATGGAAGGCAGGAGTCTCCTGACTCTATATCCAGTGCCTTTGGATAGACATGAGTTCAGGAGTGATTGTCCTTGATGTTATTTACCATCTTTGTTTCTTGGTCTGGCATGTAATTTCAAGAACAGCCGATTTCCAAACATTCCACAAATATCTATCTGAATGACACTGTAATTCTTCGCCAGTAAACATACAATTACCTACTCTTCCTCTATGCTAACCATACCAATGCTTATGGATGTTGCTGTGCCAGAAATGTCTCTCTTTTTTTTTTTTTTGCCCATTTTAATTTCTGAAGTTCTTAAACTCTGCAAATAAAAAATATCAGCAGGGATACACTTACCGAATATCTCTTTTTCCCACCCATCAGCAGTCCCATATCTACTGTCCCACTAGTTCCCATTTCTGGCAATAACAGACCATGCTGGAGAAATCAACATGTGTAATATATAACTGAAATATGTCACAGCTCTGTGATAACTGCATATGAATCAAGTGGACTTTCAGATTTGGCCGCAAAGCTGCCTGTATCTAACTGAGTGATAACGGGATATCTGGTCATTTGAACTGCAGTCAAAGACAACTGGAGTTTTTCTCGAGTTGTTAGCTACAAAAATACCCTTTAAAGCCATCAAATCAATGACTAGCCTTGGCTCAAAAAAGGTGGTTCCTGCAAAAATGGTAAATTCAAAGCTCATTCCTGGACTTCGCTGCTAACAGCTTAGATGACATGCAGGAGAGTAACACATTGTGCCCTTGCAGCTCTCCTAATGCTTTCACATTTCACCTTTTGAATATTGTTCTCCCAGGAGTTCGACACATGAAGAAAAAAATACCATAGCAGGAATCAAAATAAAAAGGTTAGAGAGCAAATTAAATAGTCCTTGCCTCTAAACATCTTAAAAAAACATTACAGAGAACTACAGCGTGTGGCCAAGGGAAAGGCTGTTACCCCAGCCCAGGGATTAGCTGGTGAGGAAGCAGAAAGACAGGGCTGCTCTCAGGCTGCCTCATTAATGAGAGCTGGGGCAGCACAGAATAATATCAGCTGCCAACTCCGTTCACATCTATTGGCAGAGATAGGAAAAATGGTGTGGGTGGGGCTTTCTGTTCTCCTTTAAGAAAGCATCCAGAGTAGTCCCTTTCCTGGTTCTTTTCAATCTCTTTGGCGGGGTTCAATGGCTCTGAGGACAGACATGCACAGAGCTTTTGGTTGGTCCTCTGGTTCACAGAAACCACATGGTGACCCTCTCTGGAAGGCTATTTGTTTCTCAGCTGGAGTGGGTGGGAATGAACAACACACTTGTCAGGAACATTCTGGGGGAGAATTTACTGGCATTGCAGCAGCAGTAACACGGTTTGCCCTCCAAAGATCTGTCAAATTATGTTGTTATGAAAGACATTTGTCCTGACATGTGGCGCAGGCACTGCAGCTGAATGATTGACCCATGGGACTGATTCGTTCTTTATTTTCAGCTTGGTTGTATGTTTTCTCCATATATTGTTGTGATATTCCTGAGCACAGATTCTTCTAACAACTGCCTTTGGTTTCCAGTTTCTGCAGTCTTCAGCCACGTTTTGCAGAGTAATTTGCACTGCAAAATCAGAACCAGGAGACCTGAATTTCAATTCACAGTCTGTTAAATACTCCTAAATTATTTTAGGGTAAAACTAAGGTGATTTCACTGATGAAATCCAGAGGGGAATGAATTTGAGGGGTGGAAGAAACTAAAAGGCAGTTTTGCATGGCAAGAAGAAAAGGAATGAAATTACATGCAGCAAATTGCTGGAAGGAAAAACAAATCTATAAAAGTGTTTGAACTAAACACCAGACTTTGAGTCTTTGAGTTTAAATACTATCTGCAGTTCAAAACCACCAGATGATAGTAACCATTTTACTAAACAAACCAGAACTGAAGGCAGCAGTCTAGTTCCACGATCCTTTCCAGCCAGTCTAAGGGCATGGCACCACCAAAAGGGGGGAAGGAGATGTAGGAGTCACCACCCAGAGTTAAGTCCTGTCTTCCCTCATTTACTCTCCTGTCCATTAAAGAACTTGACTGTAAGAAAGTTTTATATATATAAAAAAAAAAAAGGATTTGTATTGAGTCAGATGGTCAAACTCATGAGACTATGCCATCATATGAGAATATACAGTCATGGCCAGGGGAAGTGTGTGATCTTTGGCAGCAACCTTATTTTAGTCCAGCTTAGATTGCCTGAAAAACATGTCTCTTATACTCATACCCAGAATGTTATACACAGAGGACACATATGAGTAATCTGCTGCTGGGCAATGTCTCTGCTGGGTCACTGACCACTCTTCTTCTGAACTGCAGTCCAGGAGAGCTCCTTTGGTCACTGAGCCTGGGAGGACAAGCCTCCCAGTCCGGCACCTCACTCAGTACACCAGAACAAGTGAAGCAGGTTGAGTCTGAAAACTGGCTTTTCTTGCTGGGGCAGGCAACCAGAAAATTTGTATTTCCATGGGATAATAGGAATAGATAGCAGTATAAGACCCAAGCCCCTGGCATATAACTAAAGTGAATCTATTTATTTATTCAAAACTTTGTGCAAATAGCCGTTCCTTATTTGTTTCTGTGACTGTCTTCAAAATGAATAAATCTGGGTCCTTGGGATAATAGATGAATGAGGGCAAATTTCCTATCTCCTCTGTGTATTTTAAAAACTAGTAGTATGAATATTAAATTCAGCAATTATGCAGTCAGATTTTTATTGTCATTTTTATATTCACCATAGAATTGGAATAGCAAAAGCAACTTCAGCAATGTGACAGGGTAACAGTATCTGTTCCCAGATGTGTGTCTGAATTTATAAAAAAGAAATGGCAAGCAGGAACAGGAAAGACTGAACATGGGGAAAACCCCAATCCAATGGCTTTATTTTTATAAAAACAAATGCTTTGTGAAAATTAGCTCACTCTGACTTATGCATCTCATCAATGAATTTTATGACTATTTTTTTATTTCATTCTTGGTGGTCATTATTATTAGTTTTGGATGCATTTTGAGTTTGGATATGCTCTGATTCTGTTTTTCTGTTCATTTTGGTGTAGAGACCAAAGTCTCTAAAAATTAGTTTTTCTCCCTGTTCCTTTTGTGGATTTGTTATTCAATTTTAAGTTACCTTTTAGAGCTCTTTATCCTTTTACATATCTTTTATTTGTACAAAAATATTTTCCTAGGGCTAGTAGCACCTCATGTTAACTTTTATTGAGTTTTGAGCTACTTTTCCCAGTAACTATACATAGACTTCTTATTTAAGGCCTCTGAGGAGAAAGAAACTCTCCGGGAAAGCTCAGGCAAGAAGGAGCATTGTGCTGACGTACAGCGGAGAGACAAGGGAGGGACAAAAGAAGGAGTGTTGCGTTCTGTGCTTTTTCATATTAGTTGGTCTTTCTGTTGAAATTCAGTGAGTGTACCATAGAGGCAGGGAAGAGCAGAGTTAAGATAGTGTGGGAAAGTCCAGATAGACAGAGGGGAAATTTTGAAACAAATGGTCACCCTAACCTAAGGAAAGAGTTTGCAACCTTGCACAAATCAGGAGCATAGGAGAAGAAAAGGCAAAAGAATTTGTTTAAAATGTTTCATTTAGGCAGCAAGGAGTTTGCATCATTCTCTATACTGCAGAAGCAGATGTCTACATGTGAACTACCAGAGCCAGATGGACAATTATCATTTTATTTTTGGTTAAAACTAGCTTGTAGGAGTAGATGGTGGCAGTTGACTCTTCTGTGTTAGGTGAAGGTCTTCAGGAGGTTGATCCCATCACTTGGTGCCTGACTTCAGACACCTAAATCAGCATTTTCAAACCTTGTTTTAGAAGTTCATAAAAAGCACTAGAATTTCAGAAGCATTGAGAAAGAGAAGCAATTTTCAGAAGAGTTGGTTTCCACCACTCCTGGCTATTTTTTAGAGTTTTTGAATGTTAAAAGCAATGTTAAAAACAACCAGACCTTTAGATATTTCTTTTTAGACTCCCAAAAAAACAGGAGACCTCCCTTCTGTCAGTTTGTCTTAGGTTTATCCCACCCCAATTCCATTCTGCACATGTTATTACTGTGTTTGAACTTGAATAAAATAGCCTGAGGAGGAACAGAGTCTACAGAGACCTGGGGTTTAGAATAGATTGAAGAGATTACTTCAATCCCAATCTCAGCAGCAGCTGCATTTGGGCTGCTATAATTCACGAAAATGGGAAAGAAAGCCTGTCTTCTGCCTCTGTTGTTGTCAGCTTGTTTCTGTTTTGAGTTGTTTCAAACTCAAAGGTTTGAAATTATGAACAGAGTTCAAGAAGTGAGCTGAAAATGGATGAAGGCTGCGTTAACTGCTTATAAATACCATACCTAACACCTGTGGCGTTTATATGAGATGTGAGTTTCTTGGCTCAGATACCTGTGAGTGGCAGCTTCATTAAATGGATTTATCTGTGTTTTGATCCAACCCTGGAATATCTGTCATTTTAAGAGAGATACTTTAACTGGAATTTTATAGCTCACCTTCATCCTTTACTACCTGAGAAAGATCCAAGTTTGATGTCTGTGACAATGCATAGTCACCCCTTTCCTTCATTTGCTTCAAAAATAATAAACAAGAAGCAACTGGGGCTGATATTGCTTAATCTTGTTGACATCATCCACAAGAACGGGTCCAGGAAAGGCACACAATCACCATATGTAGCCCCTGTGTCTGGGAGAAGCAGCAGCAGCAGCCACCACGAGAACTAGGTCACGTTTCACTGGAGTGTTGTAGTGTGTTGAAAACAGCAGTGAACCATGAAGAAATTTTGAGATTTCAGTCCTGTGTCAGCTGTACCCAGCTAGCAGAACTGCTCTTTCCAGAGTTAGTCATCATAAAGCACCTGGCAACCAGCTACATGTGAAATTACTACGTGAGAGAAGCTAGTAAAAGCACAAGGCTATGTTTGAAAATCACGTTCCCGCACTGGCTGCTATCACACTGATGATGTGGTCCCAGGGTAATCAGATTCGTGATCTGCACATTACTGTTTCCCAGAAACACTCAACACACTGCATGGTGAGGGGTAAAATGATGGTCCTTTTTTCCTTAACAGATTATATTGACTTTAGGCTGCATGGGGGCTGTAAATTCCTGGTAAGGGTCACATCTATTATGAAGAAATTCTTTGTTGCGAGAGTGGTGAGACACTGGAACAGGTTGCCCAGAGAAGATGTGGATGCCCCATCCCTGGAAGTGTTCAAGGCCAGGCTGGATGGGGCTTTGAGCAACCTGGTCTAGTGGGAGGTGTCCCTGCCTACGGCAGGGGGCTTGGAACTTGGTGATCTTCAAGGTGCCTTCCAACCCAAACCATTCTATGATTCTATGATTCTATCTATTTGGGAATTTTCAAAGCTCTCAGGCATTGCCATATGTCACACATGCCTGTCTGTCTTGGATAACCAACTGGACTTGCTTTTGCTCTTACAGTGCTTCCTCCTACCCTGCTTATCTTTACTGCCAAATTCAATCATTAGTCCTAGCTAAGGGCGATCCTTAGTCCCTATATTCACCTGCAGCTTGACTCAAATATTTGTTATCAGACGTGCATTAATAAAGGCAATAATCAGCATCATGGAGATATAAATATTTTTCATGTGGTAGTTTGCCTGTGCCTAAAGTCTTAATATAATCAGTAATATCCAAAGCAAAAATTTTGATTTGTGGTATAGTGGGCACACTAAATAGGGTCGGTTCTCTTCTTATTTTACATTTTTAGTGGTTTTTCTTTCAATAACTACAATTAATTCATTGGATCCTACTGCTTGTTTTGGCAACAGAACTTATGAAAATAAGAAGACTATTTGGCTTGGCATTTCTGTTCCTGGACATTTCTACTCCTGGATGACAGCAACTAATCACTGATGGTTCCAGTTGTATGGATGTTTTACAGCAGCACCTGCTACAGAAAATGAGTGTAAACTGAAATGCCAGGTTTTATTGCCATACCAGCTGATCAAGCAAATGTAGGCTGTTTATCAGATAGCTGGAGAATGACAGAGTTGAAGCTAATCAACCAGCAGCGAGGATCCTGAATATACCCTACCATGTCGCTCAAGGGCTATAAAATATCTGTAAATTCTCCCCTGTTATCAATTATACATATATATACATTATAATTCATGAACTATCTCCTTCAGAGTCTATAAATGGACTCCAAAGTTAATTTCCTGGAACCGGCAAAGAAAAACCCAGATGAGGTTCTGACTGATCTTGGATCTTCCCTGAAGTGACCGTTTTTGCAATGTGATTGATCTAACGACACAACAGTGAAACAACTTGAAGACATTAAGGGCTTGCACTAGAGCTTTTTTTTAAACATTTGATGTCTTTATTTGAATTTTTTGTCATCGTGATTGTTTCCTCCCCTCTCCAAATGATGCTCCGTTTGCCTTCATTTCTGTCAAGGCAGGTATCCCATTTTCCTTCTTCTCTCTGCACAGCTCCAACATTTAAGCCAGTGCCCATAGGGACACCTGGCACTCTTTAAGTGGCAGCATTCTTGTCTCACCTTCCCAATGATGAAACCTTTCCATTTCATCTTTCCTTAACAATATTATACCTATAATTCAACTTGCCCTACTTACCAATGGCATTTAAACAACAGTAATATAGGCACGGTATGCTTGTCCATTGAAATATTAGATACTAACACTCTTTAATACACTTATATTCATTTCTCAACCTTTTGCGTAGCAATTCTGAGGTTACACAACAGATTTAAAGTTACCTGGTTTATGTTCCAAACTGTAGAATCAATGTCTTCATGGAATAGCAAATTGTGAAGGTCCATTTCAGAAGATTGCTGATGACTTGTTACTACATGACTGTGTAATATATACTTTTTTTTTAACAACTTCTGAAAGTTAATGCCATCCCGATATTTGCTGGTGTCATAGACACCCACTTTAAAAATCTGGAACTACACTATCCACAAAGGAATAGCTTGGTAACTGAAATATTGACTGAAATGGTCTAAGTTTAACCTCTTTGTGTGGCGTCATTGGATGGATCATCTGTACCTCAGAAAAATTTGGCTAAAACACATTGAAAATCATTACTTCATAGCAGGCAAATGAGGCTTGCAGAATGTGTAGGAATGATAAATATCTGCAGTTTTGCAGTGCTCCCTCCTGTTTATAGAAAGCATCAGGAGGAAGGGGAGGGGAGAGACTTCCAGAAGAGAGAAAGGATGTTAACAGAAGTAAACATATTCCATATGGTTTTAATAATTTATTTTTCACAGAAAATCCATCTACTAACCACTAAACTAAAGCAAGCTATCCTTTTTCCCAAAATAACATTTCTGCTTTAAACCTGCAATAAGAAGGTTGCAATTATTTGCTGGTTTGTTATAAAGCAAGAAGCAGAGGCATGGCTGGGTACAACTTAGCAGTGTTTAGGCTTTTTCCTCTACCTAATGGATGATAATGGCCTGTGAAGTGCAGTAAGAGCACTCTGAAAGGCCTGTCTCACACAGGTGATGTTGAAATGTGCTCTGGGCTCAGAAATCATGCTGTAAAATATGAGCTACCTACAGGCTGTTCAGAGGTGTGAGCTATTTGATCAGCCCAGACACAGCTAATATTTTTTTCCCATGCTTTGCCTAATTCCTGTTCACATGCTTTATTTAATAATCTGTTATCATTTCTACAAAGACCATAGTATTTTATTTCATCTCCAAGAGGTATGTAGACCTTCCAGCATTCCCAAAAGCATCTGAGTTTATCTTGCCAATAGATTGCGGGAGGTGAATAGAATCGCAGCAAAATGTTCAATGTCTGACCGAACTTAATGAAAGGTATAACTCGTGGCAACGATAACAGTGAGGCATCCAGCAATGCCACAAGGCAAGCGATTTACAGGCTTTGCTCTGTTATCTCACAGAGTGTGTTTTGGAGCTGAACAATGCGCATAGTTGTTGTTTGATATGAACACAGTATCTGCTTACCTCTCGTAGCGATGGAGAAGTCAGACTCCCACCCTGCCGCAGAAGACCACGACTCCCTGACCGTCCTCACACGGGGAAGATCCTCTTACACTTCTCCTGCTTCACTACTGCTTCTTACCAGTGTCAGA
This sequence comes from Xenus cinereus, assembly GCA_025774025.1. NCBI lineage: Eukaryota > Metazoa > Chordata > Aves > Charadriiformes > Scolopacidae > Xenus > Xenus cinereus. The sequence goes on along the minus strand of JAOXJK010000012.1, from coordinate 97,773,516 downwards.
CACACTCCATCAGCGCCGTGGCTGCAGATTAACAAAATTGCTTCAAAATTCTGCTTCATATTTGATGCAAGCTCTAAGCCGTGCATCAGATCTTTTTACACCCTCACTGGAATACTGCAGTAGCAGTGACAATACCTCTGAGAGAAGAAGATCCCGAAGAGCTCCATACGCTATACCCTCCGGAAAGGTTTTGCCCAAAGAGGCATCATACTGGTGGTCCCACAGCCCCAGTGGACTCTACAGGCAGGGCAGGTGAGCACCAGAGAAGGCGTTCACAGAAAAGGTGCTGGGAAATTTCTGAAGTGTGAGCTGATTGCCAGGAAAGCTGCGGAGGGATGCTCCTTCTGGCCGCGAGTTACGCCAGCTGTTTAATCAGCCGGTCCTTAATTAGGTTCATCTTTGGCAGCAATCACATGAAACTGGGAAAAATCATTTCAGGAATTACTGTACAGTAAAAATAACAAGATACATTTCAACATTCCTTCTAACAACATTGCAGCTATGGGTTAGGGAGAATATTATGTGATAACTTTATCCGAACAGTCGTGTACCATGCTTAGAGTCTAACTGGCTTTGTGGAAAATGGACTAAATGGACAACAGCTGCCTGCTCTTAGCAAAAGAGTGGTTTCTTCATCAAAATAAACTTCTCAAAGTTGCAGTTTTTAACCCATAAATCATCCAATTCATTTATCTATGTACAAAGAATCAGTTTTAACTAATGAAACAGAGAACACACCTTTTTCTGTTGAAAAAAATTGCACTTAAATCTTCTTTACGATGTCATCAGGATCACAGTGTCATCAAATATTAACTCTGAAGGCACCTTAAGCATCTATAAGAACCCTAGGTGTTGAAAAGATTCATTACCTGGTTTGCATGTATTTCGAACCTAACGTGAATACCCAGCAGTGTAATGCTATTGTTATGTTATTAACATGAATCATATAACCTTTCTACTTATATATGTCTCATCTATATACATAATATGTGATAGAGGTTTACTCATTCTTATATCCAAGATTCCAAATACTGTTATATCTGTTATTACAAACCAACAAGCTAATCCTCTCAAATCCTAAAATCTATTTCCGTATCCAGTGTGACAAAAGGCTTTGAAAATGACAACAAGTATCATAGTGCTGCCATCTGTATTATTTTGACTTCCACGGTGTCTGCACTTTAATAACTGATATGTGACAACTTTAGAAAGTAGAAAACCCAGAGCTTCTTTCCCAGGGATATGTTAATAAAGTTTCTGGCTGCCGTTTAAATCCATTCCCATGCCTGTTTTCATGCACCAATGTAATCAGTCTCTACGCAGGGTGCAGGCTGAAGCAGCGTTAGTCAGCACGCTGCTGGCTGTTGTTGTTATGGCATGATTAAACGTATTATTCAGGATGGAGGATGAATTGTTACAGCAGCCGGCAGTTAGCACCCACTTGGATCTGTGGAGCCTTTTTAGAATATAAATTCTAAGCATACCTCCATATTAACTCTCATCTATTTTAAACAGTTAACTTTTCCATTAAAACAAATGCTAGGAGGAATATATGTGTGTGTGTATACACCATGAACTAGAAAAGCAGATGGGGGAGGATCATACATTTTAGGCAAATATTGTCACAGGCAATTGTGCTGAGTGAAACAGGAAGATTGGAGACCTTCCTGATGGTAATGGGAAGACCTACCCTTCTTGGTGCAATTTATGATTTTTTAAACAGTAGTTTGGTGGCAAGATCCAGCGGCTGCTTTCTGTTTTTTCAAATGGATAGCATACACTAAAATTTAAATTACTTGCTGAAAAACTTAATAATGGAGCAAATATGTCAGCTGCAAGTAGCTGTTGTGAAGTGTCAGAAGAAAAGGTGATTTGCCATGAGACTCTTGTAACCTTCTGAATCCACAGAGACGAGCAGGCTTCAGAGCTTTTTCAGCTAGAACATGATGTGTGCATACCCACACACCTATATATACACAAGCAGAAACATTTAATTTTACTGAAATGGAAGATCGAATTCAAATAGGTATAGCACTGAAAAACAGTTCTAATGAAAAAAAATGGGAAAAAAATCTGGATCTCATTTTGTATGCAAGGGGGAAATATAATTTGAACTCCTTCTCTTGGAGAGTGCACTTACAAAACTACCTAGTCATGACCAAAGATTTACATTTGCCCTATTCCCTGAAAAATTGTTTTATAATCCCAGGAATTATAATGGAAACAGTGAATTCACTACTACTAAAAACTGGATATCCATGTAAATAAACATCATAAATAAATTGTAGTACAACCTGTTAACTTGAAATGCACTAGGAAGAAACAAGAACAGTGTCAAATTTTGGTTTCCTGGCAATCTTTCTATTGTGTTTTTGTTCATATTATAAAAATATATCAGCTGTTCATGAATACAACTGTATTTTAACATATCATAATAATTTGTAAACAAATTAG
>JAOXJK010000012.1:97745296-97770962 GCA_025774025.1 Xenus cinereus | reverse complement strand
CCACTGTATTGTAACATATCATAATAATGTGTAAACAAATTAGGTACTTACAGAGCACACATTCTATTCCACCTATTTAGAATGTGAAAAAATGTAATGCAATATATACACACACTTTTTCAACAAATCATTTATCACAAAATTCTCCCATATTTGCTCTTGGCAATACATACTGAACTTGTTTATCAAGCCCTGTGTTATTTACATATAAAACACAAATTTGGATTCTCAAGGGACATTGATATTGCCTAGCACGATGGGGCTGAAATGGTGAGTTAATGCTGCCCTCTGCAGTTACTCTGGATTGAAAATCTCCTATTGCTCTTTTTAAATTAAGTTATTGTAGCTTGGAAAAACTCCACGGATGAGGTTTAGGGAGAGGAGCACAAGTTGTTCTTCTGCTCTAAAACAGAAGCAGGAAACATCTTTTTGAGGCTGAGAGAAAGACTGATATGCTGAAAACTCTTTTTCCTCCAACCTTAATGGAGGAAAAACTAAACTTAATTGAAAATTTCACCAAACTGTTCCTACCTGAGTAACTGAAAGCAAGCATGGATCATGCATTGGATAACTGCGCAAGGACATCAATCTCTGTGGCTTTCTGAGAGAGTCTCTAAGACCATCTGAACAGCTCATCCAAAATCTCTCTTCTTAATGTGAAAAATGGAAGGGGTGGAAAGTGTAGTATACCCCCACGGACATTTACCCTCGTTGCAAAAACATATGTCTCATTTCTACGTAATAGTTGGGGCCAGGAGAAACTATGATCGTCTGTCAGAAATTTCAGGCTCCAGCTTCTAGGTTTATGTAACTTCTGTTTTCTCTTACCTGTTAGCCTCCCCTGACTCTGGGGCTGCAGACTTCACCTACAGCACGAGAACACCGGTCGCGGGACAGCAGTTGAAACCCTGCTCTCCTCTAGCAGAAAACACGGTTATTATCCAGGCTGCATTGTATGCTTTAACCATTTTGTAATGAGGAGTCCTGACTACCTTGCTTTCCTACATTTCTATAGCACTTAATTTTAAGATTTGGCCTAGACCGTTACAAACTCAGGTTCCCTGTTGAGTTTAAAGATCCGGTTATTACCTTGTGAAATGCATGTGATAACTTGGAACAGTTGGTTTTTTCCACCCGTCGGGTAGGAGGCATTGCAAGGATAAAGAGGGTCTCAGACATCGAAGCCTGAACTCTATCCTCCAAGAAAGATTACAATAATGAGGAGGAAAAATAAAAGTTTACGATCATTTTACAAGGAAGATGTATGTATTGCAAAGTGGAGGAAGAAAAAGACAAAGGCGGGCATGTTGATTGCTCCCACCGTGTCACTGACCCTGCTGCTTAGAGCTACAGCCTTTTACAAATACAGATTTATAACTGTACATCCATTGATTTAAATTAAATCTTACACAATATTTGAAGTAGAAATAGTGGCTTTAGCTGGACGACTAAGTACAAGGTACAAGGAGTTTTCTGGAGACCACATTGCCTTCATTTTATGTGACAACTTTCTGAGTATCCTTTATTTTCCATGCCAGTTTTCCTGTACTTCATAAATGGAGCTGAGCTGCATCTCCGTTTTGCTACTTGCTATGAGCATTTTCTTCCCACTCTGCTTTTCCTATGTTATTACCATGATTAGGCACATGGAATCCGAATACACATCTCATTATATTCCTGTTTCCAAATTCCAGTTTTATATTTTGCTATTCATGATCCGTTAGAAACTTGTTAACAATTTTCATTGTATTCTGAAGACACTGCTGGAGTTGTATAGGAGGATGTAACAAGAAAATACTGAAAACAGTAAATGTGAGCATTCTCCAACATAGCATGAGGCTACAAAGCCAAATTCTACTCTGGTTAATACTGATAAATCCCTAATAATTCTACTGAAATCACACTTTCTACACCTCCTTGCACTGGTTAATGAAAGAGAATTTGTTCTATTGGTTTTAAAGCACAATGGGAACTTTGCCATTGTCTCAAATAAGGGCAGAATTTCACCCAATTTCAGTTCTATTTCCATCATAATAGGTAGATTCCAATTCTGATATCATATTCACTTTATTTATTCTTTAATGAAGCCAGTCATTTGTTTTAATAGTCATTTTATTCTTTAGCTTTCTTTGAAACAATTGCAAACATCATTATGATGAAACATCTAATGAAAAGATTTCATGAAAACCATAACGAATTACGGATAATTTAAGACAAGAGCAATCTACACTATATTTCATTATCCCAATGCACTGCAGCAATGATATTGTACATCTTTCCATTAAAGGATTTGCATCCTTCATTGTTAAGATGTGGCTTTACTGATACAGCTGGAGCTCTTTCTATCTGATACCATATTCATCCTAACATAGTGCCTGAAGTCTATTACATTAAGGCCAATATCCCTAACTGAGTTAAATAGAAGCATTAAAGTTTCTAAAATCAATATGAGAGAAATTAAAAATTATAACCATATGATTTAATAAGCTTTGAAATATTTGCAATATACAATGCCAAAAAATACTCCGTAAACTTAATCTAGATGAAATATATTCACTCTCCCAACAAGACTGAAAATGAATGCTTCTCTTGTGCATTAGATTATTAACACGCACTAAACACTAAATCATACCTTGCCTCTTCCAAAAACTGATTGATTTCTGCTCAATTTATGGCTCAGGACATCTCTAGATAACATTGTTGTCATCAATTTTTTTATTAGTCTGTTTCTAAGCTGTCAGAAGGAGGTCCTAGCATACACAGGGACACTGCTTTACACAACCCTTAATGCAGACCCATGCAGGAACATTTAAGAACATGTCTGTTTTGCGTAAGGCCCCTTGAAATTAAATGCTTTTCCTAGATAGTAGAGTTAGTGCAAAACAGTGGGTAAAAGGATTTGTAATTTTTTGAGATGATTAATCAGGAGATATTGAAGCCAAATTTGCTCTCTTTCATACTAATTTTTCTAATATGTTTGGTTCTAGTATATTAGTAAGTTAGCTAGAACTTACTTTAATAGCTTGTAAACATTTTCTAACATAGCCACATTCACATCTATAGTGCTATACCGATAATAGGTGTTAACAGTGAATATTTGGTATCAAAATAATGGATTCACTTGTTTTGCAAAAGTACATCATTTGGGGAGAGCTACCTTTCATAAAGCAGATTTGAATTTGCTGATGTGTAATATATCATGTCACTGCTATTTTTTGGAAATAGATGTATATTTATTCTGTTAACAGTGTAAATTATAAAAGGTGAATTTAAATGTGTAAACAAAAAGTGGTTCTCCTTATTTGAATATTCAGTGGCTTCCAAGTTCTTGGGAGGATACATCCTTCCTAATAAAATGCAGAATAATTGAGAGAGATGTTATTAGACTGTAGATACAGTGATATGGTTATTATCCAATTTTTTTGAGTGACTGCCACTTAGAAAATCAAACCAAAAAAAAGAGGCGAGACAGCAGTGCGTGCATAAAAATGCTTGAAGTAGAAAAATTACACATATGCTTTTTCAACATAATGAAAGCCGATAGAGCTCTGAATTCAAGTAATGGTGCAAGAATTAGTCTAGGCTAGGCTGAAACCTTGCATTTGAGAAAAAGTAATCTTTGACAAAATAACTTCCAAACTTAAAGCGACATATAAAATGTTGCTAAGATATCTCTTGCCTCTGCTTGGCCCCTAAATAGTCAAGAAAACTTTCTTTGTCAGGAAAGCTCTCCCCACAAGCAGAAATACCTGTGCAATGGATATCATTTGACTAGTGTCATGCCCTACAAACCCACTGATTCATATCCTACTCTGTCGCTTTTAAATGAGCCTTTCAACTTCAGTGTATAACCTGAATCAAAATAAACCTAATTTCTCTTTTGTTGCTCAAACCACCCCCTAATACCTACAATCTTTTCAAGATAGTAAAATCCGCAGAGCTGCAATGTCAAACTTTCAGCAGGCCTGAGGAGGCAGGAGCTTTTTGTAAGTAATAATAAATAATTGCTCACTAAAGGCCGAGCTTAAGTCTGGCCTTCTGCTTTTGAAAGGAGCCAAAGCCTCTGAGTTGGGGCTGGAGCTGGGAGTGTTACCAAGTCCTTCAGGACTGAAAAAGCCTTGACTTGAGTCTGAGCTCTGCCAAGGGTCCCATTCATACCCGGCTTTTGTAGGTACGTGCCACCAAGCTTCAAATTCCCTGGAGAGCTTCTGGACGAGTGCAGCATCAGCCTGGTGGGCCGTGGCCACAGCAAGATTCAGGGATGCCCAGAAGGCGCTGGTCCTCTGCTTTAACTGGGGTTTGCTGCGCTTGGGATGAATTTGATGCGAATCACCTGGAAGAAGGACTGGATCTGCAGCACGCACCCAGCTCAGCCTCAGCTAACTGGGGAGCTAACATGCAGAGATGCTGATGTTAGCTGGTGCCATAGCGCAGCTGAGACATTCGAGGGATCCTTTCAGACTGAGGGAAGTTAGAAAAATCTTTAACTGAGCAGCATCCAGTTTTATAACTGTACCCTCTCCCCCTTGTCAAACTCTGCTATTTAGAGTATTAGATATAAATTGCTGGGTGTGCACAAAATTGCTCAAATTTTGCAATCACATCATAAGCTTTCATCACCTTTTCATATAATTGGTTTATTTTGCTATAGTTATCCTTCGGAACTAAAAATATGAGTATCTATCTGTTGGATTATAATGTAGTAGAACTGTGCTTTTTGCATTTAGGTCTTTTAACATTCAAGAGTAATTACGATAATGATTATGAAATTACCTAAAGTTAAATATGTTTTATTTTTACCATTGGATAATAATCTTCAGGTATCATTTTCCTTTTATTTAAGCTCAAGCCGGGCAACACAGGCATTTGGGCCACTTTCTAGCCAGCAATCTTTGCTACTTACAATCCATTATCATTGTGTTATTCTATGGCAATCGCAGTGATGTTGAAAGTATTTAAATGCCTTAGACCTGACAGTATGCCAGAAATGAGCCAGTAAATGTGCACTGAACACCATGCAAACACCATCCTTATGTTTGGTCTACCCATATACTTATGTGTAGGAGATACATGTTTCTCTGTTTTCTGTGAGGAATAATGCAATTTTAAGGAAGAAAGGCATTGATGCTGGTATAAAAATTCACACCAAAGGTCTAGAAAAGTGCTGTATGGTTTTTAGGCACTTCAAATTGCACCTCAATGGTGACACAAAACTTACTGTTGCCTTTCTGCCAATCCACCATGCTGTCACGTTACCCAGCCATGTGGGAAGCAGGATGATGGCCGAGCAGTCACAAGACCAAAGGAAGCAAGAGTTTTAAAGCAGGAACTTTCTTCTGTGGGATGCAGGCACTCCTTCAGAAACAGGCCCCACATCTGCCCCCCTCCTTTCAGGTAGAAGGCAGAGGATTATTTAAATTATGCTTGATGATTATTTAACTTCTATTTGTTCTGCAAAATTGCTATTTCATGAAGTATTCCTGTGTGGTTGTGCTCTCCCATATATCTGCTCTCTTGTGTTTCAGCAAGTGCTGTGTATGTATTTGGGAATGGTAATTGGTTGTAAATTTTCCATTTGTGAAGAAATTGCAATAACTGAACACAGAAAAGGCTTCTTTGAAAAACAAAACCCACCAGAAATCCTGGCTGGAGAAATCTGGTCTGGCATGCAGTTACAGCAACAGTCCTCAGTTTCTCTGAAATGAAAATTGGATGTGAGGGGGGCAGGGGATATGGGAAGGGTTTAACCAGCACAGGGAAGTGGTGTTCTGAAGTTGTCTGTCCTGTTAGAGAGGGATAATATGGCTCCAAATGCTATGGCATATAATGAAGCACACAGGAGATAAATCCATTAAGAGATTTGGATGTAATTCTTCATAAAAGAGTCTACATGTCATAATGCAGAGCCAGACAGAGCTAATACAGCTGTTACAGAGTACCTAGTGTAAGGGTCTGATATACCCCGACTCTTTGACTTATTTCCAAATCTTGGACTTGTCTTTAAGGAAGGCATAAAGGCAGTCAAGGTGTGGGATGGCTTTTCACTCTGACTTGGGAGATGAGAACTGCTGCTGGATCTAATTGATCCTAAAATATTATAAAGTTGTCTGTGGTGTGTGATTTAGCCATCGAGCATTTTTTATAAACTCTGCATTTATTTTTGCTGAAAAGCTTCTTTTGAAGCAACACTTAGCAACTTTTTCAATGCCATGATTTTATTTGTAATAAACAAGTTCTGGTGGTTAGTTAGTGACAAATGAGCAAGACTTGAAATGTTAGGTACTGCTCTAGAAATTCTCAAGCTTCAAAGTCCATGAGTACTAAAGGTAGGATTTAACAGGTTCTCCTTGAAGCTTGAGAATATTGTTGGAGTTGTACCTAGCATACCAACAGCTGCTTGGTTGTCATGACAATTATATCCACTTGATGGCTTCCTCTTTTTAACTTATTTGAAATAACGCCCACTAATTTATGAGTATAAGCATCTTACTAGGAAGGAGCAAGTTAGGATTACTTTAGCATGCATCTGTGGCATTACTGGCCTGGAAAAGGTGTACATCTCATAATCAGCCTGCTGACCGGTTCCCTGCATGCTGGGATTACCTTGGTTTACTTCTGCCTGAGTCTATGATAGAGGATCCTTTCTTGTCCCAGCTTCATCAAGGAACCTACGTTCATATTGGTACATCCATTTAAACAACAAAACTGTTTATTCGTTTGGCTTATTTGAATTCTCTTGTACCAGGAGCTTGCTGTATTTTATACAGAGTAAAAGTGATCTCTCAAAAGAGTGAACTTGGATCAATTCAGGGGAGAATATTAGCATTGCATTGTTGAAATACCCAAATCCAGACAAATTACTGAAAGATTTGTTTCCATAGCTGGAAATGCAGATAACATGAGAGACTCTGTTTCTTAATAAAAAACAATTGTTATAAAAGAATAAAAATGAAAGATAACAAAAATGAGTGTGTCTGAGGATTCTGGTTACAAGTCCAGGATTCCCATTTGTATAACTTGCAGGCTAGAAGACAGTCAGAAGGAGCAGAGCTGATGATAAGCAAAAAGAACCGATGTTAGCCTGGATGGATACCAGGCTCCTAGACTATCCATTTCCCATCATTTTCCTGTGTTTTGATCAACACTGCTCAGTAACTGATCCGACCTGGAATAGAAGCGTCGTTCCCATAATTCACACAAGTGCACTGTGAAATAGAACCTTGTAAGCAGTCCCATCAAATCAAACGCATGATGTCAAATATAAAATGCCTGTCGTCCCTTTCAGGTCTTCTCTTGGCTCTGTTCTCACTTCACCCTCTCTGATGTTTGTCACCATAAAGCAGTTCGTTCCCATCAGTGGTGACAGCTTCATCAGCTACTTGTCTTTCTACAAGAATTTACAGAAAAATTACATCTTCCTTCTAATAAGCTCCTCCACTTAAAAGAAAATTTACAGCCTCTGTAGGCAGTGTAGACAAAGTGGAAGAAATGGAGGTGAAATGATTTATGGAGAGCCATGCAGTCGGGTCAGGATTAAAAGGAGATGACAATTTAGGTCTGAGGTCCCATGCCCTGATGTGTTTGCATTGTTTTCACAACTGCACCATACTGCAGAAGCCTTTCATGGCACTTTATGGTGTATTCTTTAGGGGACATTTTGTTTCCTAGCCTGAAAAATTCCAAGTATCTGTTGACTATTAATACTTAAGCTTTTTCCTTGAGTATATATATTATACAGCTAGTGTAACCTCATCAGTTTCAGAAAACATCAATCCACTTTGATGTCATATCTCCAAAGAAAAAAATATTGCAAGGTTTATTGTGCCAGATCCAATCCTAGGCTGTGTTTTCCTTGAACCACTGATGCAATGCTAAGAAAATTGAAAGGACAGGTGGCATTAAGCTGGCAAAAAAAAAAAAAAAAGGCAAGGCTGCTTTAAAACTATTAAATATCCTTTTCTCATGTCCTAGCTGCTTTTTTGATAACTTGCCTTGACTAAGGCCCCAGATAATCATCTCTTTTTCCTCATCTCTAAACCTAGTTGGCTGCTTTAATTAGATAGGCAAATGTGGAGAACAAATTCTTTGCTTGAGGTAGTAAGAATGGTATGAGTCAGCATTACTTCATTTTCTTGAGCAGGGTGAACGCAAAGATAAAAATGAAGTGGCTCCAGAGAAATATTTATCTGCAGCAATTTAGCATGAACTGTGAAAATTGCTTTCAGAAAAGAAAAATGGAAATAGTTTTGAAGGACACAGGTCAGTAAGTTTCAGATCCACTTGTGTGTACTTTCCTTAATAAAAATCTTCTCCCCATACAAATACCCACAGACCAGTGTGTAAATCGCAGGTTTGGAGTAGCTGTTAAGCAGAAACCTTCAGTCCCTTCAGATTTGTGGCTGATCTAACTCACTTTGATTTCTACACCTGACACGGCTTCTGACATAATTTTTGTTTCATTGCTATAAATATGTATTGCATCTGAGAGTGCAAGGGGAAGGGTGAGAAAGAAACATTCCCTTGACAGGTTCTTGTTTATGAAAAAAAAATATTGTAATTGTTAACTGCAATATGTATGAAATGTAAAAAAGCTACACATGCTTATAACCAGAAAATAAGTATACATTCAACTCTTATTACCTGATTATCTTAGTTCAATACTTTATGAAGGCTGCTCTGCAAGGTCAAAGAAAGCATCCAAGTCAACATGGCTATTTAATTTGGGCTTTTTCATCTCTAAATTAATTAGAGGTTGCTAAAAGTGAAAGGGAAATAAAGTTTTCCTAACTTTCTCTAGCATTATTGTGAACACGTTTTAAGGGCAATATGTTTTGTCACTTAGCACCGATACTAGCTCATTTAAGGGAAAGAAAAGAGCGCCAGGAAGAAAATAACACTGATATTCAGTGTTGTTCACATGTAGTACGGATTTTAAGAATCATATCTCTGAAAAAAGGCCTAGCAGGTATTATGGGAAGTTATGAAATGAAGGGAGAAGCTGAAAGCATATGTTAAAATCTGTTAGATTTTGATCAGATATTTCTTATTCACACCAAGTTCTCTAAATGAAGCTGAGTCAAAGAAAAATGAGATTTAAACTATAAGATTAAAATCCAAAGTTTTGGTTTCAGTCCCAAACATTAAGTTTACTTTGTTCGGTGCTGCCAAGTTCAAGCTTTCAAAATCACTAGTCAGACCCCCACTATCACAAGTTGCCTAAAATTGATGAGATGCCAAAGCACAGCAGAGGTTGCCCTTAGGTTCATTTAAACTTTTCTTTGGGACGCCTTCTTCAAACCTTTCTCTGCATTTATCTAGGCCATAACCTTCCTTAAATAATTAAAAGTGTGTTGCCCTAGATTATTTAGTCTGTACAAAGAAAATGTTGTGCAAATCCATTTTTACACACTAAGAACTTTAATCATTGCTATCTGACTTCTTCCTAATTGCTTGTAAGGACTGAGTGTTCTGGTTTGAGATAAAACAGAACCAATTTTCTGTTAAGTAATTTTACTTCTTAGCTAAACCTCTTATAGCTCTCTGAAATTAACAGCACATTGTGCAGAAAGCTGTTTGTTCTCAGAGGAATAAGACCCATGTTTATATTCAATGCCAAAGTATGCAGAGAGGCTCTTGCTTATACTTACACAAGGTCAGCTCACTTTGTTATTTGCCCCATTGGAGGGTTGGAAACAGAAAAGTGTAGAGGGGTCCCACCTGCAGGGAGGAGCAGTCAGGACAGGTGACCCAAAAATGACCAACAGGGTATTCCATCCAGGCTTAGTATAAAAGATGAGGGATCAAAGGTTCAGCCTTCTTTCTTCAGTGGCCGATGTCCAAGGAGGACTCTCCCTGTTCATCTGCCTTTGATCCTGATCCGTGTGTCCTGACTCTAGATTTGGAATCCAGTTCCCATCCGTTCCTGAATCCAGTCCAGGACTTCCCCTGTCACCTACCGGTGACATCATCCTCGGAGCTTGATACGATTTTGTATATATTCTATCTATTTCATTAATTTCTTTTTTATTTTATAATTCAGCTTCCAAACTCTTAAATTTCTTTATGTCTCCTCCTCCTCTCCTTGGAGCGGGAGGTAGGGGAGAGCATCTTTCATTTCATTCATTCGCCAATTCGGCCAAAACCACAACACTGAGTTTTCGGATACACAGATTGTCTGTTTCCACCTTTTCTTTCCCTTTTTTAGTTTTATTCAGTTCTTACAGGTAGTCTTCAGAGCATGATAGGAGGTGCTCTCAGTCTTGAGTTTGTCTGCAGAGCCTTCCAGGGTGGATTCAAGACTCTTTATGAATCCAAGGAATAGGTTTTTAGAAGAGGTCCTAGAAGTGGCCCTGGAATTGATGCAGGAATATAAAATTAGGAATTGTCGTTCCAGTCTCTAACGCTGAATTCATATACAACCCTGGGCTCCATCAATTTCTGTTGTCAGTCTGGCTTCTCAGCTATCAGACTGTCATGAGATTGTACTTTTCTTCTATAGAATTCAGTGTGTCCCATTCAGCAGTGACAAAATATAAATAGTGCTAAGACCATCATAATTATTTACAGGTCATACATGATATGAACATTTTCTTCGTGCTGTCATCATATGAAAAGTGTCATTGTTTTAATATGTGTAATATATTAATATAAATATTAATATTAATAATTTTAATATATGTAATATATATAATCTAACTATTCCTCATTAAAGTAAAAAGAAAAAAAAAAAGAAGAGCTTTGTTTAAACAAAGTACCTGCTCTTTCATTGCAAATCTGAGAAAGTGGTTTCTGGGTCAGGAAAATGTTTTCTTCATTTCTGTTTCTTCATAGTTCTCTTAGGATTCTGTTAAACCTCTATGGAAGAGGTGGGGAAACAGAATGTAAATTGCTTAAGATGAGCAAATAGCACTAAGATGCCAGCATGTGCAAATGAGAAGATTAGTTTGCCCCTGGGAGCTTCACAAAGCCTGCATCAGCCCTCCAGCTTCCTGAGCCAAGGCAGTACAAGTGCAGCCGTTCAACCAAACTGCCACACTCACAAAACACAACACTGGATTCTTGTAGGCACGATCGAGGAATTTGATGTCATGTGTACGAAAGTATTTAGTAATGCCCATCACCATAAATATCTATAATTTCTTCCCAAGTGTGTATTGCAAAGACTTTGCTTTTATATACGACTGTGCCACTCTTGAGACAGTGACGTGGGGTTGGACTCCATGTAACAGGAACAGCGTGCCCTCCGGTTTGCTGCTGCTGAAAGTGTCCCACTTCCATGACGTGCCTCTCTTCCCCCCCGTCCTTGTGCTGTGTTCATATTACTGGCTGGGTCTCTACCTTCAAACCTTAAACTCCTGCTCTGGAGGAGGAACTAAGAGTCCTCGCATTGCCCTACTGACTATACTGGCGTATTCTTGACTGTAGTTGAATTTTCAATAAAAAGAATAAGGCCTAGATGTTTATCAGAGAATGCTAGAGTTTCTACCTATTACAGGATGGTGAAAACCAGATGAGAACTCTTTCCTTACTGTAGAACTGTATTCAAATATAAGTGTTAATTCCCACAGGGTTTCAAAGTGACCTCTGCTGTACTTCCACAGAATCTATTTATTTCAGCTAAAAATGAAACTGCATAGGCACCATATCAAATACACCTACCTACTGGACTTGCTCCGGTATATCAATGTTTTTCTTGGTCTGGGGAGCCTGAACAGGAGACAGTAATTCAGAGGTGGCCTCAAATGCCTAATAGAGGGGAAGAACCACTGCCCCTCTCAGGCAGCGATAGCAAGGGCTAATAGCAAGATAGCAAGCAGCAAGGGCTTGCTGCCGCAGCCCAGGACGCAGCTGCCTTTCGTTGCTGCGAGGGCTCACTTGGCTCATGTTCAACTTGCTGTCAGCCAGGACCTCTTCTGTGAAACTGCTTTCCAGCCAGCTGCCCCCGTCCTGTTCTGTTGCACGGGATTAGTCTATCCCAGATGCAAAACCTTGCATGAGCTTTGGAGATTTCTCGTGAGATTCGTGTCTTTGTGCATCAGACTTGCTCTCTTGCCCATCAGCTGCTGCCTGCAGCTTGGTGTCTGTGAATATGCTGAGGTTGCACTACATCCCATTGTCCAGGTTCTTAATAAACATGTTTAAAGTACTGGTGCTAGTATTAACCCCTTGAAGGATCCCACTAGGGACTGGCTGACGGTGGGACTTCATGCCACTGGCTGCAACCTTTCGAGCCTGCCAGGCCAGACAATTTTCCATACATCTACCAAAACCATATTTCAGCACTATGGTTGTAAGGTTATTGTGTGAAACTGTAAAAAGCCTTGGTATAGTCAAGGTGGGAAAACAGCTACTGCTGCCCTCTGGTCAGAGGTTGCTCAGCGTTTACACCCTGTGCCTATGACAATCTATAATTAACTTCATTAATTGTCATAGGCACAGGGTGCAAACGCTGAGCAACCCGATCTACTTGAAGATGTCCTTGCTTATTGCAGGGGGATTGGACTCGATGGTGTTTAAAGATCCCTCCCAGCCCAAACTGTTTTGTGATTCTATGAAGCTCATCTTCCACCAGACCATTCTCCCTCACTGATAATAGTTTAAGGACCTGAAGCTTTTAGACTTCTGAAACTGGGCTCTCAAAGGGATAAATGCCAGGGTCCTCATGATTTTGCTCGTCATCAGGATGCCTGGCAACCTCCGTACTGTAGTTCAGTACTGTTGTAAACATTCAAGAGGATTTGGGGAGGGAAATGGGGCCTTTCAGTCATTTTTCCAAAGATAATGAAGATGTATTCAGCTCCTAGCACCTGAAGTACAGGGGAAGGATTTGGAATTATTCTGAACGCATTTTTCTTTTCCCCTCAGAAAAAAGGTCAAGAGAGATTATTGGTTTTTTAAATTGTTCTTTAGTCATCCTTGAAGTAGTCTCAAGTCATCATGACGGGAACTCAACTGAGTTCAGAGAACAGAGAAAGAGGAGGAGAAGCAGTCAAAGAAGAACTTGCTAGGATTTCACCATGGTAATTTCACAAATGCAGCTTTACAATTCATCTATTGTCCTCAAAATAGCTCTAATGTACTCTACAGTTCACACAACGAGCAGGGGAAAAATCTATTAATCACAATGCAATGAATTGCTGGCTTGCAAATTAGAAAGATAGAAGCTATAGACTCTGAAAGACACTCAGGGAGAAATTGACCTTCAGAAATACTTAAGATGGTGTTAAAGGAATATATTACTTTTAATCAAGTAAGAGCCCAATCAGACTCCAGTCTTTTATCTGTAAAGTACTGACAAGATGCACACAGAGAGACAGGCCATAGCTTCAGTGAAGCTCACACTGTGTCACGGAGGTTTTGATCCACCAGATAAGACATTTTGAACTTGGTAATGCATATGCAACTTAAGTAAGCAGGAGGCCACAAATGCAGCAGTGTCTGCTGGAAAGAATCCATCCATGTTCTTTTGCTCTCTCATATGGGATTTGTAGTCGTGCTAAACCTCAAGCCACACCATCAATCTCCAAAATGTGATGCTGCTGCCTATATAGATACACAGAAATGATCTCTGTGTTTGTCATCTGGTGTCAAATTCTGAAGTCTCATATCTTCAATTGCCTCTGCAACCACGATCTGATAGACTTTTTTCAAAAAGAGAAGCTAATGCTTTTACCATGTTACAGTTCCACTTTACGGGGTCTAAGATAATGATAAATACAAGATTTCTAATGAAATGGAGGATTATCAACACAAACATGAAAATAGAAAAGCTTTCATCCTCTGTACCTCAATTTATGTAAAAGCAGACACAGATAACATTTGATCAAATGGCTGTTTCTCATTGCTCTGGGCTACAATTAAACTAGTTTTAGCTATCATTGTCTTAAAAATGCTTTAGCTCGAGTTTGAATTGACAGCACACATTTCTGCTCTCCTATCTGAGACAGAACAGATTTTAATATTTCCCTGGAGTCAAGTAGTAAATACATAGTATTACATGTCTTTTTAGATGGCTTTTAATAAGACATTTTAATACAACTGGTTTTATTTTCATTTTAGTATCATTTAGAAGTAAAAAAAACCCCAAACCGCAAGCTGTGGATAGGTGTTAAAGAAAATTCCAGTACAAACTGTATGTTAGCACCAAAGCAAAGCTAATGAATATTTACTCCTTAAATCGCAAAATAAAGAAAGTTGGCAGTAAAAAAAACCCGCAGTCGATCTGTAGAGAAAACAGCTGCTATATATCCATGAAATACTGTGAGACTACTGCCATCTTCTGGGACATGAAACAAAGGCATGACAATACTAAATGAAATACTTTAACTTGCAGGAAGAGGTTTAGGGTTTGAGATACAGAATAAGTAGAAATTCTTGAGGGTTGACTCATTTGCCCATGGTTTCTTGCACATATCATATTCCAGTTCTTCACCACTCACATATTTGGCTCCTAAAAATTAGGTTTACATCATTTTATAAGCACAGCAAAATTATACTCCTTTCACGTAAGTTGTGGGGAAGGGATTTGCAAGTGCATGTTGCATTCTACTTCTGGGAAATTTCTCAGAGTTACTTCACAGGAATAGTGTATTTTTTTTTAATTTATATCATACTGAATGGAGTCGTATTGGTGGTTCATGATAAGGGCTTACTGAAGTACTGTTATATATTATACAAACATATAATTCAGTAGATGTATGTGTGTGATGCATTTTGTTGCAATTTCAGGCTTTTTCTGCCTTGGGAAGGACTCCAAGCAGTGAAAGAGTTTTGTTTTGTTTTTTTTTTTTTTTTAACTTACACTGTGTTCCACGTGCTTATTTATCCCCAAGACTGATTGTGAACAGAAAAGTTTCTTGTAAGAGTTCAACACTCAGTATATAAGATACGAGTGGTTTTGTCACGGCTGACAACAAAGAACTGCTTGGCGTTTCATCACAGGAGCATAGCTCATGATCAGGAGGCAAGTAAAAAGAAATTGTATAAATCCAGGCTTATCAGGGGCAGGTTAGACTTTAGGACCACAGAAAATAAACACTTTCTAATAAATAAATAAATAAATAAAATAAATAGATGAGAGAGAGAGAAAGAGATAGAGAGGTAAGACTTTCAGTTCTCCCTGAGTGGTACATCACCCCTTTTCAAAACAAACAGCAACTCCAGCCCAACCTGAAGGTCTTGAACATACACCGACTAGATTAGGCTGCTTAATGCATTCACCTCATATGCCTATGGCAGAACTAAACTTGGGATGTTTTTATTTCTTTTACCAGTTTCTCCCCATTTTCTCTCCACTTCAGGTCAGACGTCTCCCAGCCTGAAATTACAGTTGACTCCTGGGCTTTTCTTTTTGCAGGACAATGCAAACGAACAAAGACAAAATGTTACCTGTTCAAAGACTCTGCCCACTGGGGGTGTGCGGCAGGAGGAAAACTGGAGCCCTTGGCCCACAGCCCAGCAAGATATATGGGATCTCAGGTGGCCTTTGGGAAGAGGCTACCAAATGTGTGTCATGCAAGTTGTAGAACACCTGCCTTGGGTTCATCTTTGCTGTTAACACCGGCCATCAATCCTGTACCTCCTGAGGCTGACTGCTACTGCAAGAAACGGCTTTACCTCTGCCCACTTTTTGCCTTTCACTCATAAAAGGCGATTTTTTTACCCTCGGCACAGCTCAGAATATCAGCCTGTTGGCTCAGCAGAAATAACTCCAAGTCCCACATCCTTAAGCGAGACAGCAGAGGAAAGAGGCTGGGGGTGAGTTTATGATAATTGGAAAGTGGAATACACCACTTTAATAACAATTAAAAACCCAACCCAATCTGGGACAAGATCTGTGCAACTGTTACTAAGGTCCCATTATGTTAAAAATCACAGTACGTTTCTTCGCTTTATCATGCCAACTAAAATGAGGTACATCCCGGGAATTCTAAGTGAGGTAGTTTATTAGTTATGTGATTGTAGTTTCTATAATATGAAAATTGTTTTTGTGGTATTCCAGGGTTACATCATACTTGATGAGCAGACTTTAAATATTTACTACTATGACAATCCAGAGAAAAATAAAATCTGTGTTCTGTGTTTTTCCTTTTGGCACATGATTGAGTAGAAGTTTTGTTTAATATTTATAATATTGCATTTATACTACTTGCTCCACTTTTTGCTATGTTGAACTGGGATGGTTTAATGTGAGAAACTTGAAAAAATTAGTTTCCATCAGTTTTTATGCTGAGCATTGATTTTGCTGGGAGTAAACAATATTTTGCAGAGCATAGTTTCCATAAAACTATTGAGACAATCTGTCATCTGTCAGTAAGTGTTATCCATGTTGTACCCCTAGGAAACATGAAATACAATTTAAATAAGTGGTGCAGTGTGAATTACTTATTGACTTGTTACCTTTGATTTTTATGTAAAACTGTTCTCTGCATCCTAGTATTAATATTTTGAATAGCAACTACAGTTTTGGCACCACTGCTGTGTACAGGGAGGAGGGGGGTTTATGGCTTCAGGCTGTCATGACACCTTCTCTGGTCTTTGCAAAGGAAAGTTATTTCTTACTGTGGTTCCCTTTCCGAGTGGAAGAGGTAAAGTCCATAAGACCATTTAGATAGGACCTTTGAGTCGCTTGGGGGACTGTAGTGCACAGCACAAGTATGGCTGCTCCTAGAAAGCCTTCTGTGTTCTAAAAATGCCAAGATGCACGTTTAGCACAGTATTAGAGAAATGTGTGTGGTCTTTCTTTTATTCAGTTTTATGTAGCTGGAAATGGATACTGGAACTGGCAAGCCAATTCATTAAAATTTACTGAATACTAGGAGTAGCCCAGAAGCAGCAAATCCTCAAGGATGCCACCTTTTGGTTATCTGCTGCCCCACAGAAGCAGTTGTAGTGATCATCGAGAGGGATGACCCAGCAGATGGAGCCTGAGCTGCTCTGACAGGACATTTCCCAATGGAGATCTTCACTGTTGCTAGAGGTTATCATGCAGCTGAGATGGGTCATGCTCAGGGAATGCTGCAAGGTCTTCTCCAACCAAGTATTGAAGGCAGTATTCTGTAAACAACTCCTGCTCTTGGCATACTTTCTTAAAAGGAAAAACAAAAAATCAAGGAAAATGGGGGGGGAATGGATATAATGGAGTTTTTTTCAGACTTGCATATCTGATAAATTTTCAACCAGGGTATTTTGATCAAAGTATTTTGAAATAGGCAAAATTCTCCATATAGGAAATGTAGAATATTTTAACTAAATTTCTTTTTTATTTTTAATAAATTCAACATAAACTTTTATTTGTCTCTTCTCATTTGCCCCGTGCCTGATCAGCGCAGTCTGCCCTGTGTCATCCTTCACTGCTCTCTTGAACACATTACGTGAAAGAGTGATGATCTGTTTAGAGCACTGATTTATTACCAGGTCAGTTAAAAAAAATAAATTCAGTTTCATGGTTTCTGAAGAAATTGAAGCACTGCTTCTCTTTCTCCACTAGAGGCCACTGCATTGAGGACCCAGAAACCCCTCACTCCAAGAACAAGTGCTTTATTCTTAGCAGATCCTGACTGTACCACTTTTTAATCCTGTTAATTTTTGTGGTTACTGGGGGCTTGAATGGAATTTACTGGCGGACCTCCCTTTCTCAGGCCTGTGAGACTGCATTTCTTTGGGTGAAGTCTCTGACATGGCTGGCTATGTGTGACAAATACCTGACATATGTGCTCTGATTTCATGCACACGTATTTAAATAACTGAGCTTGAAGCTCTGCTCAAAAGAGCATCACACATGGTCAAATGTGGACATGAACAGCAATGTGCTCCTGCAAACTCCAGGAAGATCGAATTACCTTTTATTGCAGAACTGAAATTTGATTTCCTATTTATTATTGTGTTCAAATATTCAATTTCTGTTTAAATTTCCAGATCTTCAATTTTACCAGATTCTCTAGGCTGCCTCTCAAAATCAGGACTGCGAAGTGAGCAGCAGAAATGAGCATGTTCTACATTAAGTGGGACAGAGCAATGCTCTAAGCATAAATAGAGGAAAAAGTACTAGAGCAAATTTTCTGAGGGATAAGCAATCTGTAAACGCTCTTTGGCTATGTTTAAACAAGAAGACTGCTGCACTGACTTTGCACGTGGCTAAAACCTGTGTGCACGTGAACTGCCCCCTGCCCGGAGGGACAAGACCCGGGGCTGAAGGGTCTCTGAGAACATACTGTAAATGAGCTATGTTGTTCTACCCCAGCGGAGAATTAAGATAAATGCTTCCAGGTGGCTAGACTTCTCTGCTACCTGCTTCAGGGCTTGCAGTTTCAGGTTTCAAATCAGTAGGATATTTTGAATTAACACAGAGCACTTATTCTACCATGGCAGTGCGTTCAAGTTGTTCGATGACTTCTGTCATCCTTCCAGTTTTGTACATAAGAAATCCACGGTGCTTCACTTGCCAATAAGGACCATAAATTTCTGTAGTCACAGAAGTCTTACCTTTACCAAAGGTCTAAATACTGCTTATACATTCTGGAAAGTTTAGGTATAATTTGTTCTCACTAGAGCTGGGAAATGTAAGCTGCATCTGGTGCCAGCAAGGCTTTTTGAGCACAGGGGAATCCATCCTGAGTATAAACTCATAACGTCCCTCAGGACATCTGCTGGGTTAAGAGAGCTCTGGTGGAATATGCAGGTGTAGGGTCCTGGTTGATTCCAGTGACCTCTACCATATCCCCAGATCATTCTGACTAGTAAAAGCCTAGGGTAAATGCTGGGGATGAATCTAAATTTGCCTAAGGCGGGTTCCTCCAGTTTTATTATTGTCATAACTCAAATTGAAATGGTACTTACGAGTATTTTACTGTGATCTTCAAGAGAAATCTAACCATCTCTTACTGTCAGTACACTTATTCTTATATCCCATATAACAATAAATGACAGCCATTGTTTTCCTCAAGATCACACTGAGCCACACCGAATTTAATACAGCTGCAGAGAATTAAAAGTGTAAGTCATGTTACTATTAAATGATGAAGTGTTTTATGCTCTGATTCAGCAAGACATTTAAACCTAATTCTAAATTAAACAGTTGCTTTGTTCTATTGCATACCCACAGTTTTAAAGTAAATGTGGCTTAAATATTATCCTGAAATGAAGTCAGTGAGCTTCATTTGAATGCTATGCACTTGAAAATGTAGCCTTTTTTTTTTGCAAATAATAGCAGGTTGCTCTGAAGATAGAGAAGCTTTGTTGCATTGCTGTATCTGCAAATTTTGGAATGCCTTGTTTAGAAGAATTATGCAATATCTGATGCAGAGAAAAAATCCTCCTGTGGCAATATGCAGTATTTCTGCATTTTAAATATGTATATTCATATAACCTTCTATATGTGCATGCACCACATCTTTCTTCTTATTAATGAAGTTTGACAATTTGTGACAAGACAGAAAGGGAATTCATTATATTTAGTAACAGAAAACCCATTTCTCATTTTTCTAATGCCAAGCAGCTGCAATGAAATTGCCTAAACCACTATATCACAATTCCTCGCCATTGTGGTTCTTCAGGTCAGCCTCAAGAGTCTCCAATTTCCTTTTATTCACAGCTTGGCACCTGGTAATTTTCAGAACCGGGAAATACAAGGAAGCTATATATCTTTATTCTGAGAAGGATTTTTCTTTATTTGAGAAGAAATAAATCTGTCAGGTTGAAAATATTAAAACCCAGAAGCTTGACTGTAATAATCACAGCAATGTCTATGCCAATTCTGTTTAGCAAACTTTGGAAAGAAAATTTTCTGCCCGACAAAGAAACTTGCCCTCTCCCTGAAAGAAATTGTCCATGTGCAGGGGAAATTGAATTTTCATTTTAATTTTAATAATCAATGGAGTTTAAGAGTAAGATATGGTAATAAGGCTGAAAGACATCCAGCATTATTTTCACTTAAAAAGTTACTCGGTATTCTTGCTGCTGACAACCTCAGTAGTCTATATGTTGGTTAAAATGAAAGAAAATTAAGTCATTTTCTCTATATATAGAAGGGTCATATGCTTTGTGTACAAGTATTTACAATTGAGGAAATGTGACAATAGGCAATAGTACAGAATTCATTTTAATTCCTTAAAAATGACTTCAGATACTTGCTTTGGGCTTTGCAATGAGATGAAAGAAGAGTTTTACTTTTGTCTGACTTTATTTCCACTGAACATAAATTTCCTAATTCTTTATGAGTGTATGACTTCAAATAAAGTTCAACAAATATTTCTGTTGCAGTTAAATTTTGCTATTAGTGGAAACAGAAGGTTTCTGACTATAAAAATAGGAATTAAAGTAAAAACATTAGATAAAGAGCATGGTGAAAATCAAACTACTTCATATTTATTCACTCTACTAACAAAACTCTCCAAAGTTTTCTATTTTCATATGTTCCCATTGAAAAACTGTTTGGTTTTATCATCATGGTAAATGTAGGCCATGCAAAGTGATTCACAAATTCGGTTATTACTACTGCCATGGTGTCATAAGAACATCAGTTTTGAGCTCTGCTGTGTCCTCCCCTGTGCAGCCTGACCAGCTCAGCCCTGCTGGGACTTGCCTTCCCCTAAATCCTCTGTCCCTGGCTCTGGCTCAGCACCTTCAGAGCCTCGAAGCTCTTAGAGGGGAGGGCAGGGGGGGACCTCGGCTGCTCCTTCCACCCCCCAATGACACATTTCCAGCAGGGAGGGCAGGGGTTTTACGCAGGAGGTTATACAAGTTAGGATTACTTCAGTAATAAGGGAGACAGTGAGATAAAAAGGAGAACTGCCTTGCATAGTGCTTTGCATGATCGTCTGCTGTCATCTGCTGTTACCTTCCCAGAAAAATCAGATCTCCTGAGGAATATTTGTATTAGTGAGGAAGGCAAGAGAACACCACCTAAAAAAGATCATACAATAAAACAAATGTAAGATTATGTAAAGCAGGACTGTTCCCTCCCAGCAGACTTCTAATTTCCGTATTATATTGGATTTGTCAATATAAACTATTTTTTAAAAAGTTCATTTTGAGTTTGAACAGATTTTTTAACCCCTCTGGATATATCCTGTGACTTTGAGAATCACTGATATTGGTAGATGCCTACAATGTGCATACAGAGCTGCAGCCCAGCCAGTTACCAGTTCTGTGCAAATGCAGACACGAAAAGCTACATCCTATTAGCAGATTTTTTCCCAAATTGAAGTTGTGCAGGAAAAATCCAGTCTACCAGAGGCCAATAATACAAACTGCAGAGATATTCTCCCATGCACACACATACACAAGCCTAAATCAAAAGCTACATCCGCTGGGGGTTCTTAGTTCTACATCTCATTGAAGGGAGCAACCTCATTAATCTACTCCTATTTCCTCCACAATGCAAGTGTGGTTTTGATGATATCTTTCTGAGATAATCCTTCCGTATCAATTGTGGAATGAGATTTTATGGGGCATATTAATCATACTGCTAGTACAGTAATAAAAAAAGTATGTTCACGCTGCACTTACAGATTTACTATTGCAGTCAGTTTTAGCCCTTGCATTAGAAAACAGACAAGTGTATATAAGCAAAGATATGTCTTCTTGGACTTTGGCTGTGGCTATGAAAAATATAAGTTCTTTTAAACCAACATCTTTGGTAATATATTTTTTGTTGTCAGTGGTTAACTGGTTCACTATTTTCCTTAATTACTCTAATATTTTAACATCTCTTTTATATCACTGGTTTATTTTTAAAAATCTGAATGTGATATTACTGTATCACTCAAAAATGGTATAAATAGAGGTGTTAATGGTTTCACATGTCTTTGTTACTGGTATTTATTTTATATTAGTGAAATTTGGCATTTTTGTCTCCAAGTAATACGCAGTTCAAGAACAATTGCTATTGTGAGTTGTCAGTCAGTATTGTTACTGTATTTGTCTGAGGTTTTTATAGTTACAAATTTCTAGTGTTTCTTTGATAAAACTTAGTTCGGGGGAGTTACAATACTGAACAACTTCTCTAATGTTCTTCAGTTTGAGATGTAATAAGTCATGTTTTCAGGAGAATTAAAAAAAAATCAAAAAGAATTTGAAGAGAACAATCACTGTATTTCAGAGATGCTGCTATACTAAGCAGTTGTAGAGATCAATGGGAAAGTTTTGTCATTCAATTTATCAGGATTTTAATGGCTATTTGGCAAGAATAATGGCAGTATAATGCAGATTGGGAGATAGTATAGGCGTAGATGAGAAGTGTAGCAATAATCACTAAATCTTTGCAATATTTAATTTCAAAGAGCTTGATTTGAGAACTAGGTGTTTAAATTGCTGCTGTTGTTTTGGATATTGTCTTAGCAACACCCCAAGACTACTACTTTATAGTAATCTGCATACCTGCCCCCCTCTTCACTACTCTTCAAAAAATCCTATAATTTGCTTGCTGACTGTCTCAGCTGTACAAGGGAACAGCTAAGCATGTAAATACGTATCAGATCACTAGATGTCCTCCTCCCACAAAACTTCTCGTTGTCAGTTAGCAAACTGATAATACTCTCTTAGAAAAGACCTACAACAACGTACAGCACTACAAGCTTGCAAATTTGTGTAGTCACAAGCGGCCTGTGCCCATAAAAGAGCCTCAAGGCAGGTCAGAACTCTGCAGTTATGAAATATTTTTTATTACGGACAGATTAGGCCCTTAAGGGATACAGAGGAATTTTCTGTCATACATGTGTTGCAGAAGCAGGGCTCCTGGGAAGCTATCCCCTTGTTGGTGACATAAAAATCTGGAGCACACACATATCGAAGACTGACTGCAGGTAATATTTTTTATTATCTGGACGTACCGCTTATATGACAGATTCTGTGCACACATGTCTAGATTCTCAAGATAATTCCTTATTTTTGTGTTACGTGGCCACTTTCCCTTCTGTTTTTCCTTGCTGAGGAATTACAGGCTTTTTGGATTATTGAAACTTCCCCAACTGTACTGTCTGATTACAGCCATATTCCTATAGAATATGAATCCCTGCCACTAGAAATGGATAAATATTCACAGTCAGCTAATGACAGCGATCTGTCGGACCTGATGCAGGCACAGTAGCCAGGACAGTTTTCCTGCTGCAATCCAGCAAGCCCGGTTGGTGCTGGTGTCTGGAGGCACATCTGGGAACTGGAAGGGGTAGGGGGTAGGATGGGGAAGGGACACCAGTGGGGAGGAAGGGAGGATGACTTTTCAGTTTGGTTTTCCCAGGACCTGAAACAGTTCCTGACTCTCTTCTCATGAGTCACTGAAATTATGCAGGCTTCTCACACACCGTATTAATCCCAAATGGTTTTAAATGCTGATGGTATTAATGAACATCAAAGTAATAATTGTGATATGTGCTTGTATTTGAAAAGTATAGCTTGAGAAAATGAAGCGTACCATAGAGCCAAAGGAAGAATGATATTTTAATGGGTTTTGGTTATTTCTGGAATGCTGTTATTTCTGGTACTAAAGGCTGGGACCCTGCACTGGGGCATTGTGTAAACAAGGTGTCCCAGGAGTTTGCAGCTCAGGCTGTGGAGCAAGTAAGGTCAAGATGCTACAGTTTAAAATAGGCTACAGGCTTTTTGAGTGTTACTTATAGAGAGACACACAAGGGAGACTTTTTTAAGGCAATGAAGAGCCATATAATGATCAAGCTTTAGTGATTTTTAATATTTCAGTGAGCTATTGATGCTGTCGAGTTTTTAATAAAAATCACAAGATTTTACAAATTTTTGCTAGGATGTGATTTTCGGATCATTATGCATAGTTTTATTAAGTGTCTTAACATACATCTTCATGTAGCTGCAGTAGAGATAAGCCATGAGAAGGCCTATTTAAAATCACATTGTAATGAGTCCATGTATTATCACAGATTTTAGTTTTGAATCACATTTTTTAGTTTTATTATATTTTTTTTCAATCGGTTCAATAACTTGTATTCACACACTGGTGTTTTGTTAACACTGAACTTCAGTCATTGTTTTGCAGCATTAATCACTCCCTTATTTGTTATAATTACAGTGAGGAATAAGATCACAGAATCATAGAATAGTTTAGGTTGGAAAGGACCTTTAAAGGTCGTCTAGGCCAACCCCCCTGCAATGAGCAGGGGCATCTTCAATGTCTTCAATATCTTCAAAATCTACAACAAAAAGTATTTAAGCCTCTTTGTCTATTATAGTCCTCATCCACTTGTGTCTTTTTGGCCTTTCTGAGTAATTGATCACACAGCAACCATGGTCTTAGCATGGTGCCTCATTTCTTTGCTTTTCCCATACCTTCTTTGTTTTGATTTTTTTATTTGGTCTATTTAATGTTAGATACTGTGCTGGAGTAGGAGTCTCAGAGTTGTGTTTCATCTTTCTTAGACTTTACTGATGTGATCTTCGTGCTTTTATTCAGGGGAGAATTCCCTCTGAAGTCAAAAGAGATATTTCTCAAATCAAAGGATGCATGGTAGGCATCAGTCTGACAAAAAAGGACCTAAAGCTTCTCTAAATGGAAAGGTGACCAATATAACCTTGTAGCCAAAGATTGTGCACTGGAATACAAGTGCTGGTGCAACTCCTTTAGGGAAATACTCTGTTTTCGGGTAAGTATGAGGGAGGTTGTTTGCTCGTTTTAGAATGCGAACTTCCCTTTAGAGGGGTAATATCTGGTTTTAGATATAATTCACATGTGGGAACCATATGTATGAACTCATTCAACAAAGGGGAGATCCAGTGGAGATTGATTTGCAAGTGTAAAATTTAATAAATCAAAATGTTATTGATGCAGCAGGGATCCAAAAAGTACTTTACATTTCATGCAAATGTTTAAGTGGAAAAGCATGACATTCTGATGGTAAGTAAAACCTTGTCTTAAATAATAGCAAGTTTCTGATTTCGAAGATTCATTTCGAAGTTAGATTTTTTTTTGCTGAATTCAAGCCTCTGGGGTACCCATGCAGTAGTACCATACTGGCTGAGAACAAGCAGATGGTGTTCACAAATCCTTTCAGGCAGACTCATGTTTTATCATGCCAGTTTTGTAATCAATTATTTCAGTGTATTAAAACAGTGATGGATCTCATTCGAATGACTAAGGCCTAAGACTGGAATCATCTGTATGCTAGCTATGTGCGTGATGAGAATTTTTTGATTGGGAAATCATGACCAGATCGTAAACTTCAATGTGGAGAGTGAACTTACTACAGTCAAACACCACAAACTTACCAAAAGCATCCAGTTGCACCAGCATATCAACAATTAAGGTTTGCATGGTCAAAATAATGTGTATCAGAGCCTTATGACTTTTCCTACCTGTGAAATTATGTGAGTCATTATGCAGAGTGAAGGGTTTACTGACCATAGGTGACTACATACTTCACTTTATTGGCTTGCTAGAAGAAAATTTGTTGCACAGACAGGTCAAAGTCTGCCCTTAATTTTTCCTTCTAACACTCCATCTACTTCAGCAGATGATTGTACCTACGGCAAAATTTGACTCCTTGCCTTGCATAAAGGGTTTCTTTTAGTAAAATGACCATAGAATCATAGAATGGTTAGAGTTGGAAGGGACATTAAAGATCATGTAGTTCCAACCCCCCTGCCATGGGCAGGGACACCTCCCACTAGACCAGGTTCCTCAAAGCCCCATCCAGCCTGGCCT
>JAOXJK010000012.1:97726422-97739229 GCA_025774025.1 Xenus cinereus | reverse complement strand
ATAATCCCTCTGATATGAGATTAAATAAAATAGCAGGCTGTTTCAGCAGGCTAGTTCAAGAAAATGGCAATAAATCTGCTCAATTATTGTATTACCAATCCAGTTTTCACTGCTAAGGATATTATTATTTCTTTTAGACTTGTTCATGCAGCATAGATTATTTTATTTCAGTCAGTAAATGGGAGAAACTACAGTATTTTATTCTCAGAGTTGCAAAGAATCATGCTTTGAGAGTACAGCACACACAGCTCAGTAGGCCTCAAGCAGGCAGAAGAAAGCTACCAAGCTCCTACCAGATCAAAAATGCATTGCGAAATCCACATTTTAGAAAGCAGCATTTTGTTTTCAGTCTAGTTTACTTTATTTATCTGAAAAGTCTCAACAGAAGAATACTACCTGAGAAGCTGATCCATCAAAACAGAATCATTTGATCCTCTACGATGATTTGTACTTCATCTTGGTCCTGTACTATACTGAGAATTGGAGAATCTTTCAGCCTGGCAAATCAGATTGCAAATAACTGCGTCAAAAAGGGTCCTTTTTCACCCCTCCATCGTGCTCCAGAGAGGACAAAGCGTGCAAAGTTTATTAACAAGCGCCTCTCACAGAAGGTTATTTTCTTTGCCAGCCTGACCTTACAGTCCTGGTAAACTCCCTTTCCTTGCAATGAAATTAAAAACATTGCCCTTCACTCAGTGCCCATGTTCTCCACAGGTTGTTTTGTAACAGCAAATAATACTACAATATGGAGCATCCCTAGCGCCCAGCTAAGCCACCCAGATGTGGGGGAAGCTTTAGACAGATGTGTAAGTTTTACCCGTCTACCCCAGTGTGCAAATCTATGGAGCAGGTGGTCTGTGGAGAACACATCGCACATATAGTGTGAATGATCCCTGTTGCTTTACCAGTTTCTCTTCCATAAAAGAGCGAAAGAGGAGAATAATGGTTTCTCCACTCTCCAGACACCAGAGAGGCGAAAGCCGTGCAGTGGAAAGTTGTAATCCGTTCTTTGCAGAGGAGAATTTCTCCATCCCTGACCCACAACCCACTTCCCAGGTTTTCACAGACCTGACTCTTTTCCTGTACTTATAGGCAACCCCAACAGAAGACATCAACAAGGTAGGATTTTCCCCAAAAGCAAAAGCACAAGATCCCTTATACTCTAATTGCGGAGACTCTGTACCGAAGTGGAGTAGCTAGATAAAGAGGAGAGATGCGTGGAACATAGTGTTGATTTCTTCCCCAGTTTTGTCTGGGGATAAATAAGGCAAGAAGTGAAAGCTGCTGAGGCGCAGTGGAAAATTCGCTCCAGTAAAAAGTTCCCTCCCTGATGTGTTCTTGTTTCTCAGCCCATCAGATAAGCTTTTATCTGATAGATGGAGGCAAGGACATGTTGCAGAATAGTACCCCCAGGGAATCACAACCTAAGTATCTATGCAGTGCTGAGCTAACTTAACACTAAGGAAAGCGATATGGGAGACAGTGTGAATAGGTCTTTGAAAAAAATCAATTTGATTCTCATCATTATTCAAAAAGGCAAAGAGAACTGATAGGAGTTATTGGGACAGGAGTGGAAGTAAAATAAAAATGTCATTATGTTATTGCATTGACTAACATCACCCATTCAAAAAGGGTATAGCAGAATTCAAGAACGCGATGAAATCAAAAGTCGAGCCAGGCCTAACCTGTTAAAAAAATATTTGGAAAATTTTGTCACCAGCACAGCCAGATCTCAGCTCCTGCTAAGGCTTGAAAAGCCTCATCCTGTTAACAGACCAGCAGCTAACTGCTGATTTTAAAAACACAATAAATACATCACAGATATCTCACCTCAAGGATGCACAGCACTGCAGATTTTCATTTTGGGCACCTTGACAGTGTTTACTCTGTACAGATTTCTAAATATATTCATGTTATTGATCTCCTAGATCATTGACAGTCAAAACAATCACTCTGAACTCTGAAGATAAACCCAAAAGCCAGATAACTCAATTAAAGGACAAATTCCACACGCCTTATCCAAAGTCACATACAGAACCCACACACACTCCTGAAAGCATTTATGACAAGGATGCTGCTGGGGCACAAACTCCCAAGGCTGTTTGGTCTTGTGATTTAAAGTCTCCCTGCAGGCCCTGGCACAAGGAACAAGGCACCCAAGGACGATCCATCCTGCTGACCAGCGTGAAGGGAGGAGGGAAGGGGATTTTTGCCCCCATGCTCTGTCTTGCTTGTCAAAACAGGTTTGTCTGGAAGCTGCGTAAAGGAGGACATCAGCACAGACCCAGGAGCAGAGCCATGTAACTGCTGTGCCAGAACAAGCAGAGGGTATGAAAATACTGTAATACATGCAATAAACAGTAGGTATTTCATTAAAGTTATTGGTAAAAATGGTTTAAAGATGTTCATATTTTCCTAACTTGTACAACAATATATACTTATATATATATTCCGAGTGTTATTGGCACTGCACTCACCAAACCAATCCCAGAAGTGGATTCAGCTGCAGTCTCACTTTGACGATGATCCTGTCATGAACTCTGGAGTCAGCCAGGTGTTCCTGCGGAGGGTCCAGTCTGCCTAGGACATCTCATAGAAAAGGGTTTGAGCATGGGAAATTCTCAGAAAGACAGGATCCATTTTGGGTAAAAAATAAGTAGTTTTTTGCAGAGACATAAGGCGACATATGATATCACCACCTGGAGCTGGCAACGGGCGCTGTTAATTTCCATTTTTCACCTGGGACAGCCAATAGATGATGATAGTTTCTATTTTCTCAGACCAATTTTTATTTTTCCAGACGGTTTTTATTTTCTTGCAGCTAGGACAGCCAATATCAGTTGCCAATTTGTACCTTCTCAGGATGTTTCCCCCCTTTTCCAGGCTATTTTTCACCTTTGCAGACAATAAGTTCCTCTTACAGTTCCTTGTCTCTGTGCTTATTGATGGTACCTCAGGATGTCTCCAGTTTCTCAGTATTCAGTTGCACTTCAAAGATGCCAGCTGTGCTTCTCAAGGATGCTCCTGGTTCTCAAGGTGACAGGCATTTTCTCTGTTCCAGCAGGAATCTGTTCTCTGTTTCTCTGTATTCCAGCAGCCATCTTCTTCTATTCTGTATTTTTCCCATCATAACCAGGTCGTCTTTATGGCTGCTGCCATCTGTTGCTGAGTTCTGCTTAGTCTTTGATACATTGACAATGCTTGACTCAGGAAAATGGTGTTTTGCAGGTGTTACAAGATGACTGAAAAGAGAGGTGTTCTAAAGATGTAAAAATGTCATCTCCTCAGTATACAACTGTTTTTACCTCTTCATTTTCCTTCCGATTCCCACCTTATGTGTTTTTTTAACAACAGTTTGTATGAGATCTCCTGAAGCTACTCAAATCTCCCTTGGTATGGGGAGATGGTAACTCAAGTACTTTCTCAAGTAACTCAAGCAAGGAATTCAATCTTTGAACTGTAATACTGGATTGCTTGTGGATATGTACGAAGGAATCAAAAGGAATTGCCTGGCTGCATTTTTTAAAATATTTTTTTCATTCTGTGTCGTTATGTCAGTTTTGATTCCTCAGTTTTGATTTCCGTGTTTAGGCCAGACTTACAGAGGCTGAAGTCTGCTTATTTGATATAAAAACAATTATTCTAGTAACAGCACAAAAGGATCAACGAGAATGTTGTGTTTTTTCTGATGTTGACCAAGACTGCCCGGCGTTGGAGAGGAAGTGTGTGTGGAGAGAGGAAGCCTGGCTACCTTTCCTTTGCAAGGCAGCCCCATTTCTCAAGCCTTGCAGCCTTCCTCCCAGCGCCGAGGGCTGATTTGCAGACCCAGTGGGGGAAGATGATTGTCCTCCGATGCTTTGCGTGGTTGTGAGTTCCTAACTCTACTGAATGCAAAAACACCGGATGTAGGTGCACAATTTATTATTTTTTTTAAATTTTTTTCTGCGGGAAAGATTATTCACTTGTATATTCAATGCTAGCGCTTTTTGAACCATCTGTGCGAGTATGCAAAAGGCTCCTTAGTGGCAAGTTTAGGGTGATAAGCCCTCTTCTCGTCCTGTCGGGAGGTACCTCCCACCGCCTTAGTGAAAGCAGAGGGGAAAGGATGCAAGCAGTAGCTGTCCCCGTTTGCCTGCCCTGCACAGCAGTAGCTGGTCCAGAGCCTTTGACATCCTCATGCACAGGCTTCCTTCTCCATCGGACGAACAGGATGCAGCCGGTCCCAGGCAAACACAACGCCGTCGGAGCAAACAGCTCCCACCCAGCAGCAGCAGCAGCCATTACCTGCTCATAGTCTGCAGGCTCCAGGAAGGCTGTGAAATGGAGGAGCAGGCCAAGAAAGCAGGATTGCCGCAGACGGCTGAGGCTAAGATGATATTTTCTTGCTGAGCCACTTCTTGCCTTTCGTAACGCCGATGAGCTAATAGGCTTAACACTGATAATATAATAGCCTGAGGGTGCTGTAATGCTATCTAAGACGGCTAAAGCTTCAAAACGTAGCCTACTAGGTAAATGTTGATCTGGTTACCTCCAGCTCCTTTCTGCAGTTCATGCATTCAGTTGGTGAAACCAAAGCCCTGTGATGCTGTCATCAGCCAAGACAGCTAACTCATTGCCCAGACATCCAGAGATAGTTTGGATACCTCTGACAAGCACACACCCCCCATCACCACCAAATGGCTCTTCTGCCACCCACTTGGTGCTGGTGTCAGGGAAGCCCTGACTGGAGGCATGTCCCCCAGGCACCCTGCACCTTCCCCTCCCTCCCCTTCTCATCCAGACTGCTCACAACTCAAACAGCTGCTTTGAAGTTTTTCACGCTACATCTATTCCAAAGGAAAGGGGCCTGGGAGATGCACTAGTTTGGCTACCAAACCTTTGTTACCTTGTGTTGTGCTTTTTCAAAACACCCCTTTTCCCCGCCTCCAATCTTAAATGGGTAAAAAATCTTCATCTGTTTCAGTTCAAGGAAGCGTCTGCCAACACTGAAAAAGAGAGTAGTATTCACCTTCAAGGCATCTGAGGCAGATTTTTTTTTCTCATTCTTCAAAAATTGGGAGAATTTTTGAAAGCCCCAGCAAGGTGAGTTCCCTTTCTTGGCCAGCATCGTCAGTTGTACTCACATGCAATAACTACTACCCCCTCTGGGTAAAGCTTCTGCCTCAACAAGTGATTTCTGTGTGGGTTTTTGTTAGCTTCTCAGCCCCACCAGTAGCAGTACCAGGAGATCTAATCGTGCAAAGGGTTAGAATGACATGGAGAAACCCTTCCTTTCTTTCTTTCATTGAAGTGTGTTATCCTTCATTAGAGCAGACAAATACTTTTAACTTTTTCCTTGGTCAAAATTGTAGATCCACTCTATCTCTTTGTGTTAGAAGGTCAATTTCTTGTCAGATGTGCATGAAAACATAAATAACACTAGTGATTTTACCATGTTGCAGATACAGTACTACTTTCATTTAAATTGTTGTAATTTCGCAACATTTCTGCCTACTGCATCTCCTGTTTAAGCCTCCTGTTTTCTCAGCCATTACCGAAATGGCAGCATTACACTGATGACTTCTCAGTTGCTGGGAGTCTGCTTTCTCTGAGCTGATGTTACACAACAAACCTCGTCTCCAAGAAATAAAAAGATACAATTTGTGAATCTTAATTAATGACTCTTTATTATACTCTTAGTGAAATCAAAATCTAGGAAATTTACCCTAATGAAATTAACCCCTGTAACTCCTGTGTGGGGTTTCTCTGCACTGGGTATTTCAAGAGAGCATCTACGTGCAGGTTGAGGGAGGTGATTCTGGCCCTCTACTCCGCTCTGGTGACACCCCACCTGGAGTACTGCATCCAGCTCTGGAGTCCTCAGTGCAGGAAGGACATGGACCTGTTGGAGAGGGTCCAGAGGAGGACCACAAAAATGATCAAAGGGATGGAACATGATGACATCCTGTGAGGACAGGCTGAGAGAGTTGTGGTTTTTCAGCCTGGAGAAGGCTCTGGGGAGACCTGATTGAGGCCTTTCAGTAAAGGGTGCTTATAAGAAAGATGGGGTCAAACTTTTTATCAGGGCCTGTTGTGATAGGTCAAAGGGTAATGGCTTCAAACTAAAAGAGGGAAGGTTTAGACTAGCTATAAGGAAGGCATTTTTTACAATGAGGGTGGTGAAACACTGGCACAGGTTGCCCAGAGAGGTGGTAGATGCCCCATCCCTGGAACCATTCATGGTTGGGTTGGACAGGGCTTTGAGCAACTTGATCTAGTTGAAGATGTCCCTGCTCATTGCAGGAGAGGTTGGACTAGATGACCTTTAAAGGTCCAACCTTCCAACCTAAACTCTTCTATGATGCAATGATTCTATGATTCTACAATTCTATGCATTGTGTCTTCAGGAGGATTTTGTACCGTATTGCCTGCCACAGGGTAAAAACAGCTTAAGATATGGAGAAGTGATAACACAACCTTTGTGGAGTTTTTCAACCGTGCTGAACTGATACAACTGAAACTCATGCCATCTGCTCGTCAAGACACAGCCCATCTGTTTCTGTGGTAATTATTCTCATCTTTTGTTTATTACAGGAACCATAACAATAAGCTCTGCAGGTGTTGCCATAATACAGATTATCATGTTTGTATTTTGATCTTGTAATTTTGCGTATGTCTTGTCTGTTCTTTTATCAAATTGACTTCCAAACCTGTATGTGATATGTGATATTTATAGCTTTAATCTTCCATGTACTTACCCTTTGTAAAACAAATTTTTATTAGTTATGGTTTCAGATTACTCCCTAAGTCAAGAGCACATATATTCTTTTGGTATGTATTTTTAATCATGGTAACATAGTTTTCTGCTGTTACTGTCGTTTTGCCAGCTACTATTTTTTTTCCATTTTTTAAAATCCATCTATTTATTATTTGCCTCCCTAGATGTTTAACATTCCTTTATTTTGTTCTATGGATATCTCTTCTCTTTCAGTAAGTTCAAGCTCTTTTGATGTAGAAATGTTTAAAACTGGCTGGAGCCTCAGAAGAAATTGCTTCTCTTGATACATGAATCGAAGTACTAATAAAATAACGCCTCCAATACTGTATTATTTCCACAAGGTCCACTGTTGCCATTAATAGGAGAGAATTATTGCATTTTCTCACATTCACATGTTTGTATACGTCCTTTGGAATGTATAGATGCCATAATATTATGTTACTGAATCAGGAAAACAAGTCAATTACAAGTTATAGCCAGTTATAGCCCCAGAAATCTTTTGCTTAGTTTAATTTTGTTGTTTCTATCCCTTTTAGTTGCCGTATTCAGCAGATATTTCACCTTTTACATCACTGATTAAATTAAGAGGCAAACTAATTGAAGGGCTCTGACTAGACTTGATTGTCAGCAATTTGGATGCTTATTAAGTGGTTTAAAGTATATTTAATTAAGGATGTATTGCTTCACATTCAAGAGTCGGTAAAATATTTAGCATTTATGTCTTCTTAAATTTATTTAAGTATTATCACTTTTTCTGTAGTTCAAGAAGAGTTTTAAAGGCCGTATGTGTAATTTCCTCATTCTGAAAGAATGACTAACCACTAATTGCATCAAATATAGTCTTCCTCTTGCCTGTCTTTTATAATTAGAAAAATGAATTTGCCCTTACAAACTGTTATGTCTTTGCTTGTTCCTAATAAAAATATTATGTTGCCATCCACTATCTATTTCAAAGGTTAAGAGAGACTGTGGATCAGAGGAGAGATCAGTTAATAAATGCTACAAATGCATCTGGCATTTAGGCATTGAGTTGCACACTGCTCCGAACCCTTTTTCTCTCTTCTTTCTCCCCCAAATTAAAAACCTATCCTAGAACAACAGCAGTCAGCCTCTTCCATAGTTTCAAAAATAGTCCAAAAGGAGTAGCCACATAAATAAAACCGGCCATAATACAGGAGGCCATGTAAAACGGTGTTTCTCGTGCCGAAGCATGAGTTTATTGTGCTTTCCCCTTCTCCAGCATCTTCAGGAAAGTTAAACCATCATCATCCCCCGCCTTCGCCTCCCCCACAAGTCCTTTGGCTGTAATGACCGGGGAAGGGGAGGAGGCGTAAGTGATGAAAGAAAACGCCACACTATTTATTCGAAGGCTCTTGGTGAGGAAGAGGAGACCATGCAGCAAGTCAGACAGTGTGACTGCCCCAGCCCCATTTTAAATCCGGAAGGAAAATCCTGGAATTTGTGGATATTTTTCACCTTTTTACACAACCATTTATTTGGGAATAGAAAGAAGAGAGATCACAGGCCCAACATGAGTTTAAAAAAGTGTCAGTGACTTATCCCTCCTTGTTTTTGAAGCTGTTATTACAAAATAATGAGATATGCTAAGAGTGATCAGGACATGAGGATTTCGACATCTTTCCCAAAACAGGCTGGCCTCTTTCACATTTAGTAAAGGGAATTTGGGGTTTGATGTTTGAAGAAGCGAAAGCAGAACTGGAGATTTCTGCAACCGATTTCTGTGGAGATGAATTAACCTCCTGGGGTCTATTTGCTTGTTTAGTAAGGTTACATAGGCCTCCCGCTGAATCAACAGAAAAACACATTGACCTCAGGTGTCCAAGTTCCTGGGACAAGGAGGAGCTGATTGAGGATGCTGACCGCTTCAGGGTAGCCATCCACAAATTTGTCTTCCACTGTCCTATATCGTGCCAAGCCCCACTCACTACGTTTTCAGGGTGCAAGAAGTGGGTGGGAAATGTGCAGACACACTCCTCCTTCCCTGGCACTTGGCTGGTTGGAGGACGCAAGCAGACGTGTAAGCTAATCAGTAATGGTGTCAGTGAAGCTTTCCTTGCTGGGTGGTGGTAACAAGGAGGAGGAGAGGAGCCTGGCATGACATTGAGACAGGGACAGGGGAGAGAAGTGTTTCCCCTGTGTTTTAAAGCTCATCTTCTTGCTTCTCAATATCCAAATCACTCATTACATATATATTAATTGGCCACAAATTAATTTAATTTCCTCAAATCAAGTCTCTCTTCCCCCTGCCAGTAATTGGTAAGTGGTCTCCCCATTTTTATCTCGACCCATGAGCTACCTTGCTTCTGGTTTCCTATTTCCTTCTCTCATCTCTCTGGGAAAGGGGGGACTGAGCGAGCGGCTGGGTGGGAGCCTGGCTACCAGCTGCGGCTAACCCACCACAGAAGTCCAGCAGAGCACAAGTTGTTCATAAGCTTTGGGCTCAAGACCAA
This sequence comes from Xenus cinereus, assembly GCA_025774025.1. Taxonomy (NCBI): domain Eukaryota; kingdom Metazoa; phylum Chordata; class Aves; order Charadriiformes; family Scolopacidae; genus Xenus; species Xenus cinereus. The sequence continues at coordinate 97,730,001 of JAOXJK010000012.1, read as the reverse complement.
AGACAAACAACAAGAACAAAAAGAAGTAAAGGAATTTGGGCTCTCAGTCTCTGTGTTCACTTTGTGTCACTGACGTGTGCTTCCTCTCCATGTCTGTGCACTGAACTTCATGTAGGAAAGTTAGGAGACTTTCTGTTTTAAAGTAGGTTAGTACTTTGCACACCTATAAAGCAACAGCTTCTGAGAGACTGATTACACAGTTCTTTAAGTAAGAAAGCCTGTTCGATGTTTGCAAAGTCACTGAGACTTTGAGCTGCTCAGACCTTGCACAACAGCTGTATCTGTCAGTATTGCCAGTATCTGCCTATATCCTTTTCTTACTGAACAGAAAGCATACGGTTATTAAACCTGATCAATATGAGTTTAATTCTTACTCAAGAAACCCGTGTTCTGCCAGAACTTAGTCATTCTTTCCTCGGCTCCTTTATCATCTTGCCTGAAGGCACACGGACATGCAACACAAACTTCAAAAGCTAAGACAAAACACCCCCTACAAAAGACAGGGCTGTAAAGGATGATGGAAATGGTTACAAAAGAAACAAAGCAGGCATAATAAAACTTTTCTTAAATTAAAAAAGCAGCATTTATTACAAGATTATAATACATGCCAAAATAAAAGTATCTTTTACACCACCGCGTATGTTTATGAATTTTATTTACAGGTTTTTCCTCCCATTTTAAAACTAGAATTTGTTTTTGTATTTGCATACATTGTTAAAAACAACAATTTAAAAACATGATTCAAGAACAGACACATACCATGAGGAAAATGGAACGTTGGGTTGAAGTGAAGCCATTCCAGCAGAAGTCAAGAGCAGAGAATGTTTTAAGGGTTGAAAATTTAAAATTTTGTAAGAACAAGAACAAAACACTTAAAGACTAGCAACGCAAGCCTTTTTTTCTTTTTTTTATAATACTACATCAAAGGTACACAGAAGACCCCAGTGATCACTAGGGAATCTGCCACAGTCCAGTTTTTCCAATCCGATTAAGTCCATACTTCGTGGAATAGTATGTCCCTCTTGCGCTGCAGGCCGAAAGTAAACGCGGTCAAACCTCATCTTGCACTTGTACGGTGCACCCAGGTTGGTATTGGAGTGGGTGTCCCAAGTATAGCGGCAGTGTTGAGGTTTACCCAAAAACTCCCAGACATCCATAACTTTGTTAGGTAAATTACCCAGTTTAGTAATCTGAAAGTAGAAAGGGAAAAAAAAAAAAAAATCTACCAGATACTGAATTCACAAATTTTATCTTCAAAAACAGAACTGAATTGTCACAATATTATTGTTCTCTGTGAAACATGAGTTGTTAAAAACAAGATATTGGAGACATTTCAAAATTATGGTATTTCTCAAGATATTCTAAAGCATGACCAATTTTTTCTAAATCTAAAACACGTTATAAAATAAGCGTTCAGCTCTGAGATTTTAAGGTATGGGGATGAACACTGTGTTCTCTGAAACAACGTCATTCCAGTTCACTGCAACGGAATTTCACAAAAGGGTAAGATGAAACACTGACCTTTTAGTAATAATGCACAAATTTCACTTTTAGTATCAGCAGCCAAAAATTACTTCTAATTTTGAATGTCTCCATGATGGGGGATTAACTTTAGACTCCCAAAATCTATTTCTCCAGAGCATCCCCTTCTTTAAATGATTCTACAAGCGCTAACCTCTGAGAATCGGAGAGTTGAGCAAGTAAAGATCAGGTTCTCAAAGAGAGAAAATGCTTTTGAAGTCAAAACTTCATCAACTATGATTGCATCTTCTCAGATATAAATATTGCCAATAAAGCATTTTGTTATTGGGGGTGGGAGGGCAGGGCAAGCTCTTCATATACATTACCCCAGCTATAACAATGGCTCAGGAGAGCCATGCCCCAGCTTCTACTTAGTCACGCTACCACTTTGAATAAATGTTGCCTATCCCTGTTCTGCCTAAGCAGGTCATTTCTCATGAAGACAACAGAAAAGCCTGAGAAGATTTTGACAGAATACCTTCTCAAAAAAACAAGGTTGCTTATTCCTATTTACCTCACTGTCTCTGAGGTTTGTATCCCCTCCAAATATAACAGCGGTGGACTCAGACTCCTCCTGCATTCTGTTTAACACTATTTGCAGTTGCTTCACACGCTCCTTAGAGTGGTTTTTAGTGCTCTCCAGATGAGAGGTCATAAGACAAAGTTCATTACCAGATATGCTCACCTGTGTGTGAAACAAAGAGACAATGTTACTATCCACACCATGACAAATAGTTCAGAAACAAAAATCTAATCACAAAGTAAATTACTGAATGACTGAATTCTGGTTAGTATTAGTTTTACATTGAAGAAAAGTGGCTTACAGGAAGATAACAGGCTTTTAGTTTTGTTTTCAGAGGTCATAAGACTTGAAGTACAGGCAGCAACTTACATAAAAGATTTGTTAGTATCAAATGCAACTGGGTTTGTATGTTTGGAGAAGTTTTTCTGCTGTTTGAGACTACCACATAGTAAAGTTATTCCAGCCTTTCCTGGGATTTTTTGAAGTCAGAAACACAGCTGTTTAGTACACACTGACTCACTCACATGCACAACCAAAAGGTTCCTCATCATGGAGGTTGTTGGAAAAGGTATTATCTCATGTTTCAGTAGCTTCACTCTTGATTTCTTCAGCATTATGACAGTGAAATAACCATCTATGTTACCTAAAGAGGAACAGGGAAAGAAATGGTTGAGGATACCTTCTGCCGTGCCATACAGAAGGTACTGAAAGAGACCTTTTTATCGTGATCTGGGAGAATCATGTTAATTTGTAAGATGTACAAAGTCATTAGTTCAAAGTTTCATATTAGCGGTGTGAATTTTTCAGATTTTTTAAGTGCAAATATTTAAGAAATTACTATCTATGGCACTTTTTTGGCTACCGTGCTATCAGTCTTTCAAAATGCAGAAGAAATACAAAGGAAACCACCAGACAAGCAAGATTTTCACATGCATAATTTGCACCAAACTATATCCTGATAGCAAACCAGAAAGTAATTTAAGTGCTTCCTTCTTCACTTTACTCTTTTCATTCCTACAAATGGTCAGAGGTTTTGGCAAGGCAGACAGAGTAAGACCAAACTTACTTTTTCCGGTTTCTGTCTTTTAAAACTGAGGGTTATTTCTTACCTGGAATAATAGTGTAATTGCTTGCTTTCATCTGTAGAAGACAGAGGTGTGGTGGGATGACCTCCTGTAAAAACACGACATCTGGGCTGTATCTGAAACAGGCAAGACAAGATTTTAAATTAACTACTGAAAGGTAGTACTGTTACACTCTAAGGCCAGGGTTTTCAGGTGCACCTTGTCCTCATCTTCCCAGACATTGTAGGAATCTGTTTTTTGAACAAAGAAAAAACTCCATCATATTTAGTAGCATGTAGACATATCATCATTGTTAAAAGGGAAGAAACAATTTATTATTATGGACGTGGAACTGACACGGTAATAAAATGCATCACTTCCTTACCTTGATCTTGCAAGCATTTGCACAGGTTTCATATACTACTTACATGAGGAATTCAACCGAAGCAGCTGCAAAGCAGCTTTGGAACA
>JAOXJK010000012.1:97683775-97701044 GCA_025774025.1 Xenus cinereus | reverse complement strand
GCTGCAGTGATACACTTGAGGCAGATGATGTTTATCCACTTACTTTGGACAATATAAAGTTTACCCACTTCTCGCTTCCTGGCACTTTAAAGAAGTGAGTCTAGCCACATCTTTACTTATATCCCCCCAGAAAAGAGGAAGCAGTATGTTTGCTAAATTTAACTAGTTGTGTCTCAAGCCCTTTTCTCTTAGATACTGTCATCTATATGCACCTGAAAATAGGATTGAGCCTTGAATGTTGAATTGGCCATTAGGAACCAAGATCATCTCTATGTGTTGTCTAGAAGAATGGCAGTACAATCAATCTCCCTGCATTTTCCAAAGTGTCCCCAGGCTAGTTGTTTTATAACCTGAGCAATAACACTTCCTACAGTAGAGTGAACTCCTGCTAAAATGATGAATGGAAAGAGAGTAACTTTGATGAGTTTGCATAACAAAAATCACAGGTAGACCCATGGAGTAGAAATTCATGCCTAGCCTGAAGGCCAGAAAAATACAGTCTTCCCGTGCCGCTGAGACTGGTGCCCTGAGACTATGCAGCCCCACTTACAGTCACACGCTGCTACGCAGCCGGATTACAGGTTAACGAACAGGGTATCTCTTGATACAGGTGTCTGAAGGACAAATGAGGGTCAATGCAAGGTGCCAGAGGTCCTGTGCGAAGGAGGACTTGCAGGCTAGGGTCTGTCCAAATAAGCATATAAAGATAATTTAGATTCGATGGACACTTGGCAGTGCTAATGGCACTTGAGCATGTGATAATGGCACTACAGGGGTGATAGGAGGCGATCCCCAAGAGGAGGGTGTATGAGGCGCAGCAGGCTGTGTGCCTGTCCTGCCTCCTCAAGGCTGCTTCATTTTCAAATCCATTATGAATTATTTCTGTTTTTTGATTTCTCCTTTGCTTTTTTCCTTTTCTACTTCTCCCTCCAGGCTCTCATACAATTCGGTTTCTCTTCGGTCCACTTCCATAATTTTCAAAATGAATATAACTATTCCTATATATGGGAATATATATTCTCTAATGTGTTTGAGTGTCTAGGTATAAAGTTTTGTTTCAGTCAAGAGTCTCGCATTTGTGTAACTCAGGTGTCTTACATGCTGCTCTGTTAAAAAATAAAATTAAATACTGCTTTAAAACAGACAACTCACCAAGCGAGAGCAGGGTTTCCGACGCCACTTTTCTGATCTCTTCATTGTCAGACTGGCAGAGCGTGACCAGCATTTTAATACTCTCAGCAGCCTGGGAAGTGCAAAAATAACCACATGAGCACCACAGAGTACACTCTGGTTTCTTTTCACAGCTTTGTGTGGAAATAGTGACCATCCTCTGCATTGGCCTTCCTACTCCAAAGGGAGGGCTTTGGTGGGGACACAGGGAATGGGGTTTCCCTGAGGGGGAGCATCCAGGAGAAGGCATATTTTCTGCTGTCAGTGTGGACCTTTTCTAATTTTCCTACCCTATCTGCTGCACTCATAGATCTGGCTGACCAGTTATGGTGGCCACGTCTGCTGTAGGCTGGGTGACGGACCATGGGACAAGGCCACCAAAGTGCCAAGAGGAGGGTACGGCAGGGAGACGAAGGGGAGACAGGCACGAAGGGAATGAGTTTCACACTGAGCACGTCAAACCTGGTAGGTCCGAGAAGGCCGTTCTCGCCAGACGAACTGTGCCTACAGGGACATGTTGGCTGGCCAGCCCACTCATTCCACCGCAGGCTCATCACCAACACCTGTGCCCACCAACATGCCCACACTTTCGCCTTGCCTGCCCTATTTTGGGAAGAAAGCAAGGAATAATCCTGTTCTGCTCTGCTACAAAAACGTCGGGCCTTTGGGGAGAGCAGGCATCATAGTGTCTCTGGCAGGCTATTTAATACGACAAGGGAGATGAGTGAAAGGAAGGGCAGGCACTGTCCCAACATGATACATGGGAAAGGTGCTGAGCCACAGAGTCAGTATTTGTGTGAGCCCCGTCAGTCTGAGGGGCACAGGTCTGCTCTACGATGCTCTGAATGAGGGCTTAGCTACCAGAGCCACGAAATCTCACCACCCCACCTTCAACGTTGTCACTTGTGCTTGACTCGGGCCAAGTCTGTGCTGGGTGCACGCTGGTGACTACAGCTCGAATGCTTATGAGTGATGGGTTCACAGCAACACAGAGCTTGCTGGGATCTGCAAAACCTCTCAGAGGTTCACAGTGGGACCTTGTGCGGCTGACGTGGTTTGATGTGGATGACGCTACCATTGGGTTAGCTCAGCAACAGCTACCAATCCATTCTAGCATTCCTATCTCAGAAATAATATTTTCCAGAAAGGCTTCAACTTTTTTCTTTGAAGATCCCAAATGATGCCACTTCCCCTCAGCAGTTTTTTTTCTCCAGCGATTGTCATTCTCATTATTCAAGATGCACTGGAGCCATACTGCTCAAGTTAAACGTGTCTAGCTCCAGTTCCCACCACTGGTTCCTAGTCTGCCTTTTCCTCAGAGATCAAAAACCCCACTGCACCCTGCATGCAGTGGATGCCCCTCAGCGTTGCCTCTCAGGGATGCCTGCTAGCATCCCATTCAAGGGAAAACAGCTTTTTCAAATCTAAACAGTACTGGATCGTGTATTGGATGGTATCAGTTCTGTCTGGGATGAAGTTACATTTTAGAGCTGTCTTCTTCAGGGGACAGTTTTGAGGGAGAAATAGTCAGTCTGTGGTGGGTCTGTCTCATGAAACATGCTTTTTGCCCCAGTGTCCTGTACCAGTCAGGCTTGGGAGGTTGCTGTTTCCCATGGCTCTATCCAGCCAAAAAAGAAGTCATTTTTCCTTCCTGTCATGAGAGGGAATGCAGAAACAGTACTATATGCTAGCTGGAGCTGTAGTGCCCAGATGTACCAGTTATTTGTCACAAAAACAGCTGTGACCTGCCTCTCCTTTTCTCTTCTACCACAGCAACCCACACGCATTAGAGCTAATTTTATCCTGGGAAAGAATATTTTTTTCCCTCTCAGTCAGTACTCTATGGATGAATATTTTTTTTCTTTGTATGGTAGAAGTAAGTCTTCTAAAGTCAATATGAGAGGGAGGAAAAGATAGTATGCAAAAGATAAACTTTGTCATTGTCACAAGGCCTAGCTATTTTTGCAATGAAGCTTCTAAACCGTTCCCAAACAGCACGGTATCTGTAAAAGGATGCAGCGCAGCAATGCAAAACAAAAACACCGTTACTGCTGCTATTGCATGTTTCTGATTGTTGTTTGTAGCTATCACATGTCCTTTCTTTAAAGTAATGCCAAGTGCCACAGTGAATTCCTTGTCTCTTACCTTGAGGTATCTTAGAGCCAAGCAAGCCGCTTTCTGCAGCTGAAGGTTGGGCTGAGTTAGTGCTTCACAGTAGTAAATCAAGGCCTGAAAACAGATAAAGAAGAGGAGCGATGAAAATTCTGGTGCCTGTGTGGAGCAGAAGGGTGGAGCGAGGAGGCATTGCTAGCCCCTACTAAAGGGAGGGGGCTTGCAGCCCGCCTCCAGGACAGTGAGCCCATGGGATGCAGATGCACAGCCCCTGCTACGCGTAACGTGGTGGGATAATTCCCGACAGCAGATCCAGGCCAGGCCACGAGTTATAGCTGAGTAGTCTCAGGCCAGCTTTTGTTGAGGGAAAAGTTCACCTTAAAGTGAGAAGCACGATCTAGCACCATTGAGGGCCTTTCTGCAGAATTCACCGAAGAGATTTCAATGGGCCTCGGAGTCTAAATAGCTCAAGAGATGCCCCTTGAGATGGTCCCTCTCATGTAGGGATAGTAATGAACAGGTTGGGATGGACCCCAGGGGGACTGCAGAGAACTAGTACAGGGTTAGCATGAGCTGCTAGACCAGTTTACTGCTTGGCCCTAGAAATTATTAGCCACTGCTGAGCAAACAAAACCAGTGTGAGCAGCAAATCTCAGTGGCAGTCGGCTGCACAATGAACTCATCTGCAGCATAAAGCTGCATAATGCCTTTATATGGCATTATATATACCCCATGGTCCTTCCTGCAGGCAGTGATCCAGGTATCAGCTACGCACGCCTGTTCCTGGAGGTGGCTATATTTCCCTGAGATGCTGCCTCCATGAAGCTGGGGATGGAGCAGGATGCTATGAGGTACCCAGAGGCTGCCAAAATGGAAGATGAAGTGGGAGGATAAACAAAGAAGGGACAGGATCGACAGAGAAGAGCAGCAAAGAGCGAGCTCCTTTTTCTTGTCCCTCTGCCTTCCTTCTGCCTATCTTCCTCTTCCTCTTCCAACTGCCTTTTCTTTCACTCTCTCCTGACAGGGAACAAGAAGGATAGTAGGGAATGGTCTGCCATGAAAAGGTAGAAGCCAACCCCTATTTTTTCATACTCCTTTTCTCCCTTCTCTTCAACTTCTGTGTTTAATCTGGGCCTGCTTTCTGCCTTGAGTATCTGTGATTGATAGACTCAAATCTTAGATCTCACAGCTGAGCTGTGTTCGCCCAAGGCAGTCCATCCCCTCCAGAAATGGTGGGAGGTCCCACAGACGCCAGCCTCCTTTGGGAAAAAAATTAAAATCCCAGACCTACGTCTTCGCATGTTGGTGATGCTGGGGACTGCTGCCTTGAAGCCTGGGACTGAAGCCAAGTCTGAGGGAGGCCAGCAGAATTGCTGAAGTGTGGAAGATAACTGGAGAGCACAGCACTCGGTAAGTATTTGCAGCGTTTGGGTCAGTACCTCTTTAGTGTAATGACAGGTAGAAGCAGACTGGCAGAACGACAGAAACAGACTTGCGTATTTGCAGGAAAATTAGACAGGAAATCCTTCTGAATCAGCTTAAATCAAGCTTGGAGCAATTATTTTATATGCATAGACATTTGAGGCACACGGGCAGAAAAAATGTCATGATGATACAGGTCTCTTATGCGACAGGTGATTTTCTGCCACTTACCTTCTCCCTGAAGTGCCTGTTTTCTGCGGTAGCTGTCAGAAGTGATGCCACCGTCTCGCTGACTTCATTTTTATTTTCATTGAGAAGTAAAGCCAAAGCTCTCAAAACTTCTTGCTGTGGTGGAAGGTTATTGGAGTTTATTTTGGCCACATTTTGCTGCAGTTTTCCATCTTTCACTGACTGCAGCACCTGAACCACAGAAGCTAGAAGTGCAAGAGGAAGGAAGGTCCTTGTTACATATTTTATCCTTTTGATATTTCAGACTGCTCCTTTTCCTGCTAGCAATCCTCAATTTTTACTATCCACACAAAGAACATGAAAAATCCCCACCTAAGCAATTGCTATGGATATGCGGTGTGTCCGCATTGGTAATTGTCTGGGCTTTAAGTTAGGCCAGTTTCTCAGATGTTCTTCCAAAGGAAGAGAGGAGTAGATGGGTTAGATGGGACACTGTGGCACTTACACCTACCCAGAGTTAAGGGCCTACCTGTCAGATTTTCACTTGCTGCTGGAAGATGTAAAACCTCCTTATCACAAGTGAAACCCAACATTGTCAGTGTATTGCCTTCCAGGGCATCTTTGTGAGAGCTTGTCCTAGGCAGACTGATGTCTGCCACCAAGAGCCAGGGCTGATGTGTTTCAGAGGTGGGCTGAAATGCCTTTTACCTTCCAGATTTTTGAGCAAAAGCTCCCCGGTATGCCCAAATAAAAATGGAAACCAGGCAAGGTTCCTCAAACTCCCTTTCAAATAGTGAAGAAGAAAACTTGGGCTGCCAGGGACTGCCATCTAGCACCCTCTGTGGAGCATCTGCTTCTCTCTTTATCTCTTGGTGGCAGAGCCTGTCAGACACTGAGGTGCTGTGATCCCTTGGCTCACGAGCAGAACTCAGAACTTCAGAAGATCTCTCCGTAAAGGCTGATAAAAGACTGGAATGTCATCCAAGCTGTGAGTACGGAAAACTTCCCAGACCTTGGGGCTAGCCCACCACCATCAGCCATTTCCTAAAAACTAACTCTTTCAACATATTTTTTTCCCATTCGAAAATGGAAGCAGAAATAGAAATGACTGAGGGTCTATCTGCCTCAGCTCCTTTCCCTTGATACGTGCAACTGTTCAGGTGCATACAGATTTAGCATTCAAGGCACTTTTTTGTCTCCTTTCCCCTCTTCTTTTGTAAAATCAGCCTTAGGGCTGAACTGGTTTGTGCTGAGGACTGAAGGACACTGATGTACTTCCCTGTTAGCCACCAGAATTTATATACCCTACCTTCTTTTGCAAGCTGCAGCAAATAGCTTCCAAGGTCATTAACATTGTGGCTGGCAAAATAGTTGTAATACTGAAAGACAGTAATGATCTCAGAGGACATGCTGGAGTAGAGGACAGGCTCCGTTCGGTCCAGGATCTGAGACACCAGGATTCTGAAGACTGCAGGGAGCCACGGAGAAAGGGACACGTTAGTGAGAGTAAAAGCTGCTGGCAGAATGCTGCAGTCTTCTTCAAAGCCAGAAAGAGCTGTATTTGCAAAGCCAGGTACTTCCCAATGTTTCTAACCTCAACTGTGGCTAGGTTAGAAGCCAGACAGGCAGAAGGTCTGTCTAGCTCCAATCACCAGAGGATATCTTTCTAAGAAGGAACCTCTGCCTGTTTATGGATGGCTAGTGCAGTTTCCTATCCAATACAGCATCCCTTCTACCCAAATGATGTCCTGAATCACTAAATAGATATGCACACACAGAGGCAGGATTTGGCTTTGCTTGTCTTTATGTTCCTGCACGAGCATGTCGCAGGCAGAAAGCTCGTCTGAGGCACCGTCCTGTAGCAGGGACCAGGAAGGAAAACACTGCCCTGGGTAGGAGAAGTTAACCCTTCTCCCTACCTACATCCCCGTTCTGTCCCAGGCAGAGCTAGTCAGTATAGCTGGAGTCTGAGATGTGGCACAGCCCACTCCAAACAGGAACCTATGTTCAGATAGACTCCCTTGGATGTGTATGAATTTCATCCCAGTGCACTGTAATGGGGCATGCATATTATATAGACACATAAAATTAAGTGCAAGGCTTCCTACTTCACTTACAAACCTGTATTTGGGAACAGTCTTACTTTTCAATTAGCTCATAAACCTTAAAACAATATTTTCTTTTCTGCTGACCTCCCCTTTTTCTCCTATTCTGATCTGATTATTTTTGGCCAAAACCATATCAAGAGTTGTAGCATTAGTTTTCAAATGAGATCTTGGAGCTGTGGTCAAACAGACCTTCAAGGGGACGGAAAACAAAGCAATGAAGGTTGAGTAAAGCCCAGTACACAACTGTTCTCCATTTTGATGACCGACACAATTTTTTTGCAGCAGTTGGTACCTGTTTCTGCAAGTCCTGGACACTCCTCATTCACAGTGGCGGCAAAATTGATATCCAACTGCTTCATCATCTTGTCTGCAGACGTGTGATACACTCCTGAAGGGCCAGTACACTTCATCCAGAAAGCCAGCAGTGACAGCTTCTTGTGGAACTCTGGAATTGCTGGAGGAGAAAACAAAATGAATGATGAAACAAAGCTGTGCTGAACACATTGACTTCCAGAAGAGACAAGATGGTAGGAGTGGAGGAAATCTCACCCCAGTCCATGGATGGACAGTTACTGTTTGGTGGGTTGCCCCATGCCATTGCCTTCACAGAACATGATCATGTGATCACCCCAAGTTTGTAACATGTTTTTTTCTATATCCCATGGTAGGATGTGAGAAAATTTGCTCCTGATCCAGTCCTGGGGACTGATGTCTCATCCATGAAATACTAGGGGAGCACCACAAATGGTCTGCACAAGACTGGTTCCTGTCCAAGCACTGCTTGGGTGCTACCCTAGCCTTGGGTAAGTCACTCAATTTTGCCTCAGTTTTCTCATAAACAAAGTAAATACAATATGTTGTATTTACCCTTCCTTCCAGAGTGCTCAGGAGGGTGAGTAACCATGTGTTTGTCAAACTCTTCCAAGGTATTAAAACAGATGCAACAACAAGAAAAATAACTAAATAATTCTCCATTTGGATGACTAAAAATGAAATGGATAAAATGTTCAAAGAGTTGTAGGATCTGCCTCTGATGGTATGAGGCAGATCCTGCCTTTCCTCAGGAAAGAGAGCTGGAGGAAGAATTTGGCTCTTCAGAGGTGACAGCATCCCCACTCCACCACAGCAATGACCTCTGTCCATCTTCTGCACATCAGGAAGGGTAAGAAGTCTTTTCTCTTCTCACCTGCTTATTTCTGGATACTAGCTGAAGATAGAATAAGGCCCCTGACCTGTTGTAGTGACTGCTGCATCTGCTGCTAACTGTGAGTCAGCCCTTACTATGGTGGCATCTCCTGCAGTGATGGTGAGCTCTGCACAGAGATTATTTCAGCAGGAAGGCATGCCCAAACAAATGCTTTTCAGAAGGAAACCCCCTAAGTTGTCTCTTACCATCAGTAAGGGAGGTGATGTTTCCCAAGTTCTCAGTGCTGATCTCTGCAATATTCTCCATCACAAGGATCTGCCTAGACAGCTTATCCAGGAGGTCTCTTGCCACAAACGGTGTTTTACTGGAGAACACAATTTGCTGGTGAAGACAAATGGGAAGAGAGGAAAAGGAGTCATTTAACCAAAAAAAAAACTGAGAAAAAACCAAACAACTCCAAAACACCTGGCACCTGAAGAAATGCAGTGGCAAATTAATTTCCTGGAACCATGGGATCTCCTTAACTTCAAAAGTTTTTTGTCTCTGGGTATTTTATGGTTGTGATTGATAGGCATTGTTGCTTATATCTTTAACATCTACATCCAGATGCAGGCACTTGAGTATCCTAGCATCCATTTGCTTATATAATTTCTAATTTACATGCTTTGTGAAGCTAAAGGAATCCACCATCATAAGCCTTAAAGCCAGAAAAGAATACTTGTCTCACTTCTGCGTAACATAGGCTGTGGACTTTCAGGACATACCTGCCTGGAGGCAGACCACAGGTTGCTCTTCCTCTACACCGTTTCAGCTCTGATCAGCTACCCAGGTGCCTTTATTAATTTCATGCTTTTGCCTTGCTAATCCTCCCTGCTGCTGACATCTGCATTTTCTTCAGCAGTCCACATAAACATTGTTCGTATCAAGTCCACTCCGTGTGTGGACGTAGTTCAAGCTCGCCTCCCCCAGCTGCATATTTACCATGTACTCAAAACCCTCCCTTTTTCTCGTACTTGGTCAAGTGTCCAGCTCAGCACTAAGAATGCTGGAATCAGGCTCGTTCTGTATTGCTTCAGTGGGCCTTTGGGAAAATAAAGCTAATTTATATCTAAGATGGAAGAGTTGAATAATTGTGAAGAGGAAGTTGCAGTATGTTTTGATTCATCAGGAAAACCCTGATGCCCTTCCTTGCTGAAGGTTTAAAACCACATTTGCTGTGCTTGGGCTCTGAAGAAAAAAGCCAAAACCAAACTCTGAAAGGTCTTGCTAGTTAGTTTTGAGCATGAACAGACAATTTTCATGCCCCAGAGGGGCTGCCAGGCACTGCCTTGCCCGTGTGTGTTGCAGATAACCTCTCCACCGCACACACAGAAATCCATTTCTGCTCTTGAACATCACAGCCGTGTCTGGGGCTTGGTTAAACAGTGGGGTGACAGGCTTCTGTTTTATCTCTGAAGACATGGGCTGCCTTAACTGGGGCACCAATATCATTGAGGACCTCCCAGCGAAGCCAGCAGGCGTTGGTAACCCAGAGCACGGGCTGCCCCTGTCATCTGTTGTGTCACCCGTCAGCTCTGCTGGGTGGCACCTGCAAAGTGCCCCAAGGTTCACAGGTCAGGTCTGCTTTGAGAGGGGTGAGGAATTGAAATGATGGAGGCTTTTCTGGTTACCTTCACCCCAGCCTGGTGTCTGTCCCAGCCTTGCGTTCCTGCTGCCTCCCAGGAGCAACGCTGACATGGTCCTACGCCATGTTGATGGCACACCAGTGCCCACTGGGAAAATTTTAAAATATATGCCCCCAAAAAGAGCTGGGCCCGGTACCTGAATGAGCTGCGTGCAATACTGCAAGTGCTTAACTATGGTTACATCGAGGCTGTCGTTCCCCGTGGTCAGGGGCAGAGGGCTGCCAGCCACGCTGGTGCCCACACCCGTGTCCTCGGTGAGAGCTTCGCTCAGGTGGCCTCTGGCTTCTGGGTGCTCCGTCCTGTAACTGGGGAGGGATGAGGGAGGGAGGTCAGTATGGGGCCGACCAACACTGCCACGGCAGACACACACACACACACACACACACACAGAGGGCTCACTCAGGGCGACGAGCAACAAGCACGGCAGAAGAGCTGGAAGCAGCCAGAAACCTCAGGATGAACACATCATCTCTCAAAGGAGCAGTGCTGCCCTGGTTGGGGCTGGAAGGGCTGTACCCACCGAGGGGACAGCTCTCTGTCCCTTGACTGGTTTGCCTGGAGCAATGCGATGCCCTCACCAGCAAACCTCTCCAACCCGTGGTCACTGTCCCTTGGCGGCGACAGTTTTCTTCCATCTGTTGGCGAACCATCTATCTCCCCAGTTGCTCTGGATTGAGCACCGTGACAATTCGTGTCATCCCAGGCACCGAGCTGCTGGGAACAGCTCTGCTCTTTTGGTGTCCTCCTGCTGCCAAATTTAATGCTCATTGCAGGAGGAAAGGAAAGCCACTGCTGGAGTAAGAGACATGATGTTTTCATACGCTGTTTTAGGCACAACGTGTACAGCTTGCTTTGCCAATTGTTTCTGTAAGAGCGCAAAGCTAGTCTCACTGTGTTTTAAATCATTATTTCCAATGTTGCCTTGTTGCACAAATGGTCCTCCCTGTGCTTCAATGCAAAGCCCGAGGTCAGTCCCCAGATGGCAAGTACAATTGGCTGCAAGTTCAGAAGTTTCAACACTTGCAATCTCTACACTGAGTCACACGCTTACACATCTAAAAATGGAAGCAGGAATCTACACTGTCCAGGGATAAGCCAGAGGGGAAAAAATGAAATTTTAACTTCTATTTTAACTTAAAAAGATTTTAGCTGCTTTCTAAGTTAGCTTATAACTAACTTAATTTTTGCTGCTTAAGTGAAATTTATGCTAAAGGTCCTGGTTAAAGGCAGATCCTTGAATCAACGCAGACTGAACTGAGCTCAGAGTGTCACATTAGCAAGTAACACATTTTTCCAAGTTTTTTTTCCCTCACCAAATCTTATTCTGGAAAGAGGATACGCAGTGACATTTTGGGACCTGAATGGCGGTTGCTTGTTAGTACTCAAAATATTTTTGAACAGGCCACAATGAGCTGTGAGATGTATAGCTCCCTGGCTGGAAAGTGTGGGGTCCTAGGGAGCCATGTTCTTTTCTTTTTTCCCAGCTTCACTGCCACTTATGTGCCTGCTGGGCATCATGTCGGCTCAGAGGATGCAAACATGCTTTTAGGATCTAATGATTGAAACACAGCATCTTAAGGTCACACGACAATGGCAGACCACAGCACAAACACCACAGATTTTCTTTTTTTTTTTTTTTCCCCTTTATGGTTTTTTTTTTTTTTTCCTCAGAAAGACCAAAAGTGATGAAAGAAGGGCAGGTAACACACAGGGCCATGAACAGAGTACCAGTCATCACTCTTAGATTCCAAAGGAAACCTACACCATGCTGCTTAAATCTGGCCCTGTGTTACTGTTATTGACAAGCTTAATCCACTGCAAAGACTCATTCGGCTAGAGAGAAAAGACAAAGGGAGGGGGGAAAAACCACAGAGGAATTAGTAATTACATTCAAGGAAAGCCAGGTCCAAACCTATGTCAAGGAAGAGGCTCTGCCAGTATTGATGTCAGCTTAATTTAATTTACCCTTCTTCTCTGGAGGACAGATTGAGCATATTTGAACAGGAAAAAAATGATCCTGGAAGCTAAGATTTTGTATGCAGCAGCCACAGGGAACCCTTAGACCCTATAAACTTATCAAGGATTAGTCAATCTTCCTTGAATAATGTGTGCACCGGGATCCCCTCTTAGCGACAAAGAGCTAGGGTGTTGGTTTGGCATAAGCACAGCTGGCAGTTACTTCAAACTTACCTATTCTTCTCAATCTCAGTATCTGAAAATACTGAGTCTGCACCTCCTCCACCATTACAAACCTCCACACCACCACCATCCTCATCATCAAAGTCAGAGGTGTTCAGGAAATCAAAGCTTTCTAAAGCACTTTCAACTGTTAGACTTAAACTGGAGGACCTGCTTCGGCTTACTGCTGGCTTGCACTGCAAAGGCAGAACGAACCAATGAAAACCCCAAATATTAGCTACTACTGAAAGAAAAGAAAAAAAAAAGGGATAAATCTTAAAACTTTCAAATTCTTAATTTTATTTTTAAAACTTCATTTTATTGGGTGTTTCATTTCAAACCTTCATATTCATAGCATATACAATCAAAGCCTGAGAACTGGAAAAACACTTCCATTCCTCCTCCCCCTCCATTCTACCCCCCTCTCTTCCCCAAGGGAAAACGCTCAAAGGCAAAATTTGATCTGTTTTATAGAAACGAGAAGTATATCTTGAATCCAAGTGATGTAGCTTTCGGCATCCTCCAAAAGGAGAGATGGCGATTAACACACTGGAAGTTGAAAGGCGAAGGCACGTCCTGCAATTGCTGTTGTAGCTACAGAAGCCGATTTATGCATATCCAATGGCACTATCGGATTTATTCCAGATGTAACTCCAACAGACCATAGCCAGGAATGAATCTGGTCCCATATCTGCAGATTTATACATGGGATGAGAGGACTTTTGTGGCCTTTGAAGCCACTTCGCTTATCAAGGAAAAGCCAGTCAGGCACTGGATTCCTTGGTGGAAAAGGCAGAATTGTAACTCAGGAATTAACGGTGCTAGAGAGGGGGGAAGCCATCCCATCTCACTGCTGGGAGAAATGCGTCGGAAACCTTGCTGTTGCTGTAGGAAGTATCAAAGGCCCTGGTCCCGTGTGGTGATTCATCCAGACAGGCCCACGAATTTGCTTCCAGGGTCACCTTGCAGGATCAGATGTGGCTTGAGGGATCACCTCTGTTGGTTTGTACAATGACTTCAACACGTTTAGTGCTACGTGATTATTTGATCAGAAACAGCCAGGAGCCACCGGTGCCATTACACAAATTGCGTCTTCCCGTCACAGGCAGAAGCCAGGACTTTGTCTCAGCTTGAAGAACAAAATGCATTACCCTCCAAGTTCAGACTCAGCACCAGCTCTTCTGGAGCTGAGGGGACTTGGAGTTCTGTTTCCAATTCGTTTGCACACAATATTAATGCTGTGATGGTCGTATGTTAGCACTTAGGATGCTTGAGTCCTTAAACTGACCGTAATTAGCTGATCAAACTAACACTTCCCAACACATCTGTGACACAGGTGGGTGCTGGATCCTGCTTCCTCTGCAGCACCGATGGCTTTAGCTACCATTTCTTTCAGGGCTGGTGGTGCAGCTTCTTCAGGCAAAAGCACACAGCAACATGTGGGCTTCTCCTTTTCCCTGCCCATTTAATATGGCCAAGAGAGATTTCTTTAGCCACAGCTGGATTCCAGCTCAACCATTTTGCATGGGGAGCCCAGCAGAGCTGCTGGCAATGCTGAGTGTGGGTCTGCAAGATGATCAATACGTGACTCATAGATAGAAGGAGATCTGGAAGAGGTGTCCATCTCGAGCATGCAGGAATCCTGTCTGCACAGGTCCATCCTCTCTCCCCCCATCCCATGTCTGTCCCTTTGTAACTTCTGATAAAAGGAGTGTAAACAAACTGTCTCCATTGTCCCTCTGCTGTTTGGATAGTTGACCTCTTTGTACAAGCTGCAGAGCAGCCACAAAGTTAAAAAATAACAGTAATGGTAGCTTTGCCTGCTTGAGCCTCCTTGGGCAATACTGCAAGAAACAGGGTCTGTAGGCTGTCAAAAAAGCACTTAACTTGGGAAAGTACCATGCAGGTAAAAAACGCCAACGGAAACAAGGATGTTAGCAAAGTTTTTTCATAAAAAGATAATGCTGAAGGATAAATGCTTCTCTCCTTCCTCCCCAGCCATGTTTTTTGAATGTTGAGGCTGAAATCACTAGCAGGCCAACTTGCATATGAATATGAAGCATTTGAAATTATTGTTTCCCATATAATACTCTTTGCACAGTAATGTGTCCTGAGTTGTTATTCATGGGGGAGATACGAGTCACAGTGATCAGCAGTAAACATATTAACAACACACATGCAAAACACTTTCCTTCTTTCTAATTTTCAACATTTTCTGTCCATCCTGGTGTAATGGCAGGATGTCTGCCATTTTAAAAAATGGATGGGGGAAAAAGGAAAAGGCTTGGAAGAAGCCTAGGCCAAGTGGGGATGGCAGCCTTCAGTGAGACCTGTGCTTTTAAATCCCTTTGGCAATTTAGAAAATTCAGCTTCTATGGCTAGAAGGCCTGATCCTCAGCTGGTGTAGTTTTGCACATGGAGTTCAGGGGTAGTATGCTAAAATACAGCCACTGAGGATGTGATCCACAGATTTTGAAGGCAGAAGGTTGGTTATAAACTGATCTCCAGTATGGCACAAGCAATGGGTTTACAAGCAGTTTCTTTAGAGAAAGGTATAATTTAATTAAAACCCTTCTGCTATGGCACCTTTTTCTCTTTCCCCCAGGTTTCAAGCAGATGAAAAGATCCATTGCTTGAGGATTCAATGCTATGGTAAGCACATTGCCGACAGAAGTTTAAAAATACAACACTGTGAAAGGATGCTCAAAGCAGGAACAACTCTACTGCTACTGAGGAATTTTACTGATCTCCAAAAACCCTACTTTGATGTTTGCGAGGAAGGGAAGGAGATTCTACCCGCTCAGATTTTCTTTAGGGTAGTATTTTCTGAAAACGTACTCACTTTTAGGATGTCATCTAGATGCATAACTTCTTGGTCCAGGTCCTGAAACTCTTTATACTGCTCTTTATGTGGCTCAAGAGCTAAAAGAAGCCCCTGCAAGGCTTCTTCAATGCTTCCATCGAGATAAGACTTATATCCTTCTGATTCCCCACTAATTGATCCCTCACATGGCAGCCTCTCTGGGGTCATGGGTGCCTCTGCTGATGTAAGCCTTTTCACCAGCTGCTTCGTGATGTTGCCCTCATAGGTATCCAGCTCCACAGGCTTGAGCTCGGAACCTTCATCCGTGTCCTGCAGGAGAGACACTGGGACGCTTGTTTCTATAAAGACGTGATCGCTCCCAGCATCAGAGGGTTTTTGGCAAACTTCAGGAGCTGGCCTTGGGGAGGCCTTGTTCTCCACCACTGCTCCCTCTCCCTGGGGCGGCAGGTCCTTCGGCTCAGAGACAGAGTCTCTGCGGGAGTCACCGCTGCTGCAGTCCAGGCTTGAGCTCTTGGAGGACTTGAGAGCTCGGTGCTGGCTGGGGGTCACAGCAATGTCGGGGCTGGAGCTGATGTGAGCAGAAGAGGACTCGGCTGACTTGGCAGGGGGCACGCGGTCTTCGTAAGGCAGGTCGCCAAAAGTGAAAGAAAGAGGCCGCTTCTCAGTGGCCACTGTTCCATTTTCAAAGACGTCATCTGGCAAATTCGACTGAAAAGATAACAGAGAAAAACGTTTTCATGCAACACTGGAAAGAGAAAAAAATAAATACAGTATGTGCCTGGGAAAGAAAAATGCAAGGAAAAAGATTAAAGAACCAATCAAGACTTGAGAGACAGGAAAAATACTTCAAATCCAACTTCTGCTTTCATCTGGCACGGCTCCTGATTTTGGCAGGAAAACTGCTGGAAAACTTGGGCTCAGCATCTCTTTGGTAAACTGAGAACTCCGGGAAGTGCGTTCCCAGAACAGAGACCCAAATTCTGCTCATCCTACCAGATTCCCTCAGACAGCACTTCCAGTGCATTGCTCTGGTTCCTGCAGCATGTCTCTTTTAACTTGGCTGCACTTTCACACCTGTTATAAATTTCCATTGTGTTTATTTTCTAACTTTTAAAGCAGCAATCCTTACAATTTAACACAGCTTGCTCCAAAAGTTTCTCTGGTGTCGTGGCATTTTAATGGTGATATTACTATGCTATTTCTTTTCTGTTGAAAGTAAGTTCTGCATGTGGCATGGATATCTTCAATGACTGTTGAACATATGTTTCACAGGAATCCTGTTCAACGTGAGTTTCTGCCAAAATGATAAAGAATTTTTGTGGTGGTGTATTGATCAGGACATTGTTCATTTAGGAAGCAAAACCAGCATATACAGGACCCCAAAACGATCACAGCATCTATGTACATCTCTCTGACTGAACTAAGGGGAAAAAATGACGGCAGGAGTCACAACCTGTCTATCTGACCTACAAATTTTGCTTTTTTGTGTGGCAAACTCATGCAAATGCACAGCACAGATGAAAGGCAACTACTATTTTGCTGACAATTTGATGGAAAGAACATATTAAGGTGCATAAGGTTAAAGTGTCCAAAACTTGCATCTTTTTCCCAGCACTATTAGCAGCTATTTTCCCTAAACGTAATTAGACTCAAAGGTTTGTTTCCTCTTCCCCCTGAAAGGGGTATGCTTTTAGCATCTGAAAGTCAAGTTATTAGGCAAATGTATAACATCAAACAGTGCAGCAGGCCATTTTTAGCTTGTATGTTGGCTTGTATTCCTGCCCTGCTCTCTGCCCACAGATACTTGGTTTCTGATCATTATCCCCGTAGAAACCAAGAGGAATTTTGATTTAATGTGAGCAGCATGGGCTCACAGTCGTGTTCTCCCCTCTAATCAGTCAGCAAAATGAGTGAGTTGCAACAGAGGGCAACACAAGAAACATGCGTGGGAGTGGAGATGCCACATGAGGACTGAAAAAAATCCTTCACCAAACAAAAACCAGGACTCACATATAGCTCTAGCCCTGCTTTTGGGCTTAGCCTGAGCGATGGCAGGTCACTAAAAGAGCGACTGCGACGAAGCTTGTCAAAGAAAGTGTCTTGCAGAGCATCTAAGATTGTCAACTTTGGCCTGTCTTGGAGGGGATGCAGCCATTTCTTCAACAGTTAAAGCAAAGAGGGTGTGAGGAAGGGCAAGTTAAATGATGGCTTTGTAGCAGAGTACTAAATTACAGGCATGGGATGCAGCACTTGAGTAAAATTCATATCTGTACAGATGGCCTATTCAGTTTATACACAGTCCTGATTAAGCATTCAGAATTTGATTCATGCAAAATGTAGGAGCACCCTGTGAATATCTTCAGTACAGGGGCAGATTTTGTCATGGGATACATTAAAAATACTAGTGCTATAATGTTTATTACTGTCACAAAAC
>JAOXJK010000012.1:97648837-97683675 GCA_025774025.1 Xenus cinereus | reverse complement strand
GGGAATATCTTCAGGTACGGGGGCAGATTTTGTCATGGGATACATTAAAAATACTAGTGCTATAATGTTTATTACTGTCACAAAACGAACACACATCTTATAATGATAGAATCATGGAATAGTTTGTGTTGGAAGGGACCTTAAAGATCATCAAGTTCCAACACCCCTGTCATGGGCAGGGACATCTACCACTAGACCAGGTTGCTCAAATAAAGATTATTCAAGTATTAAAACAGTAAGGCAAGAAAAATAGGTATGCAATAATTGGCCACAAATTTTCAAAGATGCCAGGATCACAGTCACCTGCTTTTAAGATTAGCAGCTAGGAATGAACTTGCTTTGTAAGAATTTGTAAGGGTAACCTGCTGGAACCAGGGGAAAAAAAGGCTTAGACGTGTAAAGCAACGAAGCGTTTGCAGTGTTTGAACTGCTCTAGGGCTTCTCATTACATAAACATGAAGCCAAAGAGAGCTTACAAAGAATGAGTGGTCCTTGAAGATTGGCGTTTCAGGAGTGCCTTGGCTGTACATAGACATTCTCCTCTGCAGAGCAGATGCCTTGCTCACATTTCCAGTGGACGGGGTCAAGTCTTCCACATCAAAGGGGCTACGGACACACAAGCAGGAAGAAAAATGGTTGTTAGGCTGAGCGAGAAGGAATTTCAGGTCCATGGAAAGGACTTTTGAAAAGGTGGTTTATTAGCACATCAAAACCCAGAGGTAGCAGGTTTTTTAACAGAAGTGTTTAAAAAAAAATGTTGTTAATTAGACAGCAGGCTCAGAAGTGTGGTTTTCAGTTCTGATGAAAGTGTTCTACTCTCAGAAATCATTTATGTAGCCTAGTCTGATGTTATTCTTCTCACATGAAAAGTATTCTTGGATTTGAGTTGACAAGTGCCACACATACTAATGAGAAAGGTGCTCTACTATTAATAGAGCTGTTGCATTATAAAGGAAACCAAAAGCTGTTATTGCTGGCTTCATGTTTATTGCATTACAAGAAACAGCATACGTGACTGTAAAAGCTAAAAGCATCAATCCTTGTTTAGAAATGACAATTACCGGTTTTATTAAAGTGCCATGAGAATTGGGTTTGAATCCTAACACCCTCTGCTTACCTACGCTGACCAACGCAGATAGAATCATTTAGGTTGGAAAAGACACTTAAGATTCTCAAATCCAACCATAAACCTAACACTGCCAAGTCCACCACTAAACCATGGCCCTCAGCACTACCTCTACAATGGACAATGCTAGATTTCCCACCACCCTGATGGCATACAAAGCCCTTAAAAGCCCGCTTTTAAGGATGGGCCAGCTTCTGAACTTGGCTATGCTAACGTAAACCCAAGGCAACACCCTTGTACTTCACACTAATACTAAAATTTTTTAATGAATATATGACTAAGTTATGCCCCTTTATTGAGCTTGGGGAAGAAGTATATGCGCTACACAATTCCATGATCTGCCATCACTATCTCTTTCACGTACCTTGTAACATCAGTACTCACCATGCCTATTGTCACAGCTGAAACTAGGCACAACTAAGAACCTAGGCACAAACCCATGTGCCACAGGTAACACCGGGAACCTGTGGCTGCCTGTGAACTACTTCTTCTCTCCCAAACTTGGGCCACAATTCCTTCCCCATCTGCCTCAGCAGGTAAGAACAGGAGAGAAAAGACCACATGGACATTTTCTCTTTGGTTGAATTTTTACAACTTCTTGACCCAGTTACCAACCAGCCAGCTCTACTTACTACCAGGTGATTTCAAGGTTCAGCTTTATTGTGCCAAGGTCGTTAATGTCTACTGCAACCACCTGAGGCCGAGCTGCAAACAGGTCTTTTGTTTCACATGTAACACTTCCCACAAGGATGTGAGTAGCAAGTCCTTTAACTTCTGTGACCTGTAGGAGAGAAGAGCAAGATATTTAGGACCACACAAGGCATTGCAATCCTTAATTAGAAAGCATTGGTGTTGATTTTCTGGCCTGGACCCTTTGTTAAAAGCAAAATATGACTATGTTTGTTGCCTTTTCATTACTTAGAGGAAAAATCAGATTATTTTTTTTTAATAAACGTGTAGTTGTATACGATCATGCTTCTATGTTTTCTTCATGTTTTTTACAGGTGTCAGAAGAAAACAACCATACAGGCTCAGACTAAGGGGCTCTCCAGCCTTGGCATTTGGTCTTTTGCAGTGACCATAAGCATAAGAACAGGGAGCGCACATTGGATGTTTTCCTGTCTAATACTCTCTCAGCAATAGACAATTTTCATGGCAGGCAATCTCCTGATGTAGCTGGTCTACTTAGTAATTCCCAAGGGACCACTCTTCCATGTATTTGTATGCTGTAACTCCGAAGCCATGTAATTGTTTGCACCTACACTGGCCTTTAGTGAGGACTTCCACAAATCTATTGGTGAGGAACCACCTCCATATATTTTATAGTAATGGTAGAGTAGAGCACTATTCATACTTACATATGTATTGACCTGAAAATTCAGAGGGAGAGTTATATATGCAGCTCTGACACACAAAGAAACCTTTGGCTATATGAAAGTCAGTTCTTGAGCCTTTTATGTGAAAGTCTTTGGACAGAGTCCAAAAAAGGGTAAGAATATAGACATTAACCTTAATTGTAACGGGACTCTCATTTGAAGCTCTTGTGTACTACAAGAAAGGGTTCTCTCCTAAACTTCCACCTTAAAACTGTGTTGTTAGATTGGGGAGAGTGACTCATGTTGTGTCACAACTTGACTGTCTATGAAAACTTACTGTCTCACACATTTGGGATTATTTTCTTGGTGGTTTTGTAATTGCTTGCACATTTTTTTCATGAAGGTTTTGTAGTCTGTAAGTGGGACATTTCCCATGAGACTTTCAAGACACTCCCCTCTTTGAGCTGCCTAAGCTGGGACACCTGGGATAATTATAAGTGGTAATTTCTACACAGGAGTCAGGGAATGGGTATCTCTGGTTGGAGGTTTGTTGGAAGGAAAGCACATGAGCACGTGGACCTTCAGCCAGCAGAAAACTGTGTGGGAAGACCTGGGGCAATGAGGGGATGAAGCAGGGGGGGAAAGACTCCAGTTTGGAATGAAAAGTTGCTGCTGGCTGCTAGGAGTTGCAAAAGTTGCTCTTTCCCTGGAGAATGGGGCATAGATTCAGAGGAAATCAGAGGCTTGCAGGCATTAAGAAATCTGGGGAACTGCTGTGCTCTAGGAAGCTGCCAAGAAGTTGGAGTGGTTTTCCTACAGGCCCCCATCTCACTGTGAGCAGAAACCTCACAGGGCTGCTGTCTCACACTGGTGTCGTTCTGAGCAGGGTGGTGGGACCAAACCTCAGGAGCAGTGGGATTTTTGGGGGTTGGGTTTGTTGTTTTCCTGAATGCTGTTAGCAAACAGGTTTCCAGTGTTCCCTCACTTTGTTGCAAATAATCTGAGTTGCCAGAGAGCAACGTGAAGCAAGGGTCATGTTAGCATGTCTATGACACCAGCCTGGGGAGGCTTAGGACAACCTCTCCCACAGGACTCCCAAACTGATTACAGTCTTGTAGCATCTAGATTGGACAGCACTATAGCAGTGCACGCTTATAGGTGTGCTGGAAATACTAATTATGGCTCATTTCCAAAGAGTTTAATGATGTGCTGCTGCATTTTTTGCTTATGGTGTATGAGAAGGCAGCTTCTTGACTGCTGCCTTGCTTGCAGGCAAAGGAGTTAGCACGCGTACCTTAATGGAGATCAGCCCAACAATGAGAGGGAGAAAAACCATTTCCTCCCCGTCCCAGCTTTGCTTGCCATTCACTTCTATTTTTCCTTTCAGTTTCCACCGTTGGCGACCGTAGCGCATGAAAATCTGAAAAAGAAAAATCCTCTTATTTTCTTGAGAAGTCTGCTCTCACAGTGCACCAATATCAGAAATAGAATTGGGGAAGGTGTCTGAAGTAGGTTGGGAGAGTTAGTGGTGTCGGTGCTGCCCTTCTGTTTTCCATCGAGCCAGAAGGAAAAGGTCTATCCTGCCGGATCGCTGCCTCTCAGCTCTCCTAATCACTCCTTTAGGTAACGCACCCCTCACCTCAGCTTTCACCTTTGTACAACAAGATGACTCCTAACAAAGAAGCTACAGGAGTTTTAACTCTGTCTACAGAAAAAGTGGCAGCGTGTGTGTGTGTGTGAAGATTTGGGAGGGCAGGAAGAAAGCCCCCGTGGCCTTTACTAATACCTGCAGCTTGCTGGATCTGCTGCCTTCCCAGGCAGTGGAGGGGGTAGGTGGGCTTGTGGCCATCCACCATCAGAGGCCTCCACAGCTGTGTGACTTTGGCTGGCCGGTGGTGGAAATGAATGAGACCCCACAGCACAACAACACAGTTTGAAGCGGTAAGAGCAGAAAAGCCCCTTCTGGGCTGTGGGGATGGCTGGGAGAGACCTGCAGCAACTTATGGACCCCGCAGAGGGACCACATGCTGCTTGCAGGCGTGAGAGGGGCAGGAGAAACTTGTCACAGGGAACGAGAGTGGGAACAAATGAGACAATGATCAGGACAGCTGGGAAGGACAGGCTGGGGGGGATCCATAGTCAATTTGTGAATTTCTTGCAGGGTAAACTCTGTTCTGGATAGAGCTGGAGGCTTTTATTTTAATCCATCTCTAATTAACCAGCTTGTGATGTTCTCTACTGGAACAGTCCAGTGACCGGAGATCCTGACACAGCCTCACAGCAGGTAACATCTGGGTCTCAAGAAATGTGTCTTTCTGCTACTCTGCTTTATGATGAAGTAAAGTCTAAATATTCTCTAAATAAGTAGAGGATACTTGCAAGGACTTGTTCAATTTGCTCTGTGTGCATGCGATGGGACATACGCTTTTTTCCAGGGGGATTAGAAATGAGTAAAACAGTGAGAAGAATGCCCTCGTTCTGGGATACACTTAAAAATAAGGGGGGTTTGCTTGTGGGTTTGTTTTTGGTTTGTGGATTTCTTTTAAAAGTTTATATTTTAAAAATTAAAAACAAAAAAACCAACAAAAAATACCCAAACCAAGAAACAAAACTTGTAGTTTTCTGAATAGCCATCATTCAGTGCTCCAAATATAATTTTCAGGTCTTCTGACAGATGTCCTGACCTAGGCAGACATAAAGAGAACTGCAAGGCTTTTCAGAGAATATACCAGAAAAATAATAGCTGTTTCTTGGGGTACTGATGCGAAAAGGCGATATTCATTGCGATATAAAAAGCAGAAGAAACCTGCCATTCTTTTGCTCGTAAGCAAACCATAAACCAGCTCAGACGTACCTCGTATTGATCTCCCGGGCAGAGCCGAGCGAAGCCAGCCAGACCTGAGAAGGAAAAGACACGGAGGGGCTGTTGGAGGGCCTGGGGTACCCCGGGGTGCAGCAGCGGGGTACCCCGGGGTGCTGCGGGATGCTCCGGGTGGCGGCTGCCGCGCTTGGACAGGAGAGGGCGGCAGCCCCCAGGAGGTGTTTGTAACCCCCCTCTTACTGCCACCTCTGCACCCTCCAAACCAAAACTAACACCACCACCTCCTCCCCAGATTAATTTTTTTTCCTCTTTTTTTTTTTTTTGGTATACAATTCATTGGGTTGTGGTTTCTTGCATATCAAAGATTTGCACTTTCCAGCTTTTTTCTTTTTCCTACAACAGCTCAAATTATCCTGTAATAATTACAGAAAAAGAAGAAACAGCTTCTTGACGTCATCTGGCTTCAGAAACCGAGCTTAGTACCCTTACTATCACGATGCGTAGGCGAGCTGCTGATTATCGTGTAGCGCTTGTTGCTTAATGCTAATCAGACTGAGCTATACGTTTTAACACAGATTCCTTTTTAGCACATCATAATAGAAACACAAGAGGGGCTCCTTCTTTTTGGTGTTTCAATAACAACAATCTCATACAATCTGAGAATCTTTCAATAGTAAGTACACCGAGATACATGACTGACATCCGCAATACGAGATTTATCCCATCTTTTCCCAGAGGGGGAGAAGTAGTGCAGCAAAGAACTTGTGCTATATGTTTGCTTGATTATTTAAAATTATTTTTTAAAGGTAGGACATGATGATGATATTTCTATATTGGCACTGTACATATGAAGTGGAAACTTGTGACCATCCCGAAATCCCAAGGATGTTACCATCCTTCTCCTGTCCTTGTGACCTGTTCTTCTACCAGATGCAACTGGTTGGTCTTCATTAATCTAATTCTCTTCCTCCACAGAGGGAACCTCTCCTTTCTTTCACATCTCCTCAGCAGGCAGCTGTTGCACTTGTTCTGGTGCAAAAATTTACCCAGCTTTGCCTGCATAAGCCTAAAATTATGCTTCTAGTGTTGCAATGCCCAAAGAAACCAGTTTGAGGATGCATACAAAGTCTGTGGCATAGAAAGGAATGAAAACAAACTTTCTGAGGTCTTTGGGATGGATTTATCCTAAAATGCCATGGCTGAACATACATGGGTGTGTTAAGGCAAGTATGATGAACCCTATGTTGCTTTATTTAGCAGGCTGAATTAGTCCTACTAGCTGGACTCTAGGAGCAACTAGACCCTGCACACAGTCATTGCCTGTCCCTGTGATCTGCTGATCTTCCTCTTCCATTTCTTTGACTGTAAAAGAGTTTTCTTTGCTCATCTTACTGTGTGGCAGAACAGAGAGGCTCTTGCTTAGAGCTCACATTACCCATTCCTTTCTCACTTATTTACTGTTTATAAATAATTTAAGCTTACTAGCACTGCACTGCTGTTCCTCTCTCCCCAGGCATGCTTTTATAAGTGAATTTGAGCTCTGATGGGACATCACTGAAAGCATCTGAGGAAAATAAAAGGTCTTTTCTTTGCTCAGAGGATGGGGTGGTGGAGAAAGCATCTTAAAACTCCATGTGGACATTGTCCGGAATCGAGGTCTGTGAATGGTGACTGTCTCAACCACACTGGTCAAGTCTCTTCAGCCTGATGAGGAGGGGACTAAGTGCTGACTTGATTACAGGGGATAAGCACTTTCACAGGAAACAACTTTTTGGTAACTGAATGGCTCTTGGGGACCAAAAGTATGGCAGAAACCAATGGCTCTGTTGTACCATTCCAAACATCACACCTTTGTAAAAGCACTGTCCCGGGCTTGTAATGCAGGTCAGACAGGAAGTTGCTCCTGGTGGTGTCAGTGTAACTAATTAGGGGGTGTCATTACGTGGCTGTGGTACGGTGGCAGGACACTGGTGTCCTTCATTGGCAAGGTCACCTTAAGTTTGTGCAGCACGTACACATCTGCCAGTGAGCTGGATGCTGGACACATGGACTGTGGTTGCTGCCATAGCAGCAGAGCCCCCGTTAGAACAGGCCAGAGTATTGCTCTCCCCGAGTGAAATGGCTGATCACTCTGCCTCCTGCTCCCCTGGCACTTCTAACAGCTATAGGGGCACTTCCCTATACATCGTAACAGGATATACAGATTTCATGCAGGAACTTCTAGATTTCCACTGTAGGTTTCCCTGTTTAATTTCAATAGCTGATTAATCTTAAGCAGTAATCAAAGCCTGCTGGCAAATTTATTATCTTTATTTCTTAAAATGATTAGGCTATTTTTAATTTTTTTTTAAATCAGCCATAAAACTATAGTGTGGGTCCCGTGCTTCCTGACAGTACTGTGTAGGTTGGCTTGCTTTCAGTGTAAGTGAGAGAGGGCACAAAATAAAAATAACTTTCACTGGAATGGCTAGGAACAGATAAGCTTTGTGGAGAGGAATGCTTTGATTTTAAATTAGATCCTAAAGTTAGCTGGATATGCTGCAGTATAACGTAAGGGGGAAGCTTGCTGTGTGATCTGCAGGCTTTTGTGCTAGAGCTATTGTGAGCTTCAGCAATAGGATTGTCCTATTGGATTCCCATTTCTAGGGAAAACTATCTAGATAGAAATCTTAGCTGTCCTGATGAGAAAATACTTAATGACACACCATTTCTCTTTGCAATTTTCTAATTTGGGCTTCCTCATGTTATAAGAACCCTGTTCAGAAGTAGCTGCTGTTTGTGGTTTGTGCTCCGCTCCCGCACGCGAGGCAGCACCTGGCTCCTCGACAGCCCTCGAGCTTTGCCAGAGGATCTGGGCGTGCAAAAGAGAAGGGGTCAGACCGTTCCAGCCCAGTCATTTGCGACGCCACGACACCTTCTGCAACGTGTCCTGCTGTCAGGAACTGCACATTGCACTGCGTAAGGAAAGGCTCTGAGGGACTTGGCCTGATGCCATTCCCTTTCTACACTGCGCGACCTTGTGCTTCCTTCAGCGCCTACACGCTGCAGTTCTGCTGTGGGTTTCTGTATACAAATACCTGGCTCAGGCTCTGTGTGTCCCTCTGGCAACTTTACATCTATGCATCTTTGACTGCCTTTCCAGTACCTAAGAGCAGAGGCTTTAAAACCTGAGTTTTCGTGCTGTGGGACGGAGATAGGGGAACTGTCTTAGCTGCTGCCCTTGTTTTCTCTAGTATGGAAGCCTGGACTATTTTAACTTGATTTAACCTAGATCATGTCCCATGCACTGCAACCCCTGGAGACAACTAACTCACAGCTGTGACAGGGCAGGCAAAACCAAAACCCTGTATGAGATCTGTGACCTCTAAAAACTGCACCAGCAATACCGCCAGTTTTTTTAATGGGCGAGATTTCAAGTGAAGAATTAAGAGTCCACAAATGTTTAGATGCTGATTTTGTTTTACAGAACTATTTTCATGCTAGTGATTGAAGTTCCAAAAAAAGATATCCCCCCACAATCTCTCCAAGACATTTAGTCTTAAAGCGATAACAGCGTTAACAATACCCAATGATTCACTGAGGTTTCAGGCAAAACTGATTCTATTGTATTCAAACCCATAAAGTCCCCGTCATAAAGACAAGAAATAAAATTGAAATGTGAATTCCACCGCTGAGTTATCTAGGTGGTTAAATGGTAAACTACCCCCAGGTCTTTGCTTTTTTACATTTGTTCAAAAATAGTAGTAGTCAGAATCAGCAAAAGTAAGGAACTTAGAAACAGCTGATGTCAAATTAGGAAAGTATTTAGAACTTCAGCTCCACGGGCATTCACATAATTTCCTAGTCATCTTCTTAAAGGATTATGGAAATAGAGGCAAAAGGTACAGCAGCCGTCAAAACCAAATTGCTTTGGCTGTTAGGAGGAGTGTTTGTGGGAGGTAATTAGCCTTGAAAACAAGAAGCAGCGTCTCAGAAAGTCTCTCTGTGAGGTTTTGATGTTCCTGGCTCTGTGATCCTTTCCACTGGGCAGAGGTCTAAGCTGGGGGTTTGAAGGCTCAGCAATGGGGTGGGGGAAAACCACACCTACCATAGATACACGTCAAACTATCATGTCTCAGTGCCCTCACTAACGTGCAGAGAGAGTGCTGCTGTTCAGGGGGAACGAAGGGAAAGGTGAAAAGGCAATTACCTTTCATCTTGATGCAAAACTCCCCCAGTAGGTTTTCCAGCTCTGCTTCTATGGTACACATGTTCTGTGTCGGAAAAGAGAATAGGGAGGTCAGACAAACCTCTTTCTGCCCTTTTTTGGTTTTTTTTTTAACGTCTGTTTGGAAAGAGAAGCTTCTCTGCTAGGCAGCTGAAAGATATTTTGCAATGAAGTCAATCTGTCGGAGTCATCCTCACTGTTTGGCTGGGTCTGGCCCTAAAAATGGCAGCTATGAGCAGCTCGCCCCAAAGCCGAATGTAACCCTGTGCTCTTCTGCTGCTGCACTCTAATCCTCCTGTTGGCAGAGGGCGGTTGGGGCCCTCAAAGCATAACCTGGTCACTGTCCCAGTCCTCTCCGGCCAGGGACACGTGCCAGCAACAGCAGCTCCGTGCCAGAGTGGCTCCCGCCATGTTTTTAATCTCTCAAGAAACGGGGACTACATTAAGAAAAAAAAGACTGTGGGAGACAGGTACCAGCCCCTCTCCAGTTCTTCCTTCAGATTTCTGAAGGCTATCGCAGATGTTTCTGACACTATTAGACCTTTCTCCATCTACTGCCCGTTTAATAAAATAGATGCTGATCACAGCAAGTACAAGAGGATAGGATGCAGCAGATGTCTGTATTCACATGGGTTCCAGCCAACCTACAATCCCAAAATCTGCAGGATGGGAAGGAAAAAGGTAGCATATATGTACGTTTGGGGCAGATTTATGTTGGTTTTTTTTCTTGTGCAGCAGTTCCTGGGTATAACCCTGCTCTCGTAGAACATAAACATTATTATTTTAAGGAACTCTTTGGGCCCATGTCATCCATCTCTGTAAGTCATCAGGTATTCATCTGAAGATGAACGAAGAAATAAAAATTTCTCTTTGCCGATTTTGCCTTATCTGGATGAAATTCTCCCTGAAATCAGTGGTAAAGTTCCCATGGCCTTCAAACAGCGCGAGAGCAAAAGACTAAACTTATGAGGATGTACCTCTGTGTACTCCTTGTAACTCCTGTTGATTTCGGTTAAACTCTCCCGAGCTGCTTTGCTGGCGGGAGACATTGCAAAGGCTTGCTTCATTTTGCTGGCACCATCACAGAGACGTCTTTGGATACAATAGGCTTCATAAAGCTCATCCACCTAGTGGGAACAATGAGGGCGCATTGAAAAAAAAACCTGAGGAAACCCAACAAAATAAAACCAACAAACAAAAAAGCAATTTGCATTACACGGAAACTCAGCCAAAGTGTTAGATCCATCGGAAAGGGTGAGCAAATGAAGCTGTGATACTGTTACAGTCTACCAAAAAGGAACACAAGATAAAAATAACTTCCACTGTAAAAATCTCATCACAGCAACACCAGATGCTGCCAGCAATTCACCTGCTTGCCCCGCATGCCTTTAACCATTGCTATTAACCATCCCTTTTCACCCCTGTCTGGCCTATGTACAGTCGTAGCAGTAGGGCAGGCATGCAGCAAGCTTCTCACATATATCGGTGTGGAAGGGCTCTTTCAAAGCCAACTACAATGTCCACACCGCCAAAGGGGACTGGACACATTAAATGGCACAATTAATGGGGCCAGCAATGTCTTCTGTACTGCTAACGCCAGCCATGGATTGAGAACTTTGCAATTTTTGACTAATAGGTAATAATGGAAGCAGGGAGTGATTGTTTTGAATCCTCACCGCCCACCCTCCAGAAACTGGGAGTCATCATCAGAATCAGCACAGGCAAAGGGTTTAGAAACAGCTGTTGTCAAATTAAGGAAATATTTTGAATTTCAGCCTCCACTCATTCATATAATTTCCTAGTCACCTTCTTAAAGTCCTTTGGCATGACTTAGGCACCCAACATTTAGTAAGCAGCCTGGAAGTTTTGCAGAACGTGCTCACACACTGGTTAAAGTCTCACTTGGATCTGGCTTCAGAGTGCAATGGATTTATACGTGTCTCATGCTTTGGTTTCCCTTTTCCCTCTAATCCCTGCACTGAATGTATGCATTTACTCCACCTGAGCTGGTCAGTAGGAGTCTACAGTGGTAGAGCTGGTGTATACATATGTATATATACCAAATATCTACAGTGATACATATTTTTGTAAACTTAATATGCCAGATACAGGAGATGTAGGTTTTCTAACGTGACTTTACCAGGGTGATGAGAAGGAAAGGAAAAAGCTGCCTCTTCCTTCTGCTGCTAATGTCCCTGCTAAGATAGGGCAACATTTGTTTTTACCTAGAACAACTTTTTTCCTTTGTTATCTCTGACATCAAGCTATTGCCCTGTATCCCATGGTGCTCATTGCTCAGTAGTCAATTTTCACAGCAGAGTTCCTCCCTATAAAAGCATCCAGCGCCTTGGCTTCCTCAGTCTACGACTTTGTGTTACTGCATTAGAGATGAGCCTGATGTGACGATCCAGGCGTGTTCCAAATCCCATTTTCCAAGCCTGCTTAACTTCTAACAAAAAGTGCTGTGGCTTACTTGTTTGGAGCGGGACTGTTCTTCCTGACAGCTTCAAAGCCTTAGCTTGACTTTTACAAGCCGAGCTTGGGTACCGGGTGGCCAAAGCCCCTGATTCGAGGGATCTCTAACCAAAACAGGGGCTGCTTTGCAAGGTGAAAGAGTTCAGCCAAGGGTAATGGAGGCACAGGTAGCATTTTGCCATTTCAAAGTTACAAAAAAAGCTTCTTGGAGTCATATCCACTCCGATTTCTCTTGCAAGTCAGCAAGCTAAAGACAGCTACTATAAATAGCTGCCACTTGGTATTTACTTCTGCCGTCAGGGTGGAGTGTCAGCCCTGGGGCTGATGTCCTTCCCCTGCCCATGCGAGCGTGGCGAGGACACGCTCATCTGCCCCCCCTAAATACATGAGGTTCGCTGCTGCGCACCCCGTTTTCCTCGCCATGCTGCCTGTACGGAGGGGCAGTGGGTAGACGGCAGGAGGCATCGCTGCGGCCCTGGCTGGGTACAGCCGAAATAAACCTTCTCTGTCCCTAGAAACAAAGATGTTCCTTTACCTGCCCGAGCCCCTGAGCTTTAACACAGCACAGCTCGGTTCCTTTTGTCTCCGTTGCTGTGGGTTACGGAAAGTGAACTAATGTACTCGGCGAGCTTGAGTAATACTGACCAGCGCTGCCTCTTGCGTTTGGTGCTTTTCAGTCCTATTATAAGCCCAGAAACCATTAGCTCTGAGCAGGCTGGAGTGGGAAGGACTTGAATGGAAATGTTCTTTAAGCACTAATTTTGCCATTCATGTTGCCAGCAAGAGAGAAGGCGGCTTGGGGAACAAAATTTCAGTCTACCTCCTGATGATTTATGTGTTTTTTTTCGGCTCCAAGAGTAAAAGAAGACTGAAATTAAAAGGTTTGGATGGGTTGTCATAACTGGAGCACTTCAAGCTGCATGAACGCTTTTCAAGTGACTCTCAAAAGACATTTTATCCATCAAAAATAATTCATTCTTTTGTCAGGCTCAGAAAAGCAACTAATCGCTAGCAGATATGTTTATAAGTAAGAGAATACACGCCATGGATTTTGTCCAGCTCTAAAACGTATTAGTATAAATCACAAGTACCTCTACTAACTATCCTCACTGATCTAATCCAGTGGATGTGGGGCCCAAACCGCGCAGCAGAAGCATTAGCAGTGAAATCCAGGAACAAATCCAACCTAGCTGCTGTGTATGGTAGAGACAACTGCTGAATTAAATTACTTTCAGATGCAACTCTCTTTCTACCTATAGTTTAAAAGTAAGCACGCAGTGAGATAGATTTTTCCCAGCAAGCATCTGACCCTATGTTCTCTCTGTACCTAAAAGCGGGAGGGAGTGTCTCGGGGCACGGCTGGACCTCAGGGGCTGCAAACCATGTGGAAACCCTTTCTTTGGCTCCGACCACCAGCCCATCGCAGTAAAAATACCAAACCTGGGAGAGGCTTCGTCAAGGCGGCCTCCCCGGAGCAGAGGGGCAGCAGGAGGCCAAGGGTTTGTTTTCCTAATAACGTAGGAGCAGATGCAGAAGAAAGATGATAGGAGCGCTCGTTACCTTGCTAATGTGGAACTCCAGCCTTCTCATGTATCTTTCGACCGCTTTGATTTGCTGAAGGAAAGGAAGAGGCAGAGGGTGAGGCACATTTAAATAAATCAGTAAGACATTGCACTGCTAGTTCTGCTCTGGTCTTCAAGTCCCCATGAGGCTGAGAAACTCCTCCTTAAAACGTGCAAGGATTCGTTGCCCAAACGTCCCACCTTACCACCATTAATCTGTTGATGAAAATGGAGCTCACTGACTTGTGTACCTAATGTATTTTTGAACAAAAAAGAGGTTTGCTTTGATGAGATTTCCCTAGTTCTTTGAATTCTTAAAAAAAAAAAAAAAGGAACAGAGCTCTTTTAGCTCAAAATATAGTATTTTGAGTACTCTGAAAACCTGTATTAAAATTGATCACGTTTTGCATTTCAAAATCCACTCCCTTCCTCAGCAAACTGGTTTTAACAACAAAAGCAAGCTTGGCATTTTGACTGAGAAAAAGCCAGACTTGCCCAGGAAACGTTTTTGAAAGCTTTCCTTTTGTTTCACCCAAATTCTCCTGTGGGGAAAAATATTTTCAATTTTTCAATTTTTCCATCCCCAGAACTGTCAGGAGCAGGGATGAGCTGGGGCTTGACCCAGAGCTGGCAGGGTGAAGTTGCGTGAGGCGATGGATTTAATGGCTGGCAGCTGACAGAGATAGGAGATCTCACTCCTCCGCCTCCCTCTTTCCCTGGCAGGGGTCTGCCTCCTCCCCTGTGCCCACCCGGCAGCCAGTTTAACTCAACAGACCCTGGGGAAGGGCTGATGGGGCAAGTTTGATGCTGGGTTAGCGAGCACAGCTGGCTGACAGAGGCGCTGGGCAATCCCAGAGCCCCTGAGAAGAAGAGGGGAGCAGGACTTCGTCCTTCGCAAGTGCAGATTGACAGGTAACTTCTCCTTTGATGGTGTTGACCTGGATGGTAGTTCTGGCTGAGAGAGGTTTCCCATGCCAGCTACGTACATCATAGAGATACTAATGCTTCTTTGCAAAACCAGTGTCAAAAGGGGTAACGTACCTTATCTAAATCATACAGGACTCCCTGCAACAGAGAAGATGAAACCGTGATTAATTTTGCACTTAATATCACCATGATCAAGTAACGTTTGTCAGTCAATAGAAATCACAAACAAGCTCAGGGCTGGAAGGAAAGGAGAACATCAATGCAAATTCCGTGTACCCTGCTCCCACCCGTGGCTGTTCCAGCACCTCGAGGAGGTTATTGCACACCCGCACAATGAAAAAGTGTGACGCTTACCAGGCGTGAGTTTCTTTTCATGTCTTTTAACTGAGTAGTCAACTTATCCAGCTCCGTCTGGTGAACGTCCAGATACTCGCTGCGAACACAAACCAGAGAAGGGATGCGTGAGCCCTGCAGCACATACCCAGCTGGCTGCTGACCATCCTAAAAGAAAATCTGCACAACAAATGGCCTTCCTCATTGGATCCATTTTCAGACAAAAACTCATTTATATTGATCTGTGCTAAAAGCAGCTCCCTGCTGCCTTTTGGGGAATAAATAGGAGCCACTTATTTAGCTGTGTGTAAGAGCTTGGTGTTCTCCTTACGCTGAACAACCAGTTTCAAGTAAGCTAATCTGCTGCGTAGTTCACGGGATGCTGCCTTCCAATTGCTGCTCTTGTATCCGGCTGGTAAAAGCCCTGTTATCATCTGGGATGTTATCTTAAGGGCAATACAAGCCTCTGATAGGACTCTAGGAAATTCAGAGGGAAAAAATGTGGGTTTCCCCGCTTTTGGGAACTTTCCTACAACCATTTCACATCCTAAGTGTTACAATCTGGGCTCCAAGATACATATTTTCCTTTCCTATGATTAAGGATTCTTGTTCCTGTGACATGTTTCTCTAGGCTCTGAAATGTCACAGAAAGCTTCAATCAACAAGCAGGATAAAGGCTCTTACTCCAGGCCACTCTTCAGGGCTCGGTAGACCTCTTCCATCCTCTTAGGCTGGGGCTCTTTGGGCGTGCTGCTGTTCTTATGGCCCAAATTATGCATTTTCTTCACCTTTGCTTGGGGCTTCTTAAGTGCAGAGGAATTTTCAATAAAGGAGTTACACCTGCAAAATGAACATTAAAGAGGAGGAAACCCCTATAAATCATAATGATCTCAAAGGAGCGTAGCATGAAGAAATCTTCTGATGTTATCTCTGCTAGCAGAAACGAATCTGCTTCTGTGCCTGCCAGTTAAAGGACTGCATTTCTTTATAGGTTATGAGGTCTGAGCAGTCTGGGACACGTGCTGTCAGCTTTTGATGTGCCAGTTGCCTTGCTGAGATACAAATGCTGGTCTGGAAACACTGGGCTGAGTCTGAGGCTCATCAGACGTTTCTCTGTCTTACACCATGCCTGCCCTGCCTCACGTTGCTCAGCCACAGCCATAAAGGGGCTGAGCTACGTCAAGGTGCTAAAGGCAAAAGGGAGCCCAGATAATCTCAAGTGCAAAGCCCTGGGGGCTCCTAAGGAAGATTGGGGCTCAGTTAAGAGTGTGTCTGGAGGACACCATCACGCTGCTAGTCTTGAGCATGGACCATAGGTAGCTCCGTATGGCAAAGGGAGGATAGTTGTGCCGCATACAGGTGCCTCTTTGGTGACTCTGCTGTGGGTTTGTCAGCATCTAACAGCCATCACCGACTTGAGCTGATGATGGGAGGCAACCCTTTGCCGGCCTCCTCCCTGATTGCTAACTGGTGCTCTGGCACTCGGACACTTTACACAAGTTAAAATTACTTGTAAAGTAGCCCCAGGGGGCATCAGGGACTGGTTGACTTGGTAAGTGCCTGATTCCAAGCCCTAAATCCTAGCTAAATGGTGATGCATGGAAAGGCTCAGCAGCCAAGCTCTGCCCTGTTTCCAGCAGGACATGAAGGCAGCCCCACAAAGGAAACAGAGCTGTTCTGAATTCATAGCAGCACGGCAATGAGAAAGCTGTCTTTTGGGTAGCGACGGTCTTAAGCTGGGGGCGGTGGGAAACGTAACATGTTCCTGCACATTTCACATGTTGAAAAGATCACTGCATAAGTTAAATTAAAATGATTCTCTGAAATTCTCTCACAGCTCTGAGATATACGAGGAAGCCCTGCGTTAATGGAGGAGAGGCAAACAGGCATTCGGTAGCTAAGGCAGAGGGCAACAGCTTAATTATACAAACAATAAAAATATGAGATTTTAGCCTAGAAGATTTTCTTCTGTGATCAAGAGAGAAGGCAGTCCTCTCTCACCTCTTTTCCATCTTCACCCTCCCTTAGTGCCTGATTTGGATATTCCCCTTATAGAGCACGGCACTTGCCTGGAGCGTCTCTCTTGAAGCCCGCTGAAGCCAGCGAAGGACTGGCTTCTAATAATCCCATTAGGACCTCCCGGAGAGAATGAATGTGATCCTATTGACATGATTTCAGGGAGTCTGGAAGATATTCCTGAAAAAGAACAGAAAGCAGGTCAGTGACGATGGAAGGTAAGAGGCAGGTGGTGAGGCAGGGACTGCCTGGTGTCCATCAGGCATGGTAAGGGGTAACTGAACCCAGGGAGGGGCCACAAGCCAGGGCACAAATCTGTTTGCATTGCAAAACTATCCTGCCTCAAAAAGAAAATAATACTATTTTCACTTCTGACTTAACATTCCAGGGTCTACTGAAAATGTGCTGGAGACAAAAAGAGGATCTGGGTGTGGGACTAGAAACCAGATGCTTCAGTGTGTTAATCCCAACGCCATCCCCAATTTCTGCTTCTCCCCTAGCCCTGCTGTCCCCATCTGCTACATTGAAGTGTCCCAGGGATTATTTTTTGAGTGTGCAGAGCTCTAGAGGGGCACTCGCCATCACCACAAAGTTTCATTACATATATTAAGATAAAAAGAAGAGGGTTCGTTCAGCATCAATCAAGTCCTGCGGCTCCCCTTTGAGCCTTGCTCATTCTCTCCATGGCTGTTCCCGCCTGGCTGCTGAGGAGGAAGTCGTGGTGGGTGTATGTGCAGCCACGGCATGTTGTGAGGAGGGAGGGATGCTCTCCACCACCACAAGCTCCAGGCACAGTACGTTATGCATTTCATGTGTCTGGGGGGGGCCTCAGGACACTGGGAGGAAGCCCTTGCCCTCTGTATGCTCATTTTCAATGCCCAGCTTAGCATCTGCACCAAACTAAGGTGATTTCAATCCACTCGCAAAGAAATAGCAAACAAGTGCTGTGGTTCACAACTGCTCCATGAGCTTGCTGCTGCCACGAGGAGCGAGGGGGATGCCTCCTTTTTCCTTTCCTCCTTGATTCGCTGTTTTCCTTGCCTCGACCCTGGTGCTTGCTGCCCTCGGCAGAGAACAATGCAGATTTTTCTGCTGCCTTGGTTTTGTGCTGCTCTGGTGAGGGAAATGGCCTCACTGAGCTGTCTGAGGAGCTTCACGGCCAGCTGAGGCCAGGCAGCAGGGCAGGGAGAGGGAGGGGAGGGGGGATGCGGGAGAAGATGTCACCGGTCCTCAGGTGCTGCCAGGGATCAGCTCCTCCATCCCACGGGACCCGTCCTCTCACCGCCCCCTTCCTTCCCTGGGTGCCAGCACGGCTGCTAACGCCCTTGCGCTGCGAAATGGATTGAGAAAGTAGGCCAGCTTAAAAATAACCTGACAAAAATGAAAAAGGGAAATTTTTTTATAATTTTTTTTTCCCCATTTATTTTAAAAGCTGGACCTGGCACGCCCCATTCCCCCAGTTCTACTTTACTCCAGCAGCTGGGCTGAGGGTGGAGTTTGGTGCCGAGGCAGGACAGTGTGGCAGGGGCTGGAGCTGCCCACGGGTGACGGAGCTGGTGCTCTGCAAAACCATGACCTACGGGGCCGAGGGGGTGACAGCAAGTCTAAACCCTGCTCTCATCCCTGCAGAATCCTTACGAGGAACGATCACAAGCACCCAAAAAACTAGCCACTTCTGAAAGCCGCAGGTTTGCAACGTAAGCCTTCACAACCGAATGTATTTATTAAAGACAAACATCAGAGCTACACGGTGCCTGCATGGCAAACACTCAGTGGAGAAAGCAAATACATGGGGAAACGTTGTGTGCTGTCCAGTTATGTTTAATTTGTCACACCAAGCTGGGCAAATACTCTTTGAGGTGACATTAGGCATCATGGTGAGCCTACAGCTTCTCTGTGGAGAGGACTGAACTGCCTGAGGAGCTGCTTTGTCAGGAATATTTCTGCAAGACCTCCACCAGAAATATTTCTCCCAGTCCAAGCATTGCTGGCAGTACTGGTAACGTGAAGTTTTCTCTGTTGCACAACGGAAAGGGTGCAAATCTTTCTGTTTCAGAAGTAAGAGCTGCCCCGTGTCACTGGACAGCCCTCAGAGATACCACCTGGGATGCAATTAAGGCCAGTTTTCTCCTCCATTGTGGCCAGCAGAGAACAATGCTCCCACTCTTCGTGTCCCCAGCTGAGGCAGGATGCAGCATGTCCAGCTCAGGGCCGTGCCAGCTCATCCACAGTGGGGATAAACCCTTGCGATAAAGATGTCGCGCTCAGGCAGAGCAGTGCTGTGAGCACTCACCCTGGGCAGAAACCCATGGCCAGTAGAGATGGAGGAAAGGGAGAGTGTGGGAGCAGGAGGGGCTGGGGAGCAGCAACTCCTCAAAGGCTCGGGAGAAACCGCAGTGGGGACGCACTTTGGCTAACTTGCACAGGGATAGTCATGCTCCAGCCACAAATACTTCAGCCTTCGGTCAATGAGAGCCCAAATTTGGCTCTACCCTCATCCCTAGCTCCCTAAGGCTCCCAGTACACCTCTGCAGGGCTGAGCTCTGCTCAGGCTTCCCGATACCCAGAACTTGGTAGAAGCCACTTTGCAGCCTCCAGGTCAAACCTCGCATCCCTGGAGGTGGTACAGTGACTACCCAGGCCGGCTGAAGTCTAACAGTCCAAACCCCACTGGGAACCAGCTCCTGAGAGGCAAAGCAGAAACCGCTCGATCATAGTACTTTGGGGAGCCACACAGCAAGCTCCCCTTGGTTTCGCAAATAACCTTAAGACAGTTATGCTGCGTGCTG
Organism: Xenus cinereus; assembly: GCA_025774025.1. Classification (NCBI taxonomy): domain Eukaryota; kingdom Metazoa; phylum Chordata; class Aves; order Charadriiformes; family Scolopacidae; genus Xenus; species Xenus cinereus. The sequence goes on along the minus strand of JAOXJK010000012.1, from coordinate 97,664,103 downwards.
TATGCTCCCATTTGCACCCAAGGATTCACATTAAAAGCTGGGTCCTGAGTGCCAAGGAGCAGAAAATCCCTTAAAAGTGTTCAGCACTTGCCCTGTTTGACAGGATGATTAAGAGCCCCCGGACAGCATCTGGAGAGATATGAGGGTAGAAGGTAAACAACACTGACAGTCAGAGAAGATTTAACTGCATAAACATCAGCTGTTCCTCAGAAAATAAGGAGAATAAAACCAAACTTGAAGCTGGGTCCTAGTCATGACCACATTGACAAAAAACGTAATTACTTTAGATTCAAAACTCTTGTCAAAACACTAACACCTCCCACTCAATTAATATCTTCTGTATTAATGCAAATAAAAGATGAATGGGTTTTGCTCCAAACAAAATCTTTGTGTCCATGTGTGAGTGTGTGCACTAGTTTTTTTTTTGCTTTGGGGGAACTTAAAAAAAATAATAATTTTGGAAAGGAATTTATTTATTTATTTTGCTCAAGCATTCATGGCTTTGCAATGCTTTAGTAGCTAAGACTTTCCTCAAAATACCAGAAGGAAGTGTGGAAGAAGTGCAATTAAAATGCAAATTGAAGACCTGCCTGGAGCTACTTCTGCTTTGCTTTTGCATAAAATGGTCAGAAATCAGAGTCCGGATAGGCTTGTGCTCTCTATATATATTTAATGTAATCTTGGTGATTAATACATGTTTAATTTCTGTACTGAAGAAAACTGTGATAAAAGGAGGTAACAGAGTCAGAACTGATGAAATCTCCCAGTTCAGTCACTTTTCAGTTTGTCAGGTTAGAGGTTGACTCTATTGTACAAACACAATCTGTTCTTAAGATTTAAACTTTTATTGCTGACATCTCAGATATTTCCAACTGACCTCACAAAATCGCACTGACTCTGCCTAGCAGCAGCAGCCCCTCAGCCCAGATTCACACAGACAGTGGTTGCACACAGGCAGCACGTCGATGGATTATTTATGATACTTACATCTAGCAAATACACTTTGAGTGATGAGTATTCACAACATTGTTGTAATATGCTTTGTAGAGGGGGATTTATTTTCCTGTCTCTTGAACCATTCACAGGCCTCTGGGCTATCAACTAAACAAACCTACCCCTGCATTTCGTAATACAATTGTATTCTGATTATACACATAGACGTAGTCACTAGTGTAATTTCAATAAGGGTCAGCCCACAAGGACTTGCCCAGATCTCTTGTTGACCTGACCAGTATTTCCGTAGATGAACACTACCAAGGGGATTTTGGTGCTACTTCAATGCAGTGACCAAGTTTCTAAGTCTGCATTTAGTAGTTACCTGATATAATGCTACTGTCTTCTAGATACAGTATAAATTTTGCTCTCAATATAAGGCATATTGCACATTTAAATGATATTAAATGCTTTTGAGATTCTAGACATCCACCTCAGCAATGGATACAATGAGTATACTTACATTTTTAAAACTATATAGCTAATGAACCACTGACGTTTCATTTCAAATAGTCACCAGTCTGCTTACTTCTAATTTAAGCATGTGCTGTGTAGGAGCACAATTAATATAATTAGTATTGCCCATGCTAAGTGCATGGTAGATGAATGATGAGCCCATCAGCAAAGTCGAGGGATTAGGTGAAATTCTATCAGTACTCTTTCACTGACAGCTTGCAGCAGGGAACAGCAGATAATTGATGATGTCTCTGTCCTCGGGGAAATAGAAGTCCCCTCTCCCAGCTCTCCTTTCAGTCTGGAAACAGGAAAACAGCTGAGCCTGAGCTAATGAGAAGGGAAGGGACTGTTGAGCCCATGATTTCCACAAGGCTGTCCTCTCTTCATGCCTCTCAGCAGGGACCTCCACCTCCCATAATGCTGAAATAGTTGATAAACTGTGTGGAATTCAATCCGAGCTAAGAGAGGTGAAATTCAGTCAGAAACACATTTGCTAAATCTAAACTGTTTTTCACACAGTCCCTTTTGGTTTGTTTTTTCCCCATGACCGATCTGGAAGCGACATTTTTTGTTTGCCCCATGATGAGGGGAAGTTGTTTTTGCTACGCGTGTGCTAGCAACCATGTAAAGCTGCAATAAATGTGCCGGTGGTGATGGTGCCCTTGATTCCTCCTGTTCTCTCCCTGTAGCAGCTACAGTTATGGCTTTGGACCTAGGGTTTTCTGCCAGGTGTTAGGGAGCTGCCTGAAGCTGAGGGTTCATGGAATAGGGGCTTCGAGGACACTTTGGGATTATGTATAATCCTTGATTAAATGAGAACGGGGGGTGGGACTCAATGACTGAAGGGAGTCTTGATAATCCTTTGTTCCTATCTCATTTTTTTGTGTGACGCATGTTTCAAGGCCCATTCTGGGTCTAAGGAGCTGCAGACCCTACAGTGGGATGGTCTGTAAACTGTTGCCTTTCCTGGTCTGCAGGCTGCCCGTTAGAATTTGTTGATAATTATTTCAGTTAAGGTAAGATGTCATGGTCCACTAAACTGATGTAAGTGGACTACAGAAGTCAACTGACCCTGTTTTGCAGGCTAGGAATATTTCTTGCCTGCAAACCCAGGGTATGTCCAACAAATGAACTGGTATCTTCTTGAATAATAAAAGAAGTGAATACGTTCCTCTATGTCAAGGTCTATGTTCTGCTTACCAGACTAGCTGGCCAGCTTACAAAGGTAAAAAATTTTAATTGCCGTAAGATCCCATTTAGCAGCATGCATCTCCAAAAGATGTACCTTATCTTCCAATAAGGGAAGAAATTGATTATACCCTAGAAGTCATGTCCTCCTCCCAGACAGCCAATTCTTTCTGCTTTGCACTCATAAGCCTAAAGAGTACAACTCAATTCTAAACTTAGCCAGGCTCAGTTCAATGCTAAACTCGTTCAGTACGCCTTCAGCTGGTGTCGTTTCCTTTTGTAGCCTAAAGTCTAGTCATTTTTAATATTCATTTTCCAACTTCTTCTTTCTCACTTAATTGAATCACGCTGGCAATAGGAGGCCAGCATGGCCAGTAGCCCAACTAACCACCTGGAATTTATGGTTTCCATGTTCCCTAGGCTCCTAGAAGGCACAGAGGTATGCAACTTGGATGGTAATGTAGACATTCTTGTGCATGGTTTTTTAATATAAAATTTTGACAATAATATATGGCTAAGAGCACTCAAGAGCATTATAAAAACTTTCACAAGAAATTTAATTCTTTCATACGAGTTTTCACACTTTTAGGACAAAAACTCTTAGGCATTAGTGCACAAGCTCATAACTACTGAATTTGCCAGGAACATTTCTGTGAGATGGAACCTCCTGGAAGCCCCTGTAGAAAGGTGTCTTCTGTTGGTCACTGGATTACATGATTTAAGACTTTCATGGCACATCTTATGCTCCCAGTGATTTGGCTGCTATTTCCTTGTGCAGAATACCATTTGCCAGAGTACTACAGACATGTGAGATCGATCTGAAGAACTATTCTTGGTTGCCAGAACAAAATCATGTGCATTTGTTCCATCAAAGTCCAAGGCTATGAGATATTCCTAAATAGCAGCATATGGCTCTACTGACAAGCACAATTCCCAAGCCTACATCAGCCGGTGAAAGGCCAGCAGATCTGTGAGCTTCAAACATTAATTTTAGCATACGGAAAACGAACCACGTGGGCTTACCAGCATGGCTGTGGAGAGCAGTATTGCACACAGAAAGAGCTGCAGCTGAGGTGGCTCCCTCTCCTTCAAATGGGAAATATGGGAGCACCCGGGTCACGCTTGGGTGGCCATCAAAGCTGTTGGTAGCCGCGTATTCCTGCCCCAGCACAAGGAGGAAAACTTCTGCTCCTTCACTTGGTGCAATAAGAATCTTAGTTTAACCCACTGGAGCTCATCTTGCCTCCACTGCCAGCTTGAGGTAGGTCTCATCCCCCAGCATGGACGTCCAAGCCTCGCCTCTTGTGCTGCCAACCACCCAGCGGGACCTCTCTGAAGGCTTGTGCTCACTCTTCACTGACGGCTTTATCTGTGTTAGTGACGCCTGCAGTGATTCTTCCTTTTATTAGTTGTATTTCAATACCTTCAGTTTGGGTGGATTCAGTTTTTACAATGCACAATGAAGTGTTTATGTAACTCATGCATCTTTTATAGCTCTACTTAAGCCCATAGCTGGGAGCGTTACTATGTCATGCAGAAATCCCTGCAAGCGAGTACAAGCCACCATTACCTGTTTCCAATAAATGAAAACATTAGCTTTGGGTACTTCGGTACCAAATTTTAGCTTTTGTTTCAAATATTTTTTTTTCCCCAAGACTTTATACTAATAGCAAGACTTGTACTTCATGGTCTCATTTCCGTAAGAACATTTTTTATGTTGAATGTAAGGACATTTTCAACTCAAATACTACAGTATTTGCTAGCTCATCACTAGACACCCTGAGCAGAAACACAAGTTGTCTACCATCTGGAATAGCTCATGCTGTTTGTTCTGCTCCTCCTACCCAAATTGGATGAAGTACATAAACCAAAAAAGCAATAATAATAGTAAGAAGAAAGCTAACAATCCAGGTCAACAGCAAAAGAGTAAAGAATCTGTGGCTGTAAATGTATAGGACTTGACACTTGATGCTCCCACAGCAATATAGCTCCATAAATTCAGTAAGCATTGGTCGTCTTTCACACCAGCCTAGGTGCCAAAGTCAAAGTGGGGACTTTTAATTTCATATTTTATTTTTACCGTATAACATGCCTTTCGGCTCTAACTCTCATCACCTCACTAGCACAGAAATACTGACTGATGGTGGCCAAGGCAAAGCAGCACCTCTTCTGCCTTCTACCACAATGAGTTTTCTTCCTTCCCTTTTTGTAGCTACTTTTTTTCACCACAGCCCTTGGTACATGCCCCGTTTCCACAGCCAGGGAGTCCCAAACTGCCCTGTTCCTCTGCTTACCCTCCCCTTGGAGACACACTGACAGCACCGCTCCTGACCCTCGGTACCGCACACGCCGAAAACATAAGGAGAGGGAAATGCGAACGAGTTACTTCGCTGTAATAAACCCGAGGAAAATAAATTTGATCCTAAACGGCTCCCGTGCACGACAGATGGGTTCGTGGTAGCTGACCTCGTTTTCTGCAGCTCCAACGTTTGTTCGGGGCTGGCAGCTGGAGGGAGCCTGCGCAGGAACCCCGGGCGATGCCCTCCCCAGTGCCCTTCCCTGGCGGCAGCAGCGGGAGCACGGAGCGATCCTATTCGGCTGCCATTCGGGGGGACCAGCGAGATTCCGTCTGTAACAGCACGTGTGAGTGTGGCTGAGGGATCAGAGTCCGGCCCTCTAATCGGATTGGACGTTCACTCATTTCAAACCCACCCCGGTACGCAGAATTATCCTTGATTAGAAGTCAACTCCAATTCTACTCATCATTGATCGTTCTTTATGTCAATTAAAGATTTAATTAAAAACAAAGCCACCCTGCCATTCAAGTGCCGGCAAATAATCTAAAGAAAAAGCACTTCTGAAAATCAACAGAGAGCAATCTTCTCGCGCTTCAAACCCACCTTCCCCCAAATCCGTAACGGGGGTTCGGCGTGAGCGACCTGCACAGGTAACGCATCACGCTGTCATCTCGGCAGCACGACGCAGGAGTAACGGTTGGAAGGCTTTGCGCTGCTCTGTCATCTATGCCTACTTTAGGACAAAAACTACAAGGAGCAATCTTGTAAGAAGTAGTAAGACTAGCAGGATGCAAAATGGGCTGTGGGAATGGCTCTGTCTCGCAACAGCCTGGCTACTTCTCTACCTCTTTCAGCGTATGCCACCAAACAGTGCCCGGTTGGCCACACGCTTGGGTGGGATTTCAATTTCTCTGCTCTGATCACAAAAAGCGAGTAACCTATGGAGCACTGCTGGAAGCATTAGCAGTAGGGGGTGGCCTCGGAAACCACGCGTGGTGCTGGTGGTCTCTCTTGTCTCTTACTGACCAACAGTAACATGTGGACAAGCCCATGAGTAAGATCTGAGAACGAGTTGGGCAAGTCAGCCCGGATGTCAATAGGCGCAACTCCGGTGGGAGTCGTCTGGCAAAATCCATGACAACTCTGAGCAGTGACCTAAATTGGTCTGTCAAGTGTAAGCAGTAGAGTGGCTTCACTTTCTCAGACTGTGTAAGCAATGAACATAAAAACCTTCTTACTGGCAGGAGAGAAAAGCAATGACCCAGCAGTGTTTAATATAAAATCATCCTTTAGAGCACTGCGTTCTTTTATTATTTTGCACAGTATTTCTGCTCTTTACAACCCTCATTTTATGCAGACGGTGGCAGCAGCACGGGCAAGGACAGCAAGACAAGGCTACTGCCCTTTGCATCTGCAGGAGAGTAAATGCACCAAGTAAACACATGTAGGATGGCTTAGGTAACCAGTGAGCTGGTCTAGAGAGTGTTTGTTTTGCTTCAGCCAAGACAGACCAACCATAGCTGTATTTGGTATCCACTCCAGGTACGCTGTAATATAAGCAAGAGTGAGCTAAATTAAACAAATAGGATAGGCTTTTCATCCCTGAAAGGAAAGTAAAACATCATTGTTGTCAAATCCTTTCAGTCGCTAATGAGATACAAACGCCATGCTGCTCCTCTTTAAATAGGTGGGATTAGGGTGATTTAAAATGCCTTGGATGTTTATATGATTGTTCTATTTCAAGGGTTGTCTTAATGGCACATCGCTCACTAAAATATTGTTGAAGATGCATTGCTACATGTTTTAGGACAGAAGATCATTAAAGCTGGATGTTCTTGTCCCAGATATGAGCACTGCAGCAATGGATTTATTTAATCTTTTCGACACCTCACAAGTGTGGCCATTTCAAGAGCATTGCCATAAAAGTCCAGTGCTACTTCATTTATATTTGGCTATAGCATGTGTCTGAAGCGCTCTTCTAGTACATCAAGTAGTCAAACACTGTCCATGCACAACCAAGAGAGGTGGTGTGCTCTAATGTAATCCCTGTCTCTCAGCTTCAGTTCATTTAAATTCAAAACTTTAATCTTGTGCTAGAGAAGATCTTACTTATATGACTTTTAGAACTTCAAATAAAAGTTATGGCAGAGGATACTATTCTTCTGGGTTAAAGCATTTTAATCTATAAAAACTCCCAAGGGTATAGGAGACAACAGTGCATATCTAGTACCACCAAACAGCATAAACTTCCCTCAAACCACCACCATCTTCTCTAGGATCATTACAAGAGCTGTAAAAATCAGCTGAAAGAGATCTGATACAGGATAAAGGGGTGAGGGGAACCTGTGCTAGTTAGACAGTCCCTCTTGGAAAAGCTTGTGTTACTGACCCTGGTAGAGGAGAAGAGATCTGACAACCAATGAGGCAGCTGAGCAAAACCAGGAAGGCGACTGCTACATGGGGCTGCCAGAAGGTACAGGTATCCCAGCTCCCTGTCCCGCCTTGCTGTTTTTTGCAGGTCCAGGGAGGTGATTCTGCCCCTCTGCTCCGGTGATACCCCACCTGCAGTACTGTATCCAGCTCGAGTCCCCAACACAGGAGAGACATGGACCTGTTGGAGCGGGTCCAGAGGAGGGACACAAGAGGGCTGGAGCACCTCTCCTAAGAGGACAAGGTGAGAGAGTTGGGTTTTTTCAGCCTGGAGAAGAGAAGGCTCCGGGGAGACCCGATTGTGGCCTCTCAGTACTAAAAGGCAGCCTACAGGACAGATGGGGACAGGCTTTGTAGCAGGGCCTGTTGCAAAGGGGTAATGGTTTTAAACTAAAAGAGGATAGACTCAGACTAGACATAAGGAAAAAAATTTTTACAATGCGGGTGGTGAAACAATGGAACTGGTTGCCCAGAGAGGTGGTGGATGCCCCATTTCTGGAAACATTCAAGGTCAGGGTGGACTGGGCTCTGAGCAACCTGATCTAGTTGAAGATGTCTCTGCTCATTGCAGGGGGGTTGGACTAGATGACCTTTAAAGGTCCCTTCCAATCCAAACTATTATGATTCTAAATTTCTCAGTACGGAAAAGCTGTTCCCTCTTAAATCTGGAAAGGTTTTCTGCTCCTTGAGGCAAAGGAGGTTACGCTGTTTCACCATTGCTGGCACCGATTTGTCTCGGGCCAGTTAGCACTCTCCCACACAACTACTAGCATGCTTCAGGAAGTGGCACAGGACAAGGACCATTCCCAAAGCAGTCTTTGTGTGCTTCCCTCGTTTGGAGGACAGTGGAGTTTAACGCCACAGGCTGGTCTGTGCCTGTTGCCATTAGTGCCTGAAAACAATCCCAAAGGCCCGTAGTCTGTCACAGACACAGCCAATGCAAACCTGATGAAACCCTTCAATTTATGGTAAGTAGATCTAGTCAGGTTAAATTGGTAAATTTAATCTGTAGTGAACATTAAAAAAGAAATCTGGAGTTTAAAACGTCATACGCTCCAGCCATGCTATAGGATTAGTTACCATTTGAGTCTTTTAGATACAGAGACATTAAGGATAAACCGAGCATGGATTAAGCAGATCTGACAGCATTTATTGTTGCTGAACTACAAGGTAATTATCTTGCGTAACTTTGCATTGCACAAATTAAGGCTGCACGCATCTCGGCACAGCCCTGCTTTTCCACAGTCTGCCATTTAAAAGAAAAACCCACCGGGGCCATCGCAGGCCAACGAACAGCTTATAGGACTGACCCCACAGTTTGTCCTCCACTGCCCTCACACTCTTTTCTCCTTTTCTTCTCGATTGAGGTTTCTGCATTTTCCAATTCACATAATAATAATGTACTGTCTTTCTGGGTACAGCAAAAGGAGGATGTAATGGTTTCATATGATGATGGAAAACTCTTTTGTCCTTTTGCCAAGGGAAGCAATTGTCTTCCTCACCTGGTGGCAGAACGACATGCCCGCAAGAAATACAGTGGCTGGAGAAATCATGCGTACAGAGTTTGGCTTCTGCTCACATCGGAGCTGCTACACTGGATCCACCAGTGCCGGCATCTCTACCAGGAAGGAGGAGGATTATTTTCTTTTCAAGGCTAGAGCCCGGAAAGAATGGGGAAAAAGCAACCCCTTGTTGGATAATTGCAGATGAAAAGCCATCTAACCTTCAGGGAGCTTCCGCTTTCAGCATACGGCATGGAAATCAAATATATTGCAAGCAACTTGCCCAGCACCTGCGTACATGGAAACAAGGCTTTGTGGTCCAGCTGCCATCTGGGGAGATGATGGCAACATCTCCCTCTAATTTCAAAGAAACCAAAACCTTGGTATACGCAGGCAGCATTTTAAGCTGATTACTCTCTAGCCTCAGCTGAAGTCTTAGCATTTTTAATATGGCTTTGGTTTGGTTTTGTGTCGCACAGATGACTTTGTCAGCATTTCCAGCTCTTGGTTTTATTAACCTGTACATCTAATAAACTCAATATTAATCTCTGTTTACTTTAGTGGGTGTCTATTCTTATTAATAAGATTTTGTGTATCTCTAAGTAGATGTGGCCTGCAAGTGTTACACTGAATTTGGAAAAATGCCTCATGGTTCAAAGAGCACCTCACAGCAAATTGCTTCCCATCCCACAATCATCCCTGCAAAACCCCAAGTCCTTCTTTGAACGAACAAAGTGGTATTTTGCGGATGTACTGAACGAGACAAGGAAAGGACAGTCAGTCACGCAGGACTTGACACATTATACACTCAATTGAGCAGTGGCATTTTTTCAACAGCACCATCACCCACAGGCGAGCCTGTATGGTTGGGAAAGTGCACTTGGGATGGCTGTTGCTACCATAATCCAGTGATGCTCTCAGGGGTGAGGGGAGAAAAAGGTGTCTCTGTACCTGGGGAGACTCCCCGGTGACAGACCACTTGTGGGGATGTTACTGCACAAAGCTGTACCATGTGTCCCTACTTCTGTTCCACAGGCAAAGCTCTAACCCCAAATATTACTAAATTAAATACCAATGGGGGATGCCAAGTTGCTTAGTTATGGAAAAGACCCTTTCCCTCATGTTGTACAATTAGAAAACACCCATTGGACTTTGAACACAGAGCTACATGGACCATCCCACCTGCCAGCCTCAGGCAGTACCATGGGTCAGGGCCACCATCTCAGGCCCCCCAAGCATTAGCTCCTCTCCCCAAGACTCCTGAGGCATCTTAAAGGGGTGCATTCACTACAAGCCATATTTTTCCTTTGTTTCGCTTCAGTCTTCTAGTAGATGTAAGATAAATTTGGCAAAGAGGAAAGACACCTCAGTGAGGGACAGATAGAGCTCTTTCGGCTGCTCAGTGAGATGATAATTTGGGGGAAGAGAAAGGAAGCTGCGGTGCTCAGCCTTGCCCTGGCTGTTGAAACACAAACCTCCCGCAGCTATTTGCAGGTGCTTATTTGCCTGTCTGTCTCCAACAGATTTCACTGTAAATGAGTTCCTTCCTTTGGTCAGCTCAAATAGAAAGGTTTAATTAGTAATAAATAGGGTCAGTCTAGCCTGGTCTTTTGTAGACATGAAGGCACAAGCTAAAACCAGAACCTCAGTGACAAGATAGATTTTCACTGCCACAACTGCTTCTTGGAGTTGATGGATGGCTTGAAGTTTTCTTGTTGGTGATGTTTTCAGGAAAAAAAAAATCAAGTCTGACAAATCTCTGGGTGTTACAGCTAAATGTTATTGTTGAATTAAAAGAAAAAATAAAATACAAGGTTTCTTGCAGAAGGGATTATTCGAAACAGACTTGGTGTCACTGAAGGGTTACCAGCAGGCTGCCTGACCTGGGAAGTTCTAGCTGCTGCAGCTAATCGGGCTGTGTGAGGGCCGGGAGAGAGGGCAGGCTGTGAGCAGTGGGACAGCAGTAATGAGGTGGCTGGCTCTGCCAGCCAAGGTCAGCTTACTGGAGGCATCAGAGACCGGAGAGCTTCTGATGCTTTAAAAGGGCTGGAAGATAAAATGTATTATTGTGACTACTTCATGTATTGCGCTGGTTCCAGGGAACTGTCAGCTCCAATTTGTTCCTCCCATTGAAAAGAAGAAAGATGCTCACATACTTCTGTGCTAATCCCTCATTTCTTTTGTGCTAGTTGGGGGGTAAAAATTACAGGATACCCTTGTAACAGAAAAACACAGCAGAAAAAGACAAGTTTAGGAAAAAAACCCGGTTAGTTCTTGCGTCACGCTTAGAGGACTTACTTATTGAGGCCACTGGGTACAGAGCCTGGATACAAAGACCAAGACAAGGTCTGTGCTGGAAGCTGCCAAAAAGCAACTTAAGAGGGCTAAAGAACCTACTCTTCTCCGTGCCATCCAGTGAGCAGGGCAGCACGAACTGGGACCTGCTTTTTGATCACAACTGGGATGCAGCCGGTTCCTGGAGCCTTGCTGCTGCTTCCTAATCAACTTGGACCTGGTCAGAGGATAGGGTCCTCTTTCTTCCCAATAGCACCAGACCCAGAAGCAAAGATACTTCAAAGTTTGAGCTGGAGAGCCGAGATTGATGGGGTTGAATCCAAATGCCCTGGATGCAGGGCCTGTAGCGATAGGACAAGGCGTAACCGTTTTAAACTAAAAGAGGGTAGATATAGCCTAGATAGGAGGAAAACATTTTTTACAGTGACAGTGGTGAGACACTGGCACAGGTTGCCCAGAGAGGTGGTAGATGCCCCATCCCCGGAAACCTTCAAGATCAGGTTGGACGGGGCTCTGAGCAACCTGAGGGGCTCAAAGCATGAGTTGAAGATGCCCCTCTTCATCTCTTGGACTAGATGACCTTTAAATGTCCCTTCCAACCCAAATCATTCTATGATTCTATGAAAGTTGAGATAAAACTACTGCCCACTTGCAACGAAACAAGAGCATGAGGTGCTCCAGGTAGCAAGCAAGTGGTGCTTGCCCACAGGAGGATGCTCAACCCGGTTTTGGTGTGGCAGCTGGCTCTAGGTTGCCAAATGGGGGTAAAACCAGCTCCAGGAGAGGACTACCTGATACCCACTGCTTTCTTTCCTCTTGAAATACCTGCCCGAAGCAGCAGCTAGAGCATCAGCTTTGTGAGACAGAAGCAAGAGTGAGCCAGCCCCAACCCAGCCCACCCAGGCTGGAGTGAGCAAGGACAAGAGCAGCATTTTCACCGAGGAGCAGACATAAAGCTGCTGAGCAGCTGTGGCCAGGAAAATGCAGAGTTTCTGCTTTGATTTGGGGTATGCAGGCAAGGACAGTCGTGGGGCTCAAAGCGAGCTGGCTGCCCAGCCTTAGCTAAGCCATTTCTGACATTAGGCAGAGATATACAATACGATCCGGCTTATTGCATCCAGGGTTGGCTCCCACTGCTGCTCTCCTCCCAGCCCTCTCACGGGGAGCTGGCAAGGCCCATCCCACCATTCCTCCTCTGGCCGCCTGGCTCTCTGCACACAGACTGCCCTCCTGCCTTGCTCTGGTAAAGCTAAATTGTCTGAAGGACAGCGAGGGAAACGAAGGTGTTGGCGACTCAGCTACACAAGGAAATTAAATTCTAGTTTAAATTCTGCTGCAAATCCAAAGGTTCTGCTGCCACCACGGTTTGTGGACTACCCCCTGGGCAAAATTACTTCTGGTGTCAAAAGATTTTAAATTTGATTTTCAGTTCACAGTGAACCCAATTCTTTCTCTCTGCCTTCTAAAAGGGCAAGCAGATCTTGGAATCACTGACACAATCCATGCAAAACTGGGGGGCAGGGAAGGGAGTGGAATCTAGTCGGTGCGTGCTCTTGCTCATTATTGGTTTTTAAATCTCTTGCTGAGAAACATCTTTAACACACACACACACCCCCCCCACCAGAAGAGCAGCGAGCACTAGAAATTGAGTGAACAAAACAGTGTCCTCTGAGCGCCTGGTAAGTGGGAAAATAACCAGGTTTCTTAATGTTTTGTTAATAGAGTCATCCAGGAACCGCATGGCTTGGAACGCGACAGGTCCCTGTCTGATACGAATTCATCTCCTGGTCCTCACGAACAAGCCCGTGCCAGGAGTGTGTCTGTTCAGGCATCACTCTCCTCACTTCCTTCCCTGTCTGCTTTCGGCTCTGTGCTGGTTGAACGGTCAGACACACAAGCCTCCTACCTCCCCCCCGCCCGCAGCTTAGCTCGACTGATGAAAACTACCCCAGTAAGTGGGTTGTCCGTGAGCAGCTTGTCCCTACCACATGTAGAGCATGAGGAAAAGAAAGGAAAAAAAAAAAAAAAAAAGAAAAAGTCAGCCCAGCCATCCCGTTTTTGGAAAAAGCCACTGCTGCCTTAAGTTCTCACTCCCGCTTCTTCCCAGCGGGAAAGCAAGGCGGCTCCCCCCAGAACTGGACCTTTCCCAGCAGCAGGCTTTGTCTGGAAGTTACCTGTCTGCTTGCTCAGGTTTAAAAACATCAAAGAGTGAAAGGTAACCCTGCGTGGCGTGTGATCGTGCTGCTGTGAGTTTTGAGGCCGTGCTTTGTGCCGCTCTTACCCTGAGTATTTGTTCTGGGATGCAGGTGAATAAAACGGTCACGTGCCTTGAGACCACAAGGAGGTAAAGGAACCTTCTCGCTTCGGGATGCTCCTTCACCAAACCACAGACTTCTCCCCTTACACGTTGCCAAGCGTTTAAGAAATACTAATTCTGGTACAGAAAAACCTCTAAGATCTAACAGTATTGTCATTCTAGAGAGGAGTAGAGACATGGAAAAGCTAACTGCTCTGTTCCTTAGGCAAGATCCTGGAAAGAAATTCAACCTGTTGCATCCAAAAACGAAAAGCAAAGAAACAAACAAAAAAAACCAAGCCCCAAAGCCCACACCCTGTCGAGGAAGTGCTGCTTAGATGTCTAAAGTCAAACCAGCATCAGGTTATGGATGCTGGGATTTTAAAAGTCCCCATTACACACATGTTTAACTGCACTTGCAGCAGCACAGACACCATCTTGAGTGACTGTCCCAGCGATTTAGTTACTGTCTGAGAAAATGCTGAATTTACGGAAGAAAAGATAGATTTTGTCGCCTTTAGACTCCCACTGTGTAATATATACCCATCCATACTTAAGTGTGGAGCAGTCAGTCATGTTTGCCCATTATGGTTACAAAGCAGAGCTTCTAACTACCCCAGTGGATACCTTCCTCAAACGTGTCCATAATAAACCAGATGCCATTCTGTCTCTTCCCGGTGCATGCAGGTCTCAGAGATGGCTGGGCAGTGAGCACAGAAATCTTTTAGGAAAGACACCTTCCTCTTTCCTCCTTCCTCAAGTCCCCCGTTTGGGTACGCTCCCACTTTTCTGTTTGTTCAGAAGGAGCGGGATGCTTGTGAAATCTAATTAGCCACTGGAGAAGATGAAGATAATGTTTCTGTTTGGGAGTGTGCTCCCTGCCCCGGGCTCCAGCTGCGTGACAGCAGCTCAAACACGGTAATTAAGATGAGCGTGGCAGAATGCACGGCCAGATTAATGAATGCAGAAGTTACACTGAAAATAAATTCAGCTCTTCCCAGCGAGATGGATGAAAGGGTGCAAAGGCAGAACGGCCACACGCACACAAACACACACTCACAGTTTCCAGAAAGCTTTTTGAAACTTTGAATGAGAGAGAGCAAAACGCACAGTTAACGCAGCAATAGAAAGATCAGTCATAGGATTGGGATGACCTTTTGTAACCAGGGCATTCAAAGGTAAAGTGAAGTGCAATGCCAGTGTGTAATATGTTTGCATCAGTCCCTGGGAGTGAGCCAGAGACTGAAAGGAAAACTTAAGAGGGTCTAAGCTTTCCTCCAAACAGTAATACCATAAAAGCTCACTGGAAATAGAAAGACAAGACCTAAGGAAACTCTGAGATTTTCTTTTTTTTTTTTTTTTTTATGGAAACAAGGCGAAGCACTTCCACGGGCTCAGAGAAAACATTAAACGAGTTCCCCTGCACAGATTTTTGTGTCCCTCGGCGAACACCCGCAACCAAGTTTTTCTTCACATTCCCAGCCTAAAACCATGCACGAGAAGCCCCACAGAAACCCCTCTCCCCCCCTCAAAAAACCCTCTCTCCGCCTAAACCCCGGGGTCGGTGGGGGGGGGAGGGGGGATCTGGACGGGATCCGACCCCTCCAGCCCCGGGGGCTCAGCTCGGCCACCTCCCGCCTGGGGAACAGGATGCCCCCCCACCTCCCTCCCGCTTCCCACGCGGGTTTCTGCCCA
The DNA here is from genome assembly GCA_025774025.1 of Xenus cinereus. Lineage (NCBI taxonomy): Eukaryota > Metazoa > Chordata > Aves > Charadriiformes > Scolopacidae > Xenus > Xenus cinereus. Next base: position 97,648,951 of record JAOXJK010000012.1, on the reverse strand, counting down.
CCCACTGGCTCACCCACTCTCACCCGTGCCCCGGCCGGGTACCTGTCGCTGCCGGCGGGTCCACCCGCGCCCGTCCGTGGCTCACAGCCCGCCCCGCCGCGCCGCTCCCCCGCC
>JAOXJK010000012.1:97623240-97640147 GCA_025774025.1 Xenus cinereus | reverse complement strand
AGGTGTCCCTGCCCATGGCAGGGGGGTTGGAACTAGATGATCTTTAAGGTCCCTTCCAACCCAAACCATTCTATGATGCTATGAACGACAATATATTCACAGAGCTTTTAGCCATCCTGTTGAGCCTCAGAGAGGCCGTCCCTCTCTCTTTTGCTGCAGATGGCTCTGACACCCCCCAGGGAAGCTCCTGGATCATACTTAGCTGCCACTGTTCCCGAACACAGGCATGCTCCTCAGGGGAGCCCGGGGGGCTTCTCTCTCCAGTATTGCACAGCATGAAGAGAGCATCACTTGCACAAAAGTGCAAGTGGGGCAGGCAGGGCTGGGCCCAGGAGTAGCCTGGCGTGATGAAAGGGGAGGTGTTGCAAGCTCTCGTGTGCCTACATGTGCCTCAGATGGCTTCATCTGTGTTTTTGGGACAGTTTTGGGTTTTGCTTCCCAGGGCATGCTGCAGTGAATAGGGCAGCACCAAGTGTAGGCAGTTTTTCCAGCAGCTAGTGGGGCAAAACTAAAAGGACCGCTGTGCAGTAGGACCTGTGTGGGCAGTACCCTAGCTACTGAGTCGTGTTGAGAGGCAAAGTGCAAGTAGACCGTGAGTTTAATGGTAAGTGGTTGCTGCAGGGCTTCCTAGCTGGCGGCCGCTATCCCAAAAATGAGGCTACCTGGCTCCTGCAGTGGCTGTACCTCCCGTCACCCTGCCTGGGGACCAGCCACCCCCATGGTTGTGCATGCTGCCCTACAGGTACCAGCCACACTTGTGCCCACTGCTGCCAGGCTACCAGAAGGGACTACTACAGGCAGGGAAAGAGCCAGGCTCTTCCAGCAGGTAATGAAAGAAAGGGTCTCTATTTCCATGCTCTGAATCGCCACCTGAAGGAGCTTCTTATTTCCATCCCCTGCTCTCTGTCCTTCTCACACACACACAGACACACACACACACTTACTATTGCCTATAAGGGGAACTTAAGGAAACCAGTTTGAGGAGTTAGGGCTCTAAATAGCTGAAAAGGTTGGAATAGAGGTGATTCAAACTGCCCCAAAATTCAAATTTGAATACAGCCCAAATGTGTTTATCCCCTGCCATTTGTTCAGGCAGGGACTGTGTTGCACCAGGGCTTTTCCCAAAATCCCACTTTATTTTCTCACTCTCTCTCTCTGTTGCTCCTTTTCTTGCCACCTCACTTTTTGTCTTTCCATCTTTTCACCAACTATTTGAACTCCAAGCGTCACATCCGAGCCCTGGGTCTTTGAACTTCCTGATTCCGAGACTACTCACAAACCAGAGTAAGACAACATCAGCTCTCATAACATATGCAGCAATAAGCCTGTTGTGCTCAGAATTTCCGTAGCACTTTTGCTTCACCTGTTATCCAGTTGCCGGGAATATCAGTGGCTCTTCACAGCGTAGATGTTCTCCTGCACTCTCCACACCCTATCTTTTTTGGGGTGTGCAAATGCACACCCACCCACAGAGCCCTTAGCAGAAGGTCTGTCTGTAGGTCAAGCTGTGAATTTCAGCAGTGGGGAGGGACTGCTTAGATGGCAGCCACAGCAGGGCCCCTCTTCAAACCATTTCCCTGCTCTTATGTGCCAGGTCAAGGCGATACGGCTTAAGCCTCTGTGTGATGCTGAGATATAGAAGAAATCCTACCCGTCGGCAAATCATCCCACCATCGACCTTTTAGTGCCTCTGCCATATTGTCAAGTGCTTGACTACTCTCCTTCTCTCTCTCTAATTCATGTTCTCAGACTGTTTTCACTCCTTGCCTTTTAACTCTGCACTTCCTGACCCGGCTGTTTTGTGACTGTCACACCCTTGGTACACCAACCACAAGGCTTTAGTTTTAGCATCCAGGCAGGCGGAAGCTCGTTTCGGAGGCGGCTGAGCTGTGCCTCGAATTGTTAAAGGGGTGAAGTTGTTTACGCCATCAGCTCATGCTCGCCAAGCCACATTTATTTTGTGACTTTAAAGATGGAACTGGGTGACAAAAAGCTTGTGTTTCACAGAGCTCTGTAAAGACACTATCTAAACACAGGAGGGGAAAAAACGGGTGAAGAGGAAGGCGATTTTGCTTCAGCCTTTGGTGAGACACTTGTTTTGCAAGCTTAGAAGGTGGCCTGAGAACACCTAATCAGTGGTTTCTCTCTGGTTTGTACATACCTTCCTCTTTTCTCTGAGGGCTGGTTAAATGCCACTTGTTTATTTGATCTGTTTTTTTTCCCCTCACTGTTGTTATTATTAGTGATCTAGAAATATTGTCGGCAAATACAAACCAAACAAGTTGCCTTCAAGACATGGAGAAAGAAACAACAAGAAGATCAAAGATCTTTAATTAAAAAATAGGGAGACAAAGCAGAAAGTGTCTCTCATGTCAATCATTTTTTTTTTTTTTTTTAAATTTCGGGCCTCAATTGTTTCTGCTTCAGATACGGAGCATGACGCCCTGTTAAAAATAGCCCTCCAGCTGCCCAGGACAGCTGGAAGTGCCGAGGGACTGGAGCACTGAGGGCGGGTCGGTGTGGGGGTGACCAGGGTGGGGACGGGTGTCTCGCACTGCCTCCTCCGACCACAAAAAGCTCTCTCACCCATCTGCATAACTCTGTATCTGCCCATGGACCACAACCAAAAAGAAGCAGCTGCGAGAAGCAGGTGAGCGAAGAATTTAGCATAAACAGGAATAAGCAAAAATGCTCCATAAGAGCACACCCTCTCTCCCACGCCATCCTTGTCCTGCACACTAAGTGGGTCTGCCAATGCTCTTGGAGAAAGGTGCTTCAATCCGAGTTTATCGGCCAAACATCTCTTGCTATGATCTATCTTTCTGGTTGAGGCAGACACTGTTGCCTTGGTGATGAAGTGATGGGACTTCTCTCCCTCTGGGCTGCAGTGAATACAGCAAACACATTCTCCATCTCCAGGAATGGGAGACAAGCTGAAAGGACAGGTAGGGCTGGTGGGACCTGTAAACGTTTTCAGGACAATGGTCTGTAGTCTCCCAGCAGTCAAAGAGGAGAAGCTCCCATGCTTAATACATTGCAAGGCTGCTCATCTTTACTACAGCCCTCTCAGGTATTAGGCACTCGTATGCTGGAAGAAGTAGACACGTCAAACTCTGTTTGGGGTGACAACGTAGGAAAAATGGTACCTCTGTGTATCGCTGGGGTAGATATCTGCTGGAGTACCATACTGATATGTACACATGAATATACTTAGAAGGCATTATTTACTTAAAGTTGCATCAGTCTGACGCGCTCTGTGGGGAGGGGACATACGTGAGCTGGCTGTCACCACAGCGGGGCTGGCGGTGGCAGGTGAGCAGCTGGCTAGCTACAACATAATAAAAAGCCTGGTCCAGTGGGCCACGGACGAGATATGACACTGATCTCCCTGCGTGACTTTGAGACAACTCACCGCAGCCGAGGAAAGCATAGCATCTTGTGTTGCTTTAGGAGAAGAGGAAGGTTGCTTAACCTGACTTGTTGCCGAATAAAGAGCATGTCTCAACTTCAAGTTAACATCCAAGACTTTATCCTCATTTTTCTCTAACATCAGCAGCGATGTTACAATACACCAGGCAGTGCACATAATCGTGAACAGCAGCTACCTTTCCTTTCAGCTAAGCCTCAAAACTCATCCCAAACCCCAGAGATAAAACTCTCTTCTCTCTTTACAAGGCTTTATAAGGATGTAGAGGCATTCGGTACATTTTTGAAGCATACCTTAAAAGTTTGATGCAGCTACTGTTCTGCTGGGAGCCTTGATGGGCAGCAGTGCTGGAGCATGTTGGTGTGCCATCACAGGACGTCAGTCCTGGGCAAGAAGAGGGCCCTGGGACTCTGACACCGTGCAGTGCATCATCTAAAGTGGGGCCCTGGTCCACTGAACTGGAGCACGCACTTACTTACTGAACATTAGGAAAAAGAGAGCTTTGCTATTTTCCCCGTAGTTTGGAAACACAGATGGGATTTTGTGTCAGGTCATTTTGAAGCAGGTCACGGTTGCCACGGGTACAACCAGAGGGCACATAGAGGAGGTGGGAATTGGAGATGTGAGGAGAGGTCAGTGTGGAGCAGCTGTATGAAAAGATCTGCAATAAATTACAGTCTAATTTCTATTTCTCCTGTGCATTCTCAGTTTGGATACGTCGATCGCTGCTAACGAAATACCTGGACCCCCATGCTCGCCGTGCTTGCTGAGCGCTTGCAGACTCTGTGCATGGATGTGTCTGCACTGATGTAGGGGCTCCTGCTGTGCCAAGGCCCTGGCCCCCATCTGAGGCAGTGGCATCATGCCTCCATGTGAGCACTCAGCTCTCCTCCCGGGGGAAACCAGGGTCTGCCAAGAGAGCTGACTCGTGCCCAAACCTCCTTCCCTCCCTCCCTTGTCCTGGGAGCCGCAGGAGCCTTCCTGGCTCCTCAGCTTAGACAGACCCAAGGAAAACCCACGCCTGTTTGGCTGCAGTGACAAGAAGAAGCCTTGTGCTAGTAGAAGTGATTTCTTTTTAATGAAAAATAAATTCAGAATCTCAGGCACTTGGAGTCACCAAAAATTAAGAAGCATTTTCCCCAAAGTAAGTGTTTTGACCGTATCTAAGACTAACTGAAGTCACTTGTCTTGAATTAACATACTAAGGCCAGAAAAGAAACGAAACATATCACTGCCTGTACTTTGAAGAGGCTAAAATAGTTCCTTCTTGAAACTTTCGCATAATACAGCTGTGCCCTGTTAAAAGGATGGCCGTGTTGCAGAGGAGAGGGAGTTGCTCTTCACTGAACCTAAGCACAGTCATTCGCAAAGTCTCTGCTGATCCTTTGAAGGAGATGGCACAAATGTAAGTGCAAGGTTGTTATTAGAAAACAAGAAAACTAGCTAACAGATTTTCTTTGAGGGTGAACATCTCCAAGCTTTGAATCTCTATTGCAAGAGTAAGACTGATTTTTTCATTAAGATATGTATACTATAGCTTGTCACACCTAGCTCTGTACATCAACGTAAAATAAGGAAAAACAATGCTATTGGAACATAAGTAGATGAAAATGGCAGAATTATCAATAGTGCTGCAGAAAATGCAGAAGTTCATGACAAATGTTTTTGCTTGCATGTGCCAGTTTACAATCTATATCAGAGGGAAAATATTTTTTCTCTTTATCTTTCCCTAAAGAGGAATTTAAATTGTAGCTTTGAAAAGAACTATCCAAGGAGGTCTTTGTTGATTTTTTCAAAAAGCTTGAAACACCAGAGGATTTCCAGAGAGCTATGAGTTAATGTTGTGTCACTAACAGCGCGACAGCCTGGCAGTGGTCCTGGCCTCGTTACGGAAGAGCTGATGTAGGAGTCATATAAACAAAATTAAAGGAGATGGAATTCAATCAGTGACACTCATTAGTTTTACAGAAAATAATTGTGTTGATAGCACTTAGACTTTTGTAAGAAATAAGACTTCATACTGCGTGAGATCCTGACTAAGACACTTGAAATAGAATAGATCAGTTTGGGACATGCTGAATGGATCCCAAACAAGTCCCAATGACATGTGTAACCCAGCTGAGGAATCATCAGGGCTGCCAGTTTCTAGTGAGGAACTGCACAGATTGGTCCCATCCCTGTGGAATTTAACTCTTTTATGTCAGTGACCTGAAAGGGAACTTTGAACAGTGACTGAATAGATATGCAGATGGCAAAATGTCTGGGGAGGTGGTAAATCACTCCAAGAACAGGCTACTTGAAGAAAGTAGCTGATTCAATAATTCAATAAAAGTAGCTGATTCTGATGAGAAAGTGAGCTGATTCATCTGGGTTCAGTGTAGGCATAGCTGGGGGCAAAGAAGATAAGTCATAATTATGGGATAGTGTTGACCCTGTCCTGAGTCATTTTGATACTGATAGACTTGAGGATTATCGAAGAAAACCCGAGGAAGAGGACACCCTCATGTGATGCTGGGACCCAAAAGGATTTGAGCAGTCCTTGTACGTATTAGCTGATCCTCAAACTGATCCTGAGATGGATATATAGGTAGATAAATATACAAAGTATGAGGAAACAGATCATGTAACTTCTGGATTTGTCCCTGCTGTAACAGTTTTGGAGTGGTGGGCTCCATGCTGGTGTCCACATCTCCAAGGGGATGGTCCCAAGAAGAACCATAAAAATGCTTAAAAGATTAAAACTCGCACTTTGTAAAGAAACAGTCATTGATAACAGTCTGCTTGGCAAAGGGTAAGAGCAGTCTGAATACAGACTGTGGGTAGTTATTTGAGACATTTATATGTACAAGGAATAGTGAGTTCTTTGCTCTCCTGGACAAGAGGGCAATAAGCTCCACAAAATTAGACAAGTCAACAGTAGAAGAAATAAGATGTAGCTATTTTTAACTGTGACAGTAGCTAAGCGTTGAGACAAGTTTAAAAAGGTGGATGGGAGATCTGCATTCACCACCTCCCAAGTCAAGCCGGATGTAGAAAATAAAAAAAAAATAAAAAAATAAGCCCACACCCTAAGAGCTGTGGTCTGTGCTGAGCTGGGAGCCGGAGTTCGGCACCTGACAAATGCCTCCATCTGGCCTGAAAATCTGCCACCAAGTTTTGGCTGGTGCCTGGGACCCTGCAGCGTGAGTGGGGTGGGGGCTGCCCTCTGACCAAGGCAGGCCCTGCTCCTCCCCCCCGGATCCCACCCAGCCCCGGGGAGCCCGCTGGGTTGTCCGGGGTCAACGGCACTCCGGAAATAGCAGCCAAAAAGTTAATGTTTCCCTGCTAACCCGTGCAAGAGAGAGGAGAAGGGGCTGGAGAGGAAGGCTAGCACCGTGCCTGTGTTGTTTGGGCTTTCCAGCTGGCAGGTTTGGGAGCCAACAGACCCTCTGGGCTGAGAGAGCAGCTGGGGTAGATTTGTTCCCAGTTACAGGCAGATGAATTAAAGAGGCTGTCACCAACTCGTAGGCTCGTAGGATAACTCAGGTGGGAAGGGACCTCAGGAGGTCGTCTAGTCCAACCTCCTGCTCCAAGCAGGGTCATGGAAAGGTTTTTAAAATGTTCCTGCCTTTGAAAAGCCAGCCTCCTCTAGCTGTTGCTGGCTCAGCCCTGCCAGAAACAACTTAACTGGGAGGCTGGAAAGGATTTCTAAAGCACTGTATCTTCCCCTTCAGATAATGCAATATAAATGTCGAATAACCTGGACACATTCCTCACCTTCCCTCCTACATTTCTGGTTACGAACTTAGGCTAGAGGCTTCAGAAACAGCAAAGAAGCCTAAAACCCATTGGCTCTTCAGACCACTCAAAAATGCCCATATCGAGTTGGAGCACACAGTTGGTTATCCCGGGAAGCAGCATCCACCTGTGTAAGGGCAGGATGCAGGGAGTGCCACAGGGTACTTTCAATGCCAGGTGATTTCCCCAGTGGTACCAGGTCTTCCCTGGACTGTCAGGTTTTTTTCCTGAATGCAAATTGTCTGTCCTCTCCTTTCTGCGTATCCATTGCCCTTCTGAGCCCAGAGGAGCGAGGAGTGGGGGCATATATGTGTGAGAATGTATTTGAGTACAGACAGTACATCATTGAAACTGCTTTCTTTTCTGTGTCGATGCCTTTCACTGGGGCTCAGATAACTTGATTTGGCACTATTCACTGCTAAGTTTTCCATACCAACCGCAGCTGAGCTTTGTTTAAATGAGGTTTGCTGAAGCTGTGCTGAAAGTGAGTTTAAAGGTTCACAGTCTTTGGAGAGGATCCAGGCAGCTCTTTGTGCCTCCAACTCCCTTGGAAACTGCGGAGGGCTGGGGGCCGGGAGAAGATTTGCATGAACGAGTTCTCCCTCTGGCCCCTGCTCGAGTGAAGAGGGGAGCAGCGAGCAGCGGCAGAAATCAGACACCCTGGGTCAGATTCTTCCTCCTCCTCTGGGTCGTCTCATCTGCCTCTCTGCTGTTTGGACCCGGTACACACATAAGCGGCGGCACAGCAGTGAGGAATCAAGCTCCAGCAGAAAGTTTTAGGGATAAGAAGCTATGGCACTGCCTCTGTGTTGTGGCAGCCGGAGAGGAGGCGGCTAATTTTGCTCAGACAATTTAAGTAGCGAGTCGCCTTTAGCCCCTGTAAAGAGCCCCTACTCCTTTAATGACAGCTGCACCTGCGGTGTTGAATGCCCAGCGCGCCGCTTCGCATAGTGCAGCCACTGTAGGAAACACACTTGGTGTCCCCCCAGCTTTCTCCTTCTGCAGTAAGCTCCTTGCTGGGGAAGCAAGCTGCTGAGCCAGTGTGAAAGTTATTTTTATTGTATCTGGGCTGCTTTTGTTCTCCATTCTCTTAGGAGAAAAAGAAAGTCTGGTCACCCTGTGACCTCGGAGCCCATAGAGAACTTCAGATCTACCCAAGAAATACCACCCAAGCTGGAAACCGGTCTCTAGTCTGAGTTGGAGAAGGATTAGTTTAATAAAAGACGACTTTACCTTCCCCAAAGGCATCATCTTCTTCTCCGGGTGCAGTCGGACCTTCTTGGGTGTGCTGCATGGTGGCGAGGACGCAGCTCAGGGAGCAGCCAGAGTCGAGTGCTTCAACTGGTTCCTACGCTACCGTGCGACTATTTCCTTTCACCGGTTTCCTAAACATTTTGGTGGTAACAGCTTCCGCATCTGCACTTAACGAAAGTAGTCTCATTCATATGAATAACACTTCTTGTTTTCACGGACAGCCTTTGAGTTGGGTTTTGAGGTGGGGTGTCCTTACTGCTGAGAGAGAAGTTGATTTTGAGAGCAGAGGCGGGCAGGACGGGCTCAAAAACGCACCCTGCCCCGTGGCCGCCGATGCCGCTGCGCAGCGACAGCCCTGCCAGCCCAGGGTGTAGGGGTTTTGCATATGAATGTGAATCCTTTCTGGTGGCAGGGTTAGAGCTGGGGAACAGCTCACCCTGCTCCCTCTGCAGAGCAGCTCGCTCTCACCCCAGGGACAGTTTGACCAGAGTAACCTCCCCCAGGGCTCTCTCAGTGCCATGCGTTCATGGGATTTTATTTTTTATTTAGCACGGCAGCAGCGGCAGCATGTTCTTACCCCTGCTGGGCTGACCCACAAGAGTGGATGTGTGGACAAGCTGGAAAGCCGTAGGCGACACCAGTTGTCTCATGGATAGATGCGCTGGCAGAGATCTGATTCTTGCAGTTAGGCTTTCCTGAGCCACCGACTTTAGTGCCTCACCAAACCTAAGGACCTTCCTGATGGTCAGGTGAACAACAGGAGAACATCAAAGACTTGCTTTCTTTCAATAATGGGCTTAATTATTTGACTATCCCTGTCACTACTAATTCTGCATCACACCGGTCCCTTCAGTGGTGGCATTGTCTGAATTTGATAAAGCTAGGTGACTCCCTCCTGACAGGTGTCACAGTTTATGCAGGGACCATGCCTACAGACCAACAGACTCCAGATTTCCACAAAAAATACATTAGGGCTTCAGGTAATGTCTAAGCCTTGCATAGTCCTGCTGACTTCATCAGGCCACTCAGGGATATTCAATATTCGTGTGCACGTGTGTGCACAGACAGGCGTGCGGGGCCTAGCACCAGCAGTCCCCCACACCTCTGCTACCACAAGTTAGTGTGTAATGCCAGTAAATGTGTCCCGAGTTTTGATTACTCGGTCTAGTAATTGGAAGTGTCGCCACACCCTTGAAAGTGAGACTCCCAGCACAGCAGAGGTGTTTGATAAAGCTTCCGGTAGATGAGTCACAGGCAAATATAATGAGCTCATCTCTAATTATTATGGTGTTTTTTTGTTTTTTTTTTAAGTGGGTTTCTGCAGGGCTGAAAATGGAGACAGCTGATCTCCCAGGCGGTGAGAGAGTTCACAACTTGAACCAGTCCAGACGGAGAAGACAAGGCAGAAGTCGGGACAGGTCCATTTGGAGCACCTGACCTAACCCCAGCCCAGGCCTTAGAGACGTGTTCAGTAGCTCCCGCAACAAATCCTGTGGCAGCACTTTGGTCATTGTAGGAAGGTGAAAATCCCCTTCCCAGCTCAAGCACAGCCTTCCCTTGGGTTCAGGGTAAGCTGCCTCCTGGTCCCTGGAAAGTAGTGCTGGATCCAATGGAGCTCATGCCTTTCCTTTGCTGTCACACGTTGGGCGTCTTGGCTCTCCCGGGAGCTGCCGCCTTGCCAGGAGTGGGAAGCTGGGTTTTCCTTGCTGCTTGTGGCTGAAGCCAAGAGCCTCCTAGGACTGGTTTTTGGTGGGGCAGTGTGGCTTGACTGCCTTGTTCCTCTGTCACAGCAGCAAGCCTCCTTGAGGAACTCCATTCCTCTCATGCTTTGCTTAGCTTTAAAATCACACTTGCTTAAGTCCTTGCAGAGGAAAGACAACAGTTTGGCCCAGCAGGTGAGAGGGTCAACATATTTCTGGCCCCACTGGAGAGGCTTAGGGAATTCCTTTTTCCTCTCACCCTTTTTCCTGCCCTGTTTATTTGAAGCAATTTCTTCAGGTGAGGACCATCTCTGATTAAGTGGTAGCTACGCCATTTGTGCTCAATAGGAGAGTCCCTCTGCCTCAGCAAGGCCCTCCTGCCATGGTGGTGAGTAGATGAAGACTAAAAAGAGAAACACCACTACAGGGTGATGAGGGGAAACAGTGAGAAGTGAGGATCAGTAAGCAAAAAGAGACGGCTGTAAGAAGAGGGATAACAAGATGGAGATGTGAAAGCTGCAGAGGAAAAGCATCGATCTGGGGATGCCAATGCAGGGGGATGGCACCTCTTTGGGTGCTGCCAGAATCAGAGCTGGAAACTACTGAGCTTGCAGAGCCTGGTGGGGCCAACATGTGAGAAGATTGCCGAGAGTGAGGGAAAGGAGAAGTGCTGAAGGAAAAGCAGTCACAGGGTGTACCTTGCCCGAAAACTTTCCGGCAAGAGCTGCTCCCAGCAATGGGCAGCCGCTGCAGTATCATTTCCTTGAAACAGCAGGAGGTGGATGGGAGAAATGTTAAGCCCTTGTAAAGGCAATGGCTAAACAGCCCCAGGGTGCTGTGGAGCAAGTCAGTCCCTGAGATCCAGCGTGGGCCAGAAGTGCTGTTCCTGCTGAGGAGGTTTTTGGGGTTTGATTCAAATAAGTTGCAAAAGGAGCAATGCTACACATACAGATGTGACTGACACAAAACAGCTAGTCTAGAAGGAAGAAACCTGGAGAAAATACCCTGCAACAGCAATGCTAACTTTCCTGTGTTGCCCTGCGGTGGGAGCTCATTTGTAAATCAAGCATGGGAAGTTTTAGCCATTTACCGCTTCCTTCAGAGACCTGAAGGAGCAAGCCACACTGTCCTGGTTATTGTGGCAGTTCCCTTTTGTGCAGCATTTCCCCGGGGACTTAAAGTTATTTCCTTACCCACTGCTTTCAGTCAGCCTCTCTGGGTGCCTGTTACCTTGACAGCCCTTTTTTCTTTTATTTTCGGGAATTAAAAGGCATCAAAAGCTGTCCTCTCTCCCGAAAACAACTGTCACCAGAATGAACACACCAGCCAGGCTGGTGATGAATGGTAATGACTCAGCCTCCGTTGCAGATGCACAAAGAGGAGTCTCTTTGATTCGTTCCCGTTTGCCACATCGTCCCTCACCTACATAGCCTGCAGGATGTAATGTTCCTCCAGAAACCTGTCCCCCAGGGGACCGTGGTCCTCTTTCCCTCAAGGTGGGATAAGTTAACGCGGACAAAACCAGCCCACCTCGCATGGGTGCCTGAGGCCCCCCTTCTCCCTGTTCAGTCTTTGCATTTGGGGCAGCATAATTTTGCCCTGCCAGTTTGCATGCCCATGTCTTTGCTGTTTACTAATCTCAACCATCCAGCCTAACAAAGCAGCTTCCTCCCTGCTTAATTTTATAGCATCTCATCTTTTTTTTTTTTTTCCCCCTCTGTACCCACAAGATGTACTTTTATCTTGTTCCTGTTGAGCAGTTCCAAAACACGGTAGCTTTTCTCTTCACTTGTTGGCTACTGAAGCCCCGCTTGACACCAAAAAAACCCAACCCCAAATGAATTTTACAGTCACTGCAAAGTTCTCACATGTATGTTTTTCGTGTAACCACATCTGATGCTGCTCAGAAAAAGCCACCACCCATCCTCTAAGAACCTGTCAACAAAAAGCAGGGGAGACGAGACTGGGGAAATGTCAAAAACAAGGGTGGATCAGGAAAGAGGAGGTAGCTTTTAGAACAGCTGCTTTAAATCACCCCAACCTTACTATTCTTCCCCTGTAACTTACTTTATAAGAATTTCTGACCCAGAAGAAAAATCAAGTGTTCTGGTGTTTTATCTTCAGATACAGGACTAAAAGCCAAGACATTCTTAATGGAAAAGAAGTGTATAAAAATTGTGCCATATAGCAGCATTGGATGGGTTTGTTTTAATTCATCCCTACCTTAAGTTACCAACATCTCCACAAGCAGCAGCAGAGGTGAATTGGCCATTATCTGCCCTGCTGGTGCAGAAGGGAGATGTCTTAAACAGCTTCTGCCCTATTCATATCTCCTCCTGCTCCAGCACAAAGAGGATTCCCAAGATACAGAAAGTTGTGTGTCAGAGGGTTAGTTAGTGCCCTGCCTTGTTCTGGGGTTATTTTCGGGGCCAAGATTACATTTGGGGGATAACCTACATAGGAAACAAGGAGGAAAACAAAAAAGAGATAAAGGAAGGGCAGATGACCCTAAGGTGGAGACAGCAGGAAGAAGGACGTAGGAAAAGGTACTTGACACTAGTTACTGGTCAGTTTGGGAAAGAGAGTGTTCATGTATATTTAAAGTACTTGTAAAAGTTTTGCTCTGGATGTTGCTACAGTTTCAGTTCTCCTGGTAAACATCCTTCTGGACTTACAGTAACTTGTCTAGTTGTTAACTCATTACAGAGACTCCAGGGACTTAGATTATGTTTAGACAGTCTGTGTCAGTGACTGACTGAGCTCAGTATAATTTTCTTCTTTGCCAACTGTTGAAACTTTTAGCACTTTTTTCTTTTTTTTTTTTTTTTTTTTTTAATAGGCATATTGAGTTCTGGAGAAAACTTGGGAGAATTTCTCCCTCTTACTGTCCAGGAGGAAAGTCAGCAGGTCAGGACAGTAGAAGATGTGACTCACTCCACACAACTTCACAGACCTTAGGAGCCATGTAGACAGACTTGATGAGGCTACAAAATACACACTATGTATTTCAGAGAGCTGAAAAAGGACAGGCTCCAGGACCTGTTCACCCAACACAGAGGACAGTGGTTCCTGAGGACCTACATTAAACAGTGCAGATGAGCTGGGTGTATGAGCTGGCCTCTGGGAACACTGCACTTCTGTGCCAGGGAGGTTATGATGCCAGTTTGGGATGTAGCTCAATGCACTTAAACTATGAAAAAGCCATGGTGACTGAAGATCAACAGTCTTAGTCCCCTAGACCAGCTGGTGTCCACATCCATCTTGGACACCTCAGTCTGAGGGCTTGAGTGGAGGTCTGTGCACAGCCTTGTATTTAATGACCCAGCAGGCACGCACATCACAGTGAGCAGGGATCATGACAGATGTGGTGTTGGTGCTCTGCTCTCTCCCTTCATGTTGTGAGCAGTAAACCCATCACATGCCCTGGAGGCAAGTGATATGTGTGTCCATTCAGGCATGTCACTGCAATCCACAACACCTAGTACATCCCACCAGGCCCATCAAAGGTGACTTTGGCTTTCTTCTTCTGCTAAGAGTGCCATTTTTCATTCCCGTATCACTTGGCCTATGAAAGTAAATCATTACCTTCTCATAGAAAATAACTATTTCAGTTCAAAGGGACGAAGCAAACCATCCTGGATGAAAACCCTACAAAATGAATATAATCTTGAAAATTGTACTCAATAAGTGGTTCCCAGTGGTTCGTTATCAAAAGAGAAGAAAATGGTCAAGCGTAATTTTGCAGGGCTCAGCCTTGGATCTGCTGTAATTCAATATATCAGTAATAATCAAAATTCAAGCTAATACTGGCAAACTGGAGAAGTGGTCTGGAAAAAACTAAATGTAAGAGAGCAAACTGTGAGGTACTATGCTTAAGCAAGAATAATCAACCTCACCTCATAAATGCAGGCTGAGGGATGGCTGCTTAAGTAGCACCTTTTCAGCAAGGAGGCTGGAAGCAGCTGAAAGGGATTCAGCAGTAACACCTGAAAACAGCAGATGAGGTGCTAACAGGTGTGATCAAAAGCAGAGGCACAAAGCAATTTGGTCACCGTGGTTGGAGTTAGCAAGGGCCCTGCCAAGACAGGACACGGCTTTCAGGCATCTCAGTTCAAAGAGGATAGAGACCCTTTGGTGATCATCCTGAGGGGAACGACCAGACTTCTCAGAGGACTAGCAAACAGGAAATTTAGAAAAAAGATATAAGGATCCAGAACCCGTTTGAGGGAGAGAAGATGAATACAGGAGGTAAGAGCAGCCCTCAAGCCCTCTTCTCCACCTCTGTGGTGCAAGAGGTATCACAGATTTAGACTGCAGAATGGAGTAAGCAAATTAGGTAGCAAACTACTAGAAGCTAGAAAGAAGCAAGTTAGGAAAAAAAAACTTTCCAACAGTCAAGACAGTGAAGCAGCAAAAGCGAGTGCTTGGGTGAGTCAGTGCCGAGTGAATCAGAGTGCTGCTTTAACTTACAAAGCATCCGTAGAGCTTTTGAAGAACAAAGTAGACAAGTAGCTATTGGGAATAATATAAGAATAATTGGTTCTGCCTTAAGGAAGGGCAGTAGGAGTAGGGGATCTCTTGAGGTTAGGCTCAATGTTATTTTGCTAGAGAAGCTGTTGAGTAATGCTGGGTTTCTACTTGTTAGATTTATTTCTCGGTGACACTTCGCTGAGTGCTAAGTTGTCCTACTGCTGGAGGGGTTCGGCACATTCCAGTGGCTCTTGGCTGGGATGGGAATATCTTTGCTGTTCCAACCAATTTAAGTATCCTTACTAACTTTTTCCTTCTGTAAGAAATCCTCACGTCTGGCTGCTTTTGCCTTCATTCTTTCTTCCTAGCTATTTTCACACCTGTTCCTCTGTGATCCAGTAAGGTCATTGTCATCAGCAAAGAATAGATGATGGATTTTTCATTCTTTGATGATTAAACACCATGGGTTTCTCTCAGAAGTATTTCAGATTGTCTCCATAAATTGTTAAAAAGAAGCAGTCTGTGTACCATAAAAGTGTGCAAACTAGCTGATGCTATCCGCAGCATAACCAACAAATATGCTCAATCCCACTAATCATCAAAACTTTATGTCTCAATAAGAGTTAAGCATCAATTATATAGTCTTCTTACCAATTTGAACAGATTCTGAAATCGACCAGAGAGGTCTATACCATATTCTAATGGTATAGAATGCCCAAGCCACAAGATCTTCCCTTTTTTTTTTTTTTACTACAGCATTTATTAATCAAACTTTTTTTTTTCCCCAATACTAATTTTCTTGGGTGTTGGAGGTAATATGGTGGAGAAACTCATCTATATTCAGCTATATGTCTTCCATCCCAGGCAAAGTACATTGCAAGCTGAGTCACAGCACTATTTTGCTAATATTTCCATTAAAATAGGAGTTTCCTTTCTTTCCCTCCAGGTAGACTATTAGAAATGGAGTGAAAGTTCTGGGTCATTTATTTTAGACTCCCAGGTCACATTTGTCAAATAAATGATGCCTGTAGATGAATGCCTCTCCTTCACACTAAACTAATTCTGCTTGTAGACTACTCAGTTTTGGGGTCTTTACTGCTCTTTGTTGTGTACACTGTGTTTCCAGTTTCTCTGGCCACTGGAAGGAGCTCGGGATTTGGCCTTCTCCCCTAGTCTTCTCTGATTTTTCCAGGTCCAACCAGCACAGTGTTCATTCTGCTGCTGCGTGACGGTTCTTGACAGTACTGACCCCAGGCATTTTGCAAGACAATGTTTGGGGTTTTTTTCTGCCAAAGGAATTTTTGAAGACATTTTCCTGTATTTCCACAAACTGTGGGTAAGATGGGCAGCACCAGTTGTGGGATGGCTCAGACCCTGCCTGGGGCAGCTGCAAAAGGAGGGGGCGTGCATTTCTCTAAGGCAGTCTTAGCTGCTTCCATCACCAGGACACTGTCAAGTCTCAGCATTTCCCCTCACCCACAATGTATTCTCTTCATCAGCCCCTTAAAATGCTATAAATTACTGTTTAGCACAATTCTGCAGCTCTCTTGCAGAGCACCACTTAGCAGAGCCTGGCAGACATAAGGAATTGCTGCTGCAAATAATGTTCCAGGCAGAAGTAGGAAATCCAGAGCATGCCTTTGCCTTCCAAACTGTGTTACAGAGAGGGTTCAAACACCACAGGTCCTCTCTGGCAGGGTTTCCTTTGCCAGACTCTATATTTGCAAGAGCTGGAACAGCCCTAAACTTTGAGCCTCCTCTGTTTTGCAGGAAGGCATCACTTCAGTCTGGCTTACGCTGGTAACTGCAAATCCAGTGTGATGCCAACTTCACCACAGGCTGGAGACACCATGAGGAAGTCTGGTTTTTAGCCAAGTCTGGTTTTTGTGAAACCTTTGCCAATACTGGTCCTGACTTAGGTGCTCTCTCTCCCAGGCCATGTGTCACTCACACCTGGCATCAAGGTCCCAGGAGGTCTGAGCATTTAAGCCCAAGCTTGGTGACAGTACCAACACTCAAGCTTTTGATCCTTCCCCAGTTGCTTGTTCCAACCCACAGCCCACAGATGACCACGGCACAGTTAGTAGTGGGGCTCTATTAAAACCGGAGCATTTTGATTTTAGTAAAATAAACAACTGGCTGCAAAGGATCAAAAAGCTCTCTTCTATTCCCTGTTTTCATAGAATCATAGAATGGTTTGGGTTGGAAGGGACCTTAAGGATCATCTAGTTCCAACCCCCCTGCCATGGGCAGGGACACCTCCCACTAGAGCAGGTTGC
>JAOXJK010000012.1:97602711-97623140 GCA_025774025.1 Xenus cinereus | reverse complement strand
GGTCGAGGGAGGTCATCCTCCCCCTCTACTCTGCCCTGGTGAGGCCCCATCTGGAGTACTGTGTCCAGTTCTGGGCTCCACAGTTCAAGAAAGACAAGGAACCACTGGAGAGGGTACAACAGAAGGCTATAATGATGATCAAGGGACGGGAGCAACTCTCTTATGAGGAAAGGCTGAGAGACCTGGATCTGTTTAGCCTGGAGAAGAGTAGACTGAGGGGGTATCTCATCCATGACTACAAATATGTAAAGGGTGGGTGTTAAGAGGATACGGCCAGACTCTTTTCAGTGGTGTCCAGCAACAAGACAAGGGGTAACAGGCACAAGCTGGAACACAGGAAATTCCATCTCAACATGAGTAAAAGCTTTTTTACTTTGTGGGTGGCAGAGCACTGGAACCGGCTGCCCAGAGGGGTGGTGGAGTCTCCTTCTCTTGAGATATTCAAAACCCACCTGGACGCAATCCTGTGAAACCTGCACTAGGTGAACCTGCTTTAGCAGGGGGGTTGGACTAGGTGGTCTCCAGAGGTCCTTCCAACCCCATATAGTTCTGTGATTCTGTGCAGGCTGGATGGGAGAGCGGCAAGCCCTGCCACATGCCCCAGCGTAACTGGAGAGCCATGACTGGCGGGGGTTTCAGGTTTCCTTGCCATTTGAATCTCATAGTAGGGTCATCCAAAGGGCCACCATCATCGATTTTTTCTGTCTAATGTAGGCAGGTAAATCTTGTGCTCTCATTGTAATGATAGATAAAACCCAGGAGATGGATTAGAGCTTCATGAAGAATTTGCTTTGAGTCCCGGATCATTGTGCAATAACTTCATTTTGAGACTGGTGAGAGTGAATTAGCCACATACTGTGGTGGACAACACTGCTGGTGTAACAGGGAGGAACTGACCCAGGTTATTTCTCCACCAACATCGTTCTGGTATTTCAATGGGCACCATCACCTATTTCTGTTCATATCAAGACAAACTGATCATACGGTGCTTTGGGTCTGCCAAAACCATTGCTGTACCAGACCGGAAGGGATTCCTGGGTCACCACATCCTGTCTCCAGATACCTTGGTAATCCCAGCATATTTCCAGTATTTAAAAGATTATATCTCAGAATTAGACTTCCTGTCCTCTTTTACCTGAGGAACAAGGAAATATGAGTTGAGGGGACTTTAAGTGGTGAAGCGTCACTTTTTGATTAGAATTCAGCACAGCTATGATCTCAGTGTCATCAGTTACTTGCAGTGACTCTGATGCACATAATTTACAGCAATAAATGAGATATAACAGCAGGTATGTGTGGGCTGGAAATAGAAATTAGATCTGAAATGAGAAAGGTATGACGGCTTTGGTGTATTTTATGCTTAAATAGTGCTTATAATTGTCTTTTTAGAATCGTACAGACAAATAAACAAGAATAATTTAAAAGACTGGTTATGTAGCATTCAATTTTGCTTGTTTAAGGAAAATACATTATGATGACAAGTATATTTGTGCTGATGATAGCCTGTTTTCTTCAGTACTTGATGTTTGTCCTCCTCCTTTTTTTTGTTCTTTTTAAACACAAACACACCTAAGCTTAGAATAAGGTATTTGTAGATATATTTTTACCTTAGAGTAGGCAGAAGTCATAAATTTTTCACTTGATTTGTTCCAATTCATTATTATTTTCTAAATAACATTCTGGGTGACTTGCATGCAGTCATCTGGCACCAAAGTGCACAGGAGACATTCAGAAAAAGCTTAATTATGCACATCATTTTCGACACCACCCCCCCTTCAATTTTCCTCCAGCTCATTTTCTGCAAATGAAGGATGACACGTCAGAGTCACAAGGCAGGGCACCCAGTACATGTGTCTTTCTGCATTTCAATTTAAAATCTTGGTGGAGAGGAAGGGACATGCAGTTGCACAGTAGAAGTAGGAACCAGTTTGCACCTAGTCGTGTTGCTCCTGTAACTCTAATCAGCAAGAAAAACCTTGGCAACAGCCAACAAAGACAACAGCCTTCAGTCATCGCAGAGTTTCCAAGGTTAAATATAACCACTCAACCCGATGTTTGTCATTGACCTCCCAGCACAATGTGGTTTTCTAGTGGCTGCTGCTATTCCTCAAGAAAGACAGAGGCCTCCTGCAGATCATGATGGCTACAAATTGGTGCCTGAAGCCCTGACATGTGGCTCTACTAGTTTTTTTTCCCTAACATGCTGCTAATAAACACAGTTAATGAACCTTTTCCATCAGCAGAGGGGATGTGTTGTGGGGCTATATTGCCCCACTTCTCTTAAAGGCTTTGAGATGCTCTGATTGCAATAAAATCAACAATTTTTCACGTTAGCAAACCACAAGCCTGCTAAATGTCGCAGCATTGTACTTGGGCATGTCAGATGGCTGTTTTGATGTACAATGGAATTCAATCTTATTAAATGCTTGAAAGCAGTTGATAAGTGATGTTAGTGGATGTCAAGAGTACACAGTGCACTCAGTGATGGATTAGTGTTTCAAGGAGAACTTACACTGTAGCCACTCACTCTGTGTGCTTCAGTGCAGTGCTTCAGTTAGTTAAATCACTGGATAACAGGGTGTATAAATACTGTAGGGGAAAAACGGAAAAGTCAGCATTGATGCCTCGGGATACAACCACAGCCCCCCTGCTCTCAGCACAGTCCTGTGCTGTTCTTGTGCCACCTACTGACCGGTTCCTCCTCATGGTTTCCTTAAACGTAACATTTTCCAGTTTATTTTTAAATGCAAATATTTGATATTGGATTTTGCCCAAGCAATTAATAGCCAGTCAGTCTTCACGCCTTGATAATAAGCTCTAATTTAGAGCTGAACCACTCTGTCCTGCATTAGTTGGCTCAGTAGGAGAAGAACTAGATGGGATGGGAAGGGAAGGGACGAGACGGTCTGTGTTATCCAGCATGTCAGATCTGACGGTGTTTTCTGTCCTTCAACATGTAATTCCCTACTGAAATCATTACGATTGCACAGATGTTCAAAAGCAGAAGCTACCTGGAGAGTTTACTGTCTGTGCTTTTCATGACATGGCAGAGCTATGGCAAGGGGTTGACCTCTCATTCCCATGCCAGGGAGAGGGACTGAAATGCAGGCTGCAGGTCCTCACCCGCCGAGTGTGCTAATGTGCTTTTGCTTTTTGGCTTTCCAAGCCCCTGAAACCAGGAATTACTCTGCAGAATTAAGAAAATACTTTTGACTTTGTTACCAAAAGTCAAGGCGAGGCCTAAATGAATTCCTGAAGCACTTAGAAGGCGAAAAACACATCACCTATTTGAGCTGGAAAGCTACCTGGTTGCACCTATCTTGGGTAGATAAAGCCCAGGTTGGCAGGCTGGGCTAATGCTGCGAGTCGCTCTGCCAGCTGGCTCTAACGCTTGTTAGTACTAGGCTGGATATTGCTGTTGCTTTGCAAACGTTTCTGATAGCTCGCTCCAGCTGTGGCAGTCAACCTTCTGAAGGGTTCCGGTTAAAAAGGGCTATCCCAGCCCCCATGCAAGAAGTGACCGAAACCTATAATGAGTGACACATCGATGTGACAAGCCTGGGATTGGGGCTCTTAAATAACTGCGGCATCAACCAAGAATTTGTCCACAATAACAGCGTCAGTGGACCGTGCAGGCTGCTATCAGAGCAGGTAGTCCTTCCAGAGCTTCTCATAATGAATAGGGTGATCAGAATGGCACCCTTTTTTATGCGTGGTCTCGAGCGATCACTTTGCTCCAGGGCCAACGCAGCCTTGGCCAGGCTGGTGCGTGACACTGGAGAAGCTGCTTCCAGCTGCAGCTTCCACCTCCCACTTGTGCTTTCCTCCAGCTGCACATTTCAGTGGGGCCATGACCTCACTGTGTATCTTTAAAAATATGTGGAAAATAAGCTTTCGACTCTCTTCGTTGCTAAATGGGATGCCTCTTGCAACTCTTTCTTCAGTAGAAAGGTAAAAATGGGAAGATGGGATGATAGGCTTCTTCACCCTAATTTACAGTGCAGTGGAAATTTCATATACTCTTTAAAAGGGATGACAAAGGGATCATGCATAAATATTGTGTTTGGGGACTCAATATTTTCTTTTTAATTATTCAGAGTTCAGTATGTGATCTTAATTAATTTTTCTCCTTGCATTTTACCTGTGGGCAATTTCTTCGAAAATTAATTGGAGTAATCATCCCAGAAATCTCAACTGGATGATCACATGTTTACTAAATGTTTTTAGAAACTATTTCAGCTATTGGCAAGCATTTGGATTATGCCACCAATAAACTTGGCACACCATTGTACTGGCAGAAAGTTTCTCAGGTAACCATGATAGCTTTCTTGTTCTGGGCTCAACTACCCTGCAGGTACCCTCTCCAGACAGGACCTGCCACAAAGCATCAAATATTTAGGATTTCAAAATAAACCAACATTTCCCACTTGTATACATAGATTTAAGTCAGAAACACTGCAGGAAGCTCAACTCTGAGAAAAAAAAAAAAAGTTTTCAGAATAGATTGCTGGCCCAGAAAAACAGCAGGAGGGATAAGTCATACCTCTTGAAATATTTATCTTAGCATTTTCCCATCAAAAATTGAAAATACAGCTGCACCGCTTATGGGTCAATAAACATTGTACTCAAGGCACAATTCCGTTGTTTCCTTAATCTTTTCCTAAACTTCACTGTTTTAATTTGCAGAGAGCTACCTGGTGCCATAAAGCCTGCTTATTGAGCCAGGCTTTCAGGCTACCCAGCCTCTCACAGGTGTGAGAGCTAAACCAGCTGCTAAACACTTTCAGGTGGATAAACTCAGGGTGGATGGGATTGCGGTTCTTTACAGAACAGCTCCTAAAATGGGAGCTGCTGTGAGAGTGAAGCTTGTATGGAAGTTCCCAGCATGACTTTACTGTTTTCTTTCTCCTTGAAAAGATATACCCAAGCAAAACACCAAAAAGTACACAGCAGACTTCTCTCTGGTAAGAACATTTTGAATGCTTTATTACAATGATAAAGTAGTTATGTTCTACTTGGATAATAAGTAGGTTTCACAACAAAAGGCTCTTAATCAAGAATAAGTATGTTTTTTAAGTGATGTCCATTCCTAAATTTACTGAGATGCTTTCTGTCTTTTCCTTTGAAGCCTATTCCCTTACTTATTTAAAGTTTAATTTCTGATAGTCCTTTTAATCATCTCTTCTATTTAAGTTAATCTCATATTTCTTGGGTTTAATTCTACTCTGTATTCTCCTGAATGTTTTTTCTCTTCTTTCTAAATACATGTTGATTGTTAACACATCGCTGTTTTCCATAGCCCTAACTATATTTTTATTATTCTATATCTTTCTCTTTGAAGTTACTTTTTGGCAATGGTAACTCGAGCACTAAACACAGCACTCCGTGAGTTTCACAGGGACTATACGGGCCAGAAATTTATGTTATTCTTTTGTATTGTTATGCTTTTGCAAGTACCGTGGTGCATAGTCCCTTATCACAAAGGAAGCTCACACCTTGTTTGTTTTTCAGTCTTCACAATTGACTTTCCGTAATTTCTTAGGATTCTGATTTCATATTTATATAAATGTGATTATTACTATGCTTCAATAATTTTTAATAATATCTCATAGAATAAGGCGTGATTAGATATAACTATAACATATCTGGTTACCTTAAACCAGAAAAAGAGGTAGGACTTAGACTACTAATAATATCTTTAAAGATGAGTTATTATTTACCTTCCACTACCCCTTAAGATAAATTATCTCTTTTAATAGTCCTGTCAGAAGGTGTGGCTCACCTCTTGGAATGGATTTAAACAAAGCTATTGCAGCTAATTTTATATGGAGTCCCGGTGCAGTCACATGCCTTCGTGACTTCTGACTTTGTAAAGCTGTCAGAGACCCTAATGGCATGATTCAAAACCAAAGAACAGTGTAAACCTATATTCTAGCCTATTGTCTTCTCAAACTGAGGTTGCACAAGAGATCTGGTAGGAAAGAGATAGGTTCAAATTACCCTGTGGTGTGACACAAGATTTCCCTTCCACTTGCTCATGACTCAGATGCTTTTACTCACTGACTGCCTTAGAAAAGCATGCCTGATGAAAGATTTCTGGGCTTTGTTTCTTCTCCCTTCCAAAACAAATAACGGTATAAAAAGAACCTTTTAGGTTTATTCCAGGGATTATTGCAGAGAATCAAAGACTTTAACTCAGTGCACTGCTGTGAAGGTTCATCAGTAGTCATCCAGAAAATACAAAAAAATCATTCAGTCTGCAAAGTCATGTTTTAAAAATAGTTTGCCTCGATCCCATAGGCACACCCATTTTCTCCTGAAATTGTGAAACTTCCAGGCTTCAAAAGCTGAAATTTGAAAATTACATCCAAAATATTTGTAAAAAAACTGCAGGAGGAGGCATCCCGTGTCTCCAGCGGAGCAGCAGCATTTACATCATGATATAAATAAGCTGTAAGTTAGGTCTGAGCTTCTCTTCAAAGTGAAGACCCTGATCACAGTTATTTGAAAGCTTTCTGGTCTGAGGCTTGGTTTGACATGTCACACGGCTTGCTGGGATAACTATAACTTGGAAAATGATAGAAAAACTGAGGTCGGAAGGGGCTTCTGGAGATCACCTGGTCCAACTCCATGCTCAATTCAGGGTCAACTTCAGAATGAAATGAGGTTTCTCAGGGCCTTCTCCAGCTGAACTTTGAAAGGTTTCTAAGGATTAAGCTAAGAAAGCAGTGCCAAGTACCTAAGGTTCTTCATCTATATTTAAAAAAGACAGGCCTCTACAGTCCTGAAAACTAACAGTTCCTGGTTCTTGTCCTAGACTCATTTTTTTTTTTAAATGCTAGGGCTCCTCCTCTTCCAGGTTTGTCCATATTCAAAACAGTACCCAAATCCCATGTCAGTATGTTTTCCCTGGGCTGGTCATCTAGAGGCATCTTGTCCTTTTTCCTCCCTTTGGAACATAACCATGTGTGACAAATGGGTGACACCTTTCCTACGGGGCACAATGGCACAACCTTGGGTGACCTCTGCTGCTGCTGGCATGTAGCATGGTGCAGACTACTGGGATAAATCCTGCAAAGTGGATAATTTTTTTTTTGCCTTTTTTGGCTTTGGTCCAGCATGAGGAAGGTGGGGGCCACAGGAGCCATCTGCATGCCAGCCCTTCGCCTGTGGCCAAGGCAAAGCCAGCGGCTCCTACTGGTGTGGAGGAATATATCCTGCACAGCAAGGCTAGGAAAAGAGGAAGGATGCGGGATGTCCCTGCAGCTGTAGGGCTCCTTGTCTGCCCCTTTGCGGTGTCAAATGGGACCTCCTTGTGCCTCACCACCCTTTGCAATGGGGATGCTGGCACCTCTTCTGTGAGGGTGGAGGACAGTTTCTCAGGCCAGGGTTTTGTGAGAGAGATTTGGTTCATGGCACCTAGGACCATACCAAATACTTTAAAGCTGTGTGAAGCAGTAAGAAAATGTACTGTCTAAAGGGATGCCCCAGAGTCCATGCAGGGTTACTCTACTCAAGCTGACTTGCTGGGAGGTCAGGTGCCATTTCCATGGCTCTGCTAGTGCAGCGCTGAATCTCTCCAGCACCCCCTGGGTGGGTTGACAGAAATATGGCTGCTCATGCTAGCCCCCAAAATTTACATTGTTATGGGATTCAGTATATGTGAAAGCATGACCTCTGTTGTACAGTGTTGGAAACATCTGGTCTGTTAAAGCTGAATAGCCTAGTGCAGGGATGAGCCCTTATCAGAAGCTCCAACATGTTAATCAGCTCCTGAGCAGAGGCAGCTCCAGCCTGGAAGACTGACTTGGTTGATGCATTGCTCACCCCAGGTGAGTGGAGAAAGAGCTGCCATCCACCTAACAGACCGAAAATAAAGAGAATGACATGCAAGGCAACACACACAAGACCTGCAATCAGAGTTGTTACTGCTACTGACCTGAGACGTGGTTGGTGTATACTGGGGAGGCACATGATGTCCAGAAGGGCACCTGCAGAAGCTAAATGTTCACATGAAGCCAATTTTTCCAAACTGGAGAGTTCAGAACAGGCATTGCTCTTCACTTAGTAAAGAAGTTTGAATGAGTCTGTCAGCTCTTCATAAAGGTTCACATGCAAGTAATTTTACAGCCCATATAGCAACAGAGTTGGGAATCTGTAACACTGTGACTTCAATATACTGTACAGCTTAAAAGTATCTTTGACATTGTCACCATGGTCAAATAGTCATTTGCATCACTGTAATGGTTACCCATGAAAAAGCCAGTGATGTTTTTTTTCTGGGCATCTTCAAGAGATGGCTGTTGTACTTTGGGAGAAGTTGTGCTCAAGCAAAGCACACTGACCTTGAGAGAGATAACACTTTTATTGCCATTTTCTGAACTAGCCCAGTAAACTTAAGAGGAGGAGGATGCTTTGCATTTTCTTCCTTACTATCCTCCACTCTTAAAGCTCAAAAAGCTTTGTCATAATTTGAAGAAGTTAGCCATACCCTCTTTGACATCTCTGCTCAAATATCATCATGTTGATATATAAATTCTCATCTGATATCACCTAAACTGGATGAGCAGGAAGGCCTGATTTTACCCCCTTTCACTCTATTTCCTTGTCTTCCCAGCTCACATCCCTGCCTTTATTTTGTTTTGCCTAGCCAGTTCTTCTTGCCCACTACGTAGACAGTGAGGACATGAGGTGATGTCTAACTATACGCTTTGAGCATTTTGTTAGTACAAACCCCACCACGCTGAGTTCCTAGGAGTTAGCGTAATTTCAACAATAAAAATAAATCTCCACACAGGAGGAAATGCTGGGTTGAAGTGAGGGGTGTTTCAACCCCCTTCCACTTCCTTGAGCTAAAAAGATGTTGAGAGTCCTGTTGGGTTTTTTTCCAAATATAGCAATATTATAGCAATTGATAGTATAGCAACCAGAGATTTTAAGAGAATCTCAAAGCTTACGTGGAATTTGTATGGTGGAAGCAGAAACAGCATCATGAAGTAGCCAAAACTCATCCTCACATGTTTCTTCTGTTCCCTAGGCTGAAGTCTATCCTGTAACAGGCTGATGAGGGGTTGGGAACTCATGGCAAGCAGTACCAACAATTTCCACTGCAAGATCACACTACTCGTGCTTGCTGAGATCTTGCAAATGCTTCCAGAGGAGAAAAAATATTCCTCAAATTCCAGCAAAGGACTGGGAGTGAAGTTTCCCAGTGAGATGTTCCTTGAACTTTCCTCTCTCCCTAAAAGATAGTCTGGCTGGAGCAGAAACCTCCTACCTGACTGCTAAAGGAGCAAAGCCTCCAAAGGTATTTTCTCTCTCTGGGAGATGTTAAGTTTAATAATTTTTAACCATATAAAAATATAAGGGAAAGAGCACAAATCCATACTTATGATAGAATTTCTGTGACTCTCTAAATAAATGATGGTTAAAGAAAATTTTGCCCTATAGGGAATGGCCAGATGATTCAAAATGCAATAGGATTATTTTTTTCTTTAGCACTTTCTGGCCACAAGGTGTCAACCCTTACTCACAAGAAGAAACAACGGCTGGTGTATTATTCTCAAGCAGAGCTGTAGCAAAGTTTACAGCTGTACCAGGAGTAATGGCAGTTAGGGAAAAAAGAAAAGACAAGACAGTAAATGAGCATAAACCTCAACTGCAAAGTCTTCTCCTTCCATCTTGTAAGGAGATCATATACATGCTTTGTAGTATTAGATAGCCAGCTGCACCTGCATAGCTAATGTATTAAATCAAAACTCAATTTCATTATTATTTTCCTGCAATATTTCAGTGTTGATGAGATATGGTAAAAAGTTCTACTTTCTCCAGGAAGTTTCTTTTTAACGAAGATGTAAAAAGATTAAGAAAAAAGAGAAAGCTCTAGAGGCACACACAGAAACACTTAACGCTTCTGAATAACAAGTGACAGAAGAAAAAAATAGTGAGGAAAAAAAGGAAAGGGAAAGCCAGGCTTTCAATAAGGTCAGCACCGTGTCTGATTAAAAAGCCAGATTTTTTTCAACAGTGCTTTAATAATGAAACACCTTCTAGCCAACTGATGCTGTATAAACAGCATTTTTGCCTTCAGAAATCCTAACAGAGTGCTAATAGTCCATCTGAAATATAGCAAAGACATTTTTCCCTTTCACCACAACTAATGGACATTGAATTCCCTCTGGGTTCTCCGGGTGAACTTCGTTTCCTCTGAGTGGCAGTTCTGCATTCAAGTACTCACCCCGAGTGCTAGCTAGAGAGAATAGCGCTGATTTGCTGAAGAGGAAAAATACAAATTACATGACCTATGTAATTTAGTGGTATTCTGAACTGTCTCTTTCGGTTCTGCTATTTTTTTTTTTTTTTTTTCCCTGAGAGCAAGGTTGTGTGTGAATATGCAAGGATTTATGCTCCATGGTGTCACATTGCTTGCTGGAGGGAAAAGGAGGCATATTTGTCTCTCTAGAAGGATTCTTTCCAGGGCTGGGAAAAACTGGAAAAGGGAAAAAACTCTTTCTGGCCAGTCCACAGCAAAATAGTCTCCTAGTACATCCACAATCTGAAAATTGATTAAAGATGGTGTGTTTTCACCCGGGTAGGTATCTCCTGACCTTAGTCAGTTTGTCCTCAGTGCTGCTCATGCCTGTTAGCACCCCTCTGCAGCACTCACAGCCACCGACCGGCTCTGCTAGCTTCATTGCAGTGAGTTCCCCCATGCGACAGTACCAGAGCCACCGGAGCCAGCAAGCTGTCGCTGATAGCATCAACTGATGGCCACAGGGTCACGCAGGCGCAGCTAGGGTCTGGAGCTTGTCGTCAGGACCCGTGATTACTATTGGTGATCCTTAAGATGGAAGAAATCCAGCTCAACTGCTGGAGACTTGACTGAGTTGGTAGCTCAAGAAAATGCTTTCTCTTTCAAATCAAGCCTATTTCATGGGGAAATCACCATTAGGCAGTAAACATTACAGCCTTAGGAGGGTCTCTGGGGACAGCAGAGATGCACTTCAGCAAAGGAATTAGCAAGAACTCGGTGGGTCTTCCAAGGCAGAGAGAAGAAAATAAGAATTTAATACTTTTGGGGGAAAAAAAGCAAGGAGGATCCTAAGCGTGGTGAAGCAGGGAGTTCCCTCAGGAGGGATTGATTGCTTTGTGTAAATGTTACAGGGAACTCAAAAGACTTCACCGGGCAGCTTCTGCCCCCTGCCATTTCCCTCTGCCCCTTCCTGGCTGCAGTGTTGGTGCTTGGAGGGGTGAGCATCTCCTGCTGCCTCGCAGCTCAGCAGCCTTGGCACGTGTTGCGTTAAATACATTGGCACGTGTTGCATCTCCCCAGACTAGTGCACATTCTGTGCTAGCGCCTGGGCTGGTCCCCTTTCTGTGTGTGGCGAGGATGTCTGGCACATTTTCCCCGGACACGGAGGCAGAGGTTTTGTGGCTGAACATCCTTGTTTTGGAAATATGGCATCACGGGGGCCTAATTCCTTTGCTGAGAAAGGAAATGAGTCGATCGGGTGTGTGCAACTGGGAAGAATGAGGAGGAGTGAAGTCTTTGTGTTTGCGGCAGTTTTTCCCCTCTTTTTGTTGAATCATGGCTAAATAAATAAATCAAACAATCCAGTACAGCCATGGGACAAAATCTAAAGAGCACTCTTAATGTGCAGGTAAATCATAAATGAGCTCTGCCAAATCTGTGTTCACCCTGAGATGCTGACAACACGCATTTTGCTGCTTATTAAAGAACATTAATTTCAGATGCCGTCTGATGTAAAACTGAAAATAGATACAGCTGCTCCCAGGGCAGCAGCAATAAACGAAAGGTTCAGGGAGCTCCTAGCTTGCTGGGAAATGCGCCTACAAGACTGCCCTTGGAAAGGGCTGCGCAGCTGCCAGCCCAGTTTGTGTCAGGCTGTTCTTGCTCAGCCAAGGGAGGAGGTGCCTATACCCACCCCCCAGTGAACACCCCAAAACTCCCCGGGGAGGGGGATGAAGCCACAATGGCAATTGCGGTAGCTCTGTTTGTAGAGAAAGATGGATCTATTCGACATTTTTAAAAATACTGGGTTTTTTCTGATGTCCACCTCTCTCCCAAACAAACAGGCTTCTCTTCTCCAAACCGGGTCCTTCAAGTGTCCTGCTATCGCTGCTGCTGAGACCAGAAGTCCTTCTGGTTTCTCCGCCAGGTCCCTGACTGTGCTGAGGTGATTGCTGAATTAGCTCTTCAACTTCTATTTTCACCCAAAACCACTGTTTGCCACCTCGGCTTCCTCCCAGCCCTATCTGCAAATATTGCAGGATGCATATCGTACTGCAGACCCCCCGTTTGGGATGTTTTTAACAAGGTTGTTTCTGGCTCTCATTCTCCAAATTTTGGTTTTGAGTTATGGCGAGTTTTGCCCTTTGTTATTTAAATGTTCTGCAGCTGAAAGAGAGGTAGGAAAAAACCCAGGACCATCTGTCTGCTTGCAGCACGAGGAGCGGCACTGCCAGCTTCATGCTGCCTTGAATGGAGCTGGTCAATCCCGGCTCTGCTCCGGCGCCCGGGGACCTCGGGGGGGCCAGTGCGGCCCCTCGCTCCCTACAGACCTTTCCGTCTGCCGCCAGGCATATTTGTGCTCCTGTTCGTAATCTGCATGTACACCCACCAGAAGCACAACTGTGCTCACCGAACAATTTAATGCCAAGTTGTTTGACAAAGATTTTAGGCTTCTGTTATGCGGAATGTAAATGAGCGTGTGTAACATTGACCAAGGTTTCCTGTTATGGGGGGTAAGGGAAGTCACTTGTCTACCCGGATAAGCTCATATGTACAGAAAGCTGAATAAAGCCATGCCACGTATACAGAAACACTGCAAGTACATATTTTTTTCCTGTGGAGGTACATAGTATATTAGAATTTTTTACTGGCCACGGTAAAAGTGATACACCACAGACGATGTATCAAGTCAGTGTGAACACCTTCTTAAAGTTACACAGGTGACCTTTACTATTTGCATCGCGTTAGGTAGGTCTTGTCTCTGCTAGGATTTTCTGCAGATTTTGTAAAACCAGGTCTCTTGGTACTTCAAAAAAGCCTACAGCAACATTTGGCTGTCACTTTTTTTTTAAAGCCAGTAAAAGGATGCCAGGAGCCTCTGTGTGTACACTGAAACAAAGAGGCTTTCTTAAGAGTAGGCAAAACACCAAAAAAAAGAAAAAAAAAGGCAGGTAATCAACCAGTCAAGGCCAGTGGTAGACCACGGTCCTCTCTAGGAAAGACTCTTTGCTGCCTGTGTCACTTGGTATCTCACAGCAAAACCTCTCTTCCCTCTGAGTGCCAACTGAGGCAATGGTCTAGGTATTTGACATCAGAGAGCGATGGAATTTTCCAAAGCCCAAAATTTAATGGGTTCTTACAAAACAAAAATCGTTTTTGACCTCTTGCTGAAGAATGGGAAGCTAATGCTTTCTATCAACAGAGCTGTTAACGTGTTGAAAAGGTGACGCTGATTCCTTGATGGTGGCGCAAATGAATTAGAATGAGGGAAGAAAAATTGTCAGCTTGTACTGAGCACCTCATAATTTTGCTGTCAGTTGAAGAGCTAAGATTACTGCCAGCAGCAGATAATACACAGTGAAAGGAACCAAAAGCATCAAGTTGCAGAAAAAAAAAAAAAGACTAGCATGTGTACAGTCATGCAGGGAAGGAAGAAAGGGCAATAAAAACCTGTTCTGAACAGTAAATTAACCACTTAGGGGCAGACTGAAGATTGCTAAGTGCTACTGGATCCTTTATGTTGAAATGAAGATGAAAAAAATTAAATACAAGCTCATCCCTGACACTGCTTTTACTGCACATAATCATAATAAACTGATATATTTGTGGTTTGAGAAATTGTATTACAGAAAATGACAGTCAAGGCTGACGACCGGGGGAAACGCTTCCAAAAATCTCTAATCAAATTCATGAGTAGCTTTTGAGTCCACCGGGGGAATAACCATTTCATAATTTTTTCAGAGATCATTTGAGCACTTGAACTTGATGAGAACTGGCACTCATGTGCTAAAAGCAAACACCGATTGTGAAATACACCGTTCTTGCCGTGCTAGTTTATTATGTAAATAATCCGGAGGAGGAACAGAAATGATATCATTTGACCTATACCACTGACTGAAAAGTGCAGCTTGCAAATTGTGAATGTTACGGTCACCACGTAGTTCCCTATTTGCCCTCTTTATATCCCAGCCTAAATAACGTTGTCTTGTTTCTTCTCTCCTAACTGGAAGGCATCTGTAACTGAGATCAAAATGTAGCTGGAGATTAGAAAAACTGCAAATAGTTATTCGTAAAATTGTGCTTTGCAGATAGTGGGCCATTTTCTGAATAAGTATGTGAGTAATTCTTTTCTAATAACAAGTACATTCAGCAAGTGTGTGGTCTTTACAATGGTGATCTGAGATTAGAGAACTGGAAGTCTAAAGCATTCACAGCAAGTTAAAATATCAGCTGTGATTTTTCTGGAGCATCTGCCCTTTATGTGTACGATCTCAATATCATGATATTCTGACTTGGTTTTCGCTTGGATTTTCTCCCCTGGTTTACAGTACAGCCCTGCAAAGAGCTGTAATAGCCCGGAGTTGTGGTCTAACCCCAGCAGGCAGCTCAGCCCCACACAACTGCTTGCTCACCCCTCCGCCATGGGATGGGGGAAATAATAGGAGGGGCAAACGTGAGAAAACTCGTGAGTTGAGATACATACAGTTTAAGAAGTAAAAAAAGGAAGCAAAGAAAAAAAATAAAATCAAAACCAAGAAAAATAAGTCATGGAAAAAACCACAATTGCTCTCCACCAGCCAAACAATATCCAGCCAGTCCCCAAGCAACAGCAGCCCTGGAAAACGCTTCCCCCAGCTTCTGTTGCTGAACACAACATGGGATGGGATGGGATGGGATGTCTCTTTGGTGAATTTGGGTCAGCTGTCGCAGCTGCGTCCCCTGCCAGCCTCCTGCCCACCCCAGCCCATTTGCTGGTGGAGCAGTGTGAGAAGCGGAGAAGGCCTTGATGCTGTAGAAGCACTGCTCAGCAACAGCTAACACATGCCCATGTTATTATCAACACTGTTTTTCAACCCTAAAACATAGTACCATATGGGCTGCTACGAAGAAAATTAACTCTGTCCCAGCCTAAACCTGTACACATGGTCAAGTGACTACAAAATGTGGCAATAGGGTGGGCAGAAACATCTTAGGCTGATTTTGCTGATGGCGTATCATGGAACTGCAAGGCAGGCTTTCCTTCTGCAGCCTCCTCATATTTGTGGCTTATCTCAGGAATTTTACAAGTGTTTTTCCTTCTACTGTTCTCAAAGTGCTCCTGTGGCACTGCTGGCTTGAGGTCAATGCCTGTGCAGCAAAATGTCCAGTCATTTCATTGTACTGGAGAAGACCTCTGAACACCCTTCATCATGAGGAGGAGGAGAGACAGACGATGCTTAGGCTAAATCTATACTCCAGAAATAAACTGTGCCAGCCACCATACTCAGCTCCTGGAAAGCAAACATCTGCACTAAGAAGTGGTTCTCTGGTGTGAGCCTGCCAAGTGCCACCTCGCAAACAACTCTCCATCACTGCAGAGTGAATAAGGTGCTCCACGTATCCCTTTGAAGGCTAAGGGAGCCCATTAGCACAGATACAAACCAACCCATGCTCATCATCCTCAGCACCCAGCAACATCACCAGGCCATTCAATTTAATAGTAGAAATACAGACTTTCTCTTCACATATGTGGTGTAGGGTTGTTTCTCCTTTTTTAAAGGTACTGATGTGAATTTTACCTCTCCTTTTCTGGGGAGCGGAACACTCAACTGGAGTGTGAAGTGAGGGTGGTTGGTTGTTGGTGGGCTTCCCTGCAGTACCCTGAAGGCCACTAAGAACAGCAAGAACTGTTTCTTGCCCCTTCAGCAAACCAGAACCTCTCACCACATTTGGTTCAGTGGTGGCATTTGCCCCCTAATACCAGCCACTTTAGGAATTAGAAATAGGGCTTGGAATTAATAGCCTAAAGATACTGTTTTTCAGTAAGACTGAGTAAATGGCTGTAAGTGGAGGCAAATCTACTCAGAGGAACATATGCATGTACACTAATGAAAGGAGTTTGTGTATTTTGGTGATAATCCTATTGCATAGGAATTTTTTTTTTTCAGATTTGAAAAGTAATGATTTGAACCTGAAAAGTAGCACTTTTAAAAATAATTTTCTCCAAATTATTGGTGACATATATGCATCCAGAAAAACAGGTGTGACCTCAGCTTTGCTGTTTTAGTCAACTCTTATGTTAACATCCTGTTACGGTCAGCCCCAGATATGGCAATCTCATTTTGCCAGTGAATTCCTATTACATTGCACTATCACATCTGATGCTGTTTTACATTAGGGACATGCAGCTAGGATGTTCTTGCAATTGCTCTTTCCTAATTCCTCTATATGTTACTGGTAAAACTTTCATAAGTTGTTCAGGGATGACTGATGTTCCTTAATTCATTTTACAAAACATCTAGGACAACTCTGGACACTATGGAAATGGCAAGGAGATCCTCTAGAAGGATCTCATCCTCACATGGAGCTCTCCTGAAGCCAAAGGTGACCATGGATTTTGCAAGGTGGGTGCAAGCTTGAGAGCAAAAAAGTGAGTCCCTCAAAATAGCACTGAACCAAGCCTAACTACTCCAATCTGTGAAAAAAAAATACCAACAGGTTGTTGATCTTGAACACAGTTCAGCCAAAGCTCTGTAAATGTTTTGTCAACTTAAATGGGTGCAGGTTCTCTGACTG
Source organism: Xenus cinereus (assembly GCA_025774025.1). Lineage (NCBI taxonomy): Eukaryota > Metazoa > Chordata > Aves > Charadriiformes > Scolopacidae > Xenus > Xenus cinereus. Next base: position 97,606,333 of record JAOXJK010000012.1, on the reverse strand, counting down.
CATTATGCAGGAGGAAGCCTGTGCAGAGGGAGCAGAACTACTGTACAAAATATTACTGCCACAGATCATATCAGAGTTCAGATCTCCTGTGTGAGACTCCTGCATGTTGTAGCCACATCCTAGTCTTTTCCCAAAGGTGGCTGAAATTCAAAAGACTGGTAGCTCAATGTAGCCAGAAAGTTTTTTGACATCTAAAATTTATCTGTAATTGCTGCTTGTCTTCTCTTTAGTCAAAATATATTCAACATTTTCTGGTCCCAAGGCAGTATAGTCCAAGATAACTTTTCCTCCACACTTCTCATCCCCTCTTCTCTGTCTCTTGGGCTATCACTCTATGAGCTAGAGGGTTATGTGTCTCACCATTTAGGCTTAGCACAGTCTCTTAAAGGCTCTTGTTGACACACCACGTGGTCACTGACCTCTTCAGAACGCGCTGCTTCTGAGGAAGCTTTTTGAGATTTAAAGAACATATTTTTTTTTTGCAGCAGGGGTTGCTAGGTTGAATGAAACATATTGGTATTGATGGAAGGGCTGTTAGTAGTTTCTGCGGGGGAAGAAGTAAGAATAGTACAGGCTGAGAGAGAAGCTCAAGCTTTTAAAAAGGAGAGAGAGAATCATGTTCAGTTTGAAATTTAGGTCAGAACTACTCCAGATTTATTTTTGTATGGGTTCATTTCATCCGCTTCACTGCCACGAATAAAATCTATTCTCTTCTTCAGTTATCTCAGACAGTACAAATAATGTCTATGGAGCACATTTCACCACCTCAATTCCAGAGGATAGTTAATCTCATGGGGCTGACGGAAACCCAATCAAGGCATGTTGTTTGATTAAGTTGGAGGCAATGGTAAGAAAAAGAGGCTTGCTGAGACATCAGACATGATGAAAGTCTCTAGTAGAGCAGAAATGGGATTTCACAGACCCTAAAAATGGTGCAGCTTGACTCAGTGACAGGTGAACCAAGCAGCTGCAACACTCGCATACCTGTTTTAAATGCTTTAAAATGTTACATTTCTGTTCGGTATCTTGCTAAGTGTACTCCATGTGTCACTAGTAACGCCAAGTTCGGAACAGAGAAAACCAGGATGGCAGTTTAGGCTGAGTGTTTAGGAATCGCCTGCTCTTTCTCTCTAGTTCCACATCTGAGGTCATAAAAATTATAACAGTGTCTAACTAGATGTGATGGGATATGCAGAGGATTATGCTTTCACGTGAGAGCTAAGTAGCAGAAGCAGATGAGCTCTTAAGAAACAATGATCCTGGTTTTATGCAAATATGTCTGCTAAAAACGAATGAGGGAAGAGGAATATGGAAATAGATGATATAATAATACAGTAGAGTAACCAGAATTATTCTGAATAGATTTCTCTTATTAAGATTTTCACGAGGCGTCAGCTGTTCTTTGTAATTCTCTCCTTAACACTACCATCAAAGTATGCCTTATCAAAATATACATCTTTGCTGCTGCATTTATATTCGCCCTATTTAAAATCAAGACGAAATATGGGTTTTTGTGTGCAGGGTACTGAAATAATCATAAGAGCATACAGCAACCCAGAGTAAAGGGTTTGAAAAGACTCAGTCACAGAAAACAGCAGACTACTTACAAGTGTGCCATTTCCTTTGCCAAACTAGTGATTGATTGATGGAGGACACACATTTTTCCCTATCAATTTTGTCTCAACTGGTGAAATCCAAAGCAGGCATCCAATCATTCAGCAATATAAGACATATTTATTATTCTGCAATTAGCTAGCTACTTGTTTGCTGCTCTTTTTCTAATTAACGTTTCACGTCAAAACATCCCTAAGTCCTGGAACATCTACAGGTTTCTGAACAGATGTGATCAATATGAGGGGCCCAAATATCACATTTATCGGTATCACCATGCACAGACAATGAATATGAAGATATTTATTGGGTAAAAAAAATATAGCAAACAAACAAAAGCCTGGAGAGAGCCCAATATTGGAAGTACCATAAGTTATTTTTAGGCTGAGTGGAAATAAAGCTGGCATGGACGGACTTAATGAATTTCTGAGCTTGGGCATAATTGGAAGTGTGTGTCTTTGTTGTCTTTACATCCTTCCTCAGAGTGGCAGGTTAGCTGCCTCGTGGTCTTTAAAACACCCCTAATAATTGCAGTGGTTGAAAAGTAACACTTCCTTAAACCATACCACTCTTGGAGACACCTGACTGCCTGCTATTGTGGCATAGGAGACAGTATGGCCCCATTCTGTCTGCATTCAGCCAGGGAGAAAACAGCATCTATGGGGCTGCAAAGGCATAGCTGGGGAAGAAGTCACCTCTTTGAATTTGTTCTTAGAAATGCAACTAGCAAGGCTGGGTCAGTTATATCTAGAGCTGCTTTCTGTCCTGTCCTTCACCAGACGTTCTGAGCCTTTGCTGCGCGCTGCAAGGCAGCTTTGCAAATCAGGTTGGATCACCTGGTTCTTCCCACCACGCTGCAGCGTGGCGAGGCCAGGTAGTGACTTGAATGTCGGTCTGACACCTGCTGTTGGCAACCGAAATCTTTCCACAGGCTTCAGCAGGAGTAGGATCATGCTACTGATCACATCATAACATTGATGACATCATACTATTACTTTTCAGGAAAAAAGGCTGAGATTCTTCAGTGCTAAAGCCATAATCCAAGTGACAGAGAAGTTAGCAGGGAGGACAAGCAGCAGTTGAGACTACGAATAGCCTACCTTATGACAGTGTGTATGGCTTGGCACCAGCTCATATTGACACCTGCCTCATCTGCAGGAGAAGACAGGATTTAGACTGAGGAGGAGGAGCATGAGGGCAACAGATCGGCTGGAAGAGAGGAATATGTTATACTGTATGTCAATACAGGGTGCGAGGTGCCATGACAATATAGACCCGCAAGAGGTGGAGTCAGAACTTCCTCAGAAGTTGATTTATGTAATTAATGGTTAATCTGATCAATGAATGCTGCCTTTCTGAGGACATTTCTACCCTCACACCCCTTTCTGTGTCAAATGACTCCCTGATCAATGTCTTCTGAAACTCCTAGTTCCCCCCTGCTCTGCTACTGTCAGTTAAGTATAAGCTGTGGATGCTGCAATGCTCCCTGCAGCCATCTAACTCACACACGCTCCAGCCCACTACTCTCATCAGCACTTTTGTCATGCCAGAAACTACAACAGTTTGAGCAGTCTTCAGAGAAAAAATATCTCCAACAAAACCACACAGACTCCATTCTGGTGGGAGGCAAATCAGTTGCCCTTTGAATGACTTTTAAAATGGCTTCATAGATCTTCTGCTCTGGTAGGAATGCTGTGCCGCAACTAGGGTGTGATCCCAGCCAGGGCACCCAAGTTGTGACCATTTGCACCAATGCAGGTAATGTGAGGTTGGGAGGCCCTGCTAGTGTAGCAAAGACTAGCTCTTGGGGCATGAGCTGCCACTGAGATCAGGCAGGAAACCCAGCTGAGTTTTCCCCCAGTTGTCCCAGTTTAGCTTGGGCACCTCTGTTCTTCTCAGCTGTGCCAATGCGCCTCTACTGGTGGGCGAGGAGGGATCACAGAATCACAGAATCTTCTAGGTTGGAAGGGACCTTAAAGATCATCTTGTCCAACCGTCAACCTAATTCTGA
>JAOXJK010000012.1:97576820-97590479 GCA_025774025.1 Xenus cinereus | reverse complement strand
GTCTGGGTTTTTTTTTTGCTTTGGTGATGGGTTTTTTTGGTTGTGCGTTTTGGTTGTTTTTTAAAATTTTTTCCTAACCTGAAGGTCATAGAATAGTGTGATGTGATGCAGTGACCACGAGCATTTTATAAGAAATTGCATCAAGGAATTTCTTTTATGCTGCTTCCTCAGGTCATTTATGTTCTCCTTTTTAAAATATCACAGTGCTACTTCTGGAACTGGGACGGTTGCTTCAGTGAGTGGTTCTCCTCAAAATGTACTCTAGGCCCAATGTGGATTCAGTGGGGGAGTAATTTGTATGTACTCGTCACTTTCTTTGGGACCTATATTTCCATGGGCTTTTAAAACAAAATCAGTGGACTCATGTTTATATTTGTTCAGTGCACATCATCTGAGATTTCATGTTTTGCTTCTAAAGACTCACTTATAAAGGTTCAAATTCTATTAAAAAAAAAAATTAAATAAAATCTACCTGTATTTACTTGTAAAGGAGCGATGATGGCCACCTTGTGCACTGTCCATGTGGCCTCGGAATATTGCTTGAACAACCTGACTGTAACACTGAAGCAGTTGAGAAAGGCATGTGTGAGCTGCTGCGCCTCTTCATCCTTATAGGATGGCAGTCTCTGGGTAGAGGCAGCAATATGTTACACTGCCAAAACTATTTTGGGATTAAAAGCTCTGGAGCTTGTTTTCCATTGCTCATCTTTTGTCTTGATCCATCCGTGATATTCTATTCGAATTGAGATGTATTTCTCTATCTGTCTAGGTGCAAATGTCTTGCCTTAAAAAATATGCACTTACATTAAATCACTAAAAGCATGAAGCTCGCAGGGTTGTTCAAGGTTAGTTTTACATAAAATGTGTGCAATCTTGCACGTTATATCATGACAGCTGGTGTGTGACAATGATGTTAAATATGGACATTCTTTTAAAATAATGGTGTTTCCTCTTCCCTGCCCAGAACACTGAGTGTTATGACATATATCTTAAGTGTGTGTTTATGAAGATGAAAGGAAGTAGGTGTTGGTACATCCCTCATGTCAGGAAATCTAAATGAAGTGAGGTAGAGTAATCAAAAATACTTATACGTGAAAACGTATTTTAATACATTTACAAGGCGCCTCTGAGAAAATATTTGAACTGTGGCCAATAAGATCGCTACAGAAAACGGAAATAATAAAGGTACTGCTGGAAAGAAAATTTATTAATCCAGTCATGCAGTTGTGTATATAGTCCCAAAATAGGTATTGTTTTAAAAAATACTAACTTATGTGCAAGTTTTACTGAAATCTGCATTTGTTATACACTAATATATAACTGTTGGGAGGATTTACAGATTTAACATTCTGATGCTGTGGTGGTGCCTGCAAATGTTCAAGTCCTCTTTGTTGAGATGTTTCCATTTCTAGGAGGTGAAACTGACCATCAGTGGAATTAACCAAGTTGAGAGGAATGCTTTCATTTTATTTGGGAAATACACTTTTTCAATAAATAATACACTGTAAATAAACACCCTCTTTTTCTGTAGTGTATTCTTTGCATGCTCTGGAAGGATGATATTACCGTTACATCAGAAGAGCAACTCGTTTGCTCTCCTTTCTTTAGTTTTGGGCAACTGGTGCATGTAGGGAAAGGGAAGAAAAGGTAATTCATCTTTCCGTGCCCTTAAAGTACCTGCCTTTGCTTGGTCTCATGTACTTTGCATGTGCATACCCACCTGCAGGCATATATATTCTTATCTGTGTTCTGGAAGGAGGAAATGTAAACATTATCTCACTCTTAGCGGCTTCTGGTTTTCTGTTCACAGCTCTAACAGCTATCAGGAAAAAGGGAGTGCTGAGAGGCAGGAATCCTCTGTGGCTCTGAATTGTTCATGGGATCTTTCCTCCTGTCAATTTTCATAAGCCAATTAAAAAACATTATTTTTTTTAAACTGTCACACTCTTTCTACTTCTTTTGCTGAATATATAATGTACCAAAGTGGTTTGCTAATGTACTTCTGTTTCTAGAGGGCCTGACTCCCTGCCACCATTATTTGTGAAATGGAGCCTTCCTTAGCAAGGATTTGCATTGAAATTTGTGCATAAAAGTGGCAGAAGACTTGCTATTACATATAATTTCCCAAAAGCTGGAAATAAAAAATATAAAATGAGCATTAGGGTCAACTTCTTGTCTCAGTCACTTTTCTCCGCTGATGGCTTTATTTTTTGAAGAAAGAGAAGGCTTGGAGGGGAACAGAATATGTGATATATGGTAGACCAATATAAATCCAAAAACCTTGTCCACGTTTGTTGGTTTTTTGTTTTCTTTTTTTTTTCCTTTTTTTTTTTTTTTAATTTTCTCTTTTTTTCTCTCATGGCTTGTTTTGTCTGCCTGAAGTTACTTATTCTGAGAAAAGACTTCTCATGCAGGGTATGTGGATCACTTTAGAGTAAGTGGTGTGGAGGATGCAGTAAGGTTGAGAAAGCACAGCTTACTGTGAAAAATGCGTCTTGTTGCGCAGAGCCCTTCTCTTCAGCCGTTGTCGTGGTGCAAAAATTGGTGAATGTCACTGATTTGTTTGATTATTAAAATACTTTGGATCACCTGCAATTCTGCTTCATTTAGTTCTCATGGTGGTGGTAATTTAATTCTATGTAAAGTAATTACAGGCCCAGGATGTAAGATTATTCTTTAAATATAACTGCTGCTAACTGTGCTTTGTACTGCTACCAGTCCCCGAGCTGATTTCTGCCCTTGTTCCTGTCTAATCTCTCCCTGTGACCGGAATACCCCTCCGTGGAAACTCATGAGTGTCTTTTTTGTTAATGATAGCTTCCCTAATTTGAACATTTAAGGTAACAAACTATTGAAAATTTAATTAAAAGAGCCAGAGTCTGATAACCCAACATTCCCAAAACAGATCTAACAAAATTAATTGGTCTGCTAGGTGAGGGAAGAGCTGCCCTGGCTTGGGGAGTCGGGGGTTGCAGAACAAGCAAATAGCTTGTCCAAATAGCTGTGGGCTGTGATTTTAAGGTTAGCAAACTAAAACAAAGTTTGGTTGGTACAAAGTTTGGAGAAGTTGTGTGGCTGGTGGTGAGCGCGGTAGAGGTGGTTGCCTGGCCCCATGGGGACCAGGGCAGTAGCTTCTGGGAGTGCGATGGACAGGTGGGGTTTTAGCAAAGGGGAAGGCTTCCCGCATCAGTTGAACGGTATGTGCTCGTTGTTATATTACTGGGAGCCTCTGCAAATGAATCTTGACAGCACTCACCCCTTCGAACAAATGCAAACTAAACGGGTCTACATGTCCTGTGTGGCTAATGCAAAGGTGCCTGCAGGATAGAAACTGTGAGCAAGCAAGGAGTGGCTTTCACCTGGGCAGGTTGTGTTTCTGGATTTCCTTTGCAAAGCGACTTTTATTTAAAAAAAAAAAAAAATAAATTGTGGTCTGGGCTTGTGGGTACTGGATATTGTACAGCTTATTCCCTTGGCTGACGAGTGATGGTTGTATCCCTGTTGTACAGTAGAAGGCCTGTGTGACAGCAGGATGGGCTTCAGAAAGTGCATATGTGGGGATGGAAAACAGAAGGGGAGAAGCTGGGTGTATTTTCCCCTTAGGATTTCGGTCCTGCATTGCTTTTTCAAGCGGTGTTTGTTTCTGTGCTTTTTACATAGGTTGATGACTAGATTTAATTTTTCCCCCCTTTCTGCAGTTAAAGCAGTGGTTAGCAACGTGCTGCCTCCAAGGTGGGCAGCGGTGCGGGTAGGATGGCTGGAAGTTCTCTTAATAGCCTGGGCTTAGGAGGCTGAGGTCACTCGGAGCAAACCATTTCCATTTCATGCTCCTGAGTGCTTTAAAGACGCTTGCCAGAGGCGCGTCTTTATGGAATAAGTACTTCAGGTACATGTCTCTTTTTTCTTTCTCTGAACACATCCTCAGCTCTCTGATTGAACAGCCTCTGCCCCTTGTGCCTAAAACTTTGACAAACCATTGCTTTTGTAGAGCTTTGTGAAATTTTGGGGATTTGAGCTAAGTTACAAGTACCTACTTATTCTCGGGGTACGGGAGGAAAACAAGAAGGTGGTGTGGCTGCTGTCCAGCGGTTCTCACTCAGATCTGATTAGGGGACGTGAATGGCTGTTGACCCCGATCTGAATTGGGAGATGGGGCACTGCTGTGTTTGTTCAGGGTTGACCTTTGAATGAAGGCTCTCTGCCTTCCAGGCCATTAGCAAGACCGAAACTATTCATACAAAACTATTGATAAAGGGGAAGCCTTTCACAGGCTCATCTCTTAACAAACACTTGAGCCTGGTGCTTAAGAATGATACCAGCTTACAGCCTTGTATGTGAGCTTCTACTCCAAAGCAGGGCTTGAGGAGCCTTAGTTGTGGGGCAGTGAAGGTAGGTCAGTATAGATGGTTGGATTTTTAGTGCGGCCAACTTTAACTAAAGATCTTCTCTTTTGGTGTTTACGATGTTGCCAGTAAATATTTGAAGAAAAGCAAGATTCGTTAGGTACTGATGTGTTGCTGAGTAATAATTTCTGCAGTCTTGGTATGCTTGTTCATATTCCAAATCTAAAATATGTGTTTTATCTTATTATTACTACTTTTTAAAGTGTAACATATAAAATGTATTTTCAATATAACAAGCATTTTTCTTGGCTGTGTCACTGTTCACATTTGCACCTTGCAAGTGCCGGGAAAGCGCAGTATTTAGGCTTTGAGCTTTCTGTTCTCTCACCTCAAGGTGCCGGAATGCCTGCATTTTTTTGTGAAGCGTATCAGCATATGCTGTGTACACTTGTTGCATATACTATGGGTATCTTTATGGTGTCTTTCCTACCTTTCCATCTGCCTCTTTGCTCTCCCTCCATCTTCTGTGCTTCAGCAAGTCCTCAGAAACTTTCCTGTGTGTAATTTCTGTGAGGACTTGGGTTTGCTTTTTAGTCTACCCCTTCTCTCATACAAATATCCCCATTTTCCCAACATTGTATTCCTCCCCTAATGTTTCCTTTCCTTGCAGAGATAATACAAATATCCCCAAAGACCTTAATATCCCCACAAATATGAGGATGATGGACAGAACATAATGCTGCTATGCTAAAAAATATTAATGGCTTCCATAAATTTCTTCTTTGTTCTGTATATGATTGTACCTGATCCTGTTGGCCAAGTTCTCTGCTTCCTTATTCTCTGATTTCATCAAACTCTGTGCTAGATCTGTTTGTGTCATGGAAGCAGTTTGGTTCATGCTGGACACCATGGGGCTGTGTTAGTATAATTTGGCTTTAGGCTCTTTCCACCTTTGCCAAGGCAGTTTTCTTAGGTAAAAAAAGAAATACTGCTAGAATCTCAAGAGAGTACTGCACAAATTCTGGTTGCCTTGAGGGAAAGCAAGATAGTATGATGGGCATAACTTATCTCTGGCATTGCTCTCTCCAGCTCTCTAGGTAGATGAGCTGTTGAATTGGAAAAAAGGAAAAACAAAAAAAGTAAATAATTGTAGTATAACATGCAATTTAAATGCAATTACCTGATGTGGATAGTGCCAGAGCAGTCTAAAATACTGTAAAATATTTTTTAAAGTTAATCTGTGAATACAATACTGACTTGCCTGATTTTTATAGTTTTCTCTTTGCTTTGGGAAGACATTTTCTAAGAGATTTGATTCCGCAGCTGAATTTAAGTGTTATCTTATGCAATCTCTACTATTTCCCTCGCAAAGGATTTCACAGCTGCTTTTCTACCATTTACTTGCTTAGCTGCACCATGTAAGCAAACTTCAGGAGAAGCTGAATGCTGACTCTTCCTAGACTTCTATGTAGGTGCATCGACTAAAGCTTGGAAAATCTGGTTACCTGGAGAAGAGTGTGTTTTCAGTCTTTAGCCACGTGCAAAGAAAAGTCTTCAGGAGCGGCTTAATACAGCAGTGATGTATGTTTTGTCTCAGTTGTCAACTGTTACTGTTTTTTTGCCTTCACTGAATAATACTCAAAATGGTAAGACTTGCAGGTCTCAACTCTTAGAAGTTGCGTTTTCAATTTAGAAAGATTTTTAGGTGGTTGCAGGATTAATGCTGACGATTAATGCTCCAAACACATTGCCTTTTTTGTCCTCGTTAAACTGTGATTTTTGTCAGCTGGTGGAAGATTTATTAAACTTAGTAAATGCTTATTTTAAGCTCTAGAAATATTGTTTTCCATGTTAAGTGTTTTGAAAACATTTAGCAAAAAATATAGAACCTAAAGATGAGTTAGTTTCATGTGGTATTTCCAATGTAAATGCTATCCTTTTAAAGTATTTCCTGTAACACTGTTAGATGGATCTGGTGTTGTTTATATGTGCGTGAAATTGTGTGAAATTAAAATCCTACAGGTTTTTGTATGGTATTAATTTGTCACAATGTAGGCTTAATACAATTTTAGTAGGTCTTTGTTCAGCTTGAGTAGTTAAGTCCGCCCAAAATAGATTATTCTTCTATTTTATTTTTTCAATTTTTTCTCTGGTGTGTTTTTTTTTTTTCTATTTTTATCTTCTGTCATTTACTTTCTATACAATTCTTATGTTGTTTTTCCTTTTTGGAGGGTCTGTTTACTCTCACAATGAAGAAAATTATTGCAGACAATTGTTTGAAATCAATCAAGGCTGTTGGCAAGTCAGCATCTCAGCCTCCGCTTCCACCTCTGTAACTGCTCCAGCCTTCCACTGCGCTCTGGGACCTGATTCACGTGGTGCTGATGGTGCCTCTCCCTTCAGCTAGGAGTGGCATCAAGCTTGCGTGGATAGAGGAGTAACGGCTTTAAACTAAAAGAGGGAAGATTTAGACTAGGTATAAGGAAGAAATTTTTTACAATAAGGGTGGTGAAAGACTAGCACAGGTTGCCCAGGGAGGTGGTAGGTGTGCCATCCCTAGAACCGTTTAAGGTCAGGTTGGATGGGGCTCTGAGCAACCTGATCTAATTGATGACGTCCCTGCTCACTGCAGGGTGGGGGTGGACTAGATGACCTTTAAAGGTCCCTTCCAGCCCAAACTGTTCTATGATTCTATGAATTCTGCTTGACACAGAGCACTAGGGATCTCCTTCCCTCTGCCTTCCTGGGCGCTGCCTGCTTGGGAGCCAGAGCTGCCTGCTGCTGCTGGTGCTCTCTGGCTCTGAGTAAATGCAATGTAGTGTCAGGGTAGCTTAGATCCTAACGAGAGGAGGAATGATATCATGCTTGTACCTGGAGATGTGCTGCAAAGAAGGCTTTGCTGTGGAGTAGCCTGTGCATTGCAAGTTCACAGTGTGGCTGTTCCTTGCGTAGCCCAGTTCCTGTGCCAGAGCCCCTCGGGGAGCTGGAAGAGGCTGGGGCTGCGCTTGAAGGAGGAGGTGTCTCTGCTTGCACAATTCCTTCTGTAACGCTAGACCTCTCTCTTGCCAGATGCAGGAATCTGCATGGCGATGCTCAACTTCAGAACATGATGGGAGGCAGGGATTTGCTAGCTCTCCTGCTTCTCTCGAAGAATGAGCGTAAGGGAGTTGTATCAGGGGGACTGCTTGCTCTCACCAGCCGTTTCACCGTACCCATTCTGTGAGGGGACACCCTCAGAAATGTTTTCCCAAGTCATATTCACCTGGTAATTTTTTTACTTTTATTGATAATACTTCTTAAAAAAAAACACCTTAGCTCGTGCAGAAGGAGATACACTGCCTGACAGAACTGGCAAAAAGAAGAGGAATAACTTTCTCCAGCTCCCTGTGTCACTGTTTCTGAAGTGGTAATAGCAGCTTTTCCTGGAACATAAAGAGGAAGAGCTGGCAGAGACATAAGACTCTCAGTCAGAAGCCTGGCAGGAATTAAGCAAGCTGCCTTAGTTGTTGTGTTTTTGTGTTCTCTTGAAGTGTATTTTCCATGGAGCAGGCAGAGGGACTGGTTATAAATACTGCACCAATTTCACTGGGCTTTAGTTCTCAGTGAAGTAATTTGAGATCCTTTGGTAAAATGTGTTATCTTCATACATTTGTTTGTTTACGCCATTGCAGTTACCTTTGAAAGACAAATTGCTTTATCACAAATTGCATGGGTTTTGTTTATGTATGAGTACCCTTGTGGTAAATGTAGCAAATTGACAGAGGGTTGCCGAAGTGTTTTAAAATCCAAGAGACTTGCTACATTGCTACAATGCATGGACTTCGCTCCACTCTCCCCCAAAACTGTTTCTCCCTCAAAACTGTTTCAACCGTTTCATCTTTGGGGAGCCATCTGACTTGTTTCTTACCACCTAGTATCTTGAAGGACTCTGAGAAAATTGGATAATCAACTTTATGTTCGTGGATATTGGATGACCTTCCCATAGGGAGTACAGAGGTTTTCATAATTGACTATTGGATAATCTGATGGCATTGTCTAAGAGTGCAAACAAGAAAAACTGTGTTCACGTAGAATTTGTCTTGCCATGGCATTTAAACTTGGGTAGTGGAAATCAATTAAACACTGATCTGTTATGTTTTTAGGCGTTCTGAATAACCCATCTGTTCAGTTATGTTGAACCTGTACCTACTGAAGATGTCACCAAAACCTGATTTTGGTTTCTTAGCTGTAGTCTCTTGTGGTCTAAGTAGGGAGCACTCCCAGGTGGCTTCTGGACCTCACACTTGCAGGATGAGGAGCGGGTTGGATTGCTCTGGGCAGAGTTTCTTGCACGGCCTGAGGATTAGTGGATCTGTTGGTGTGTGGTGGAGACAGGCCAGTTGGACTAGGCATTAGGTTAATGCTTAGGGCATTGTGGATGCATTGACATGAGGAAATTTAGTATCTGGGTTACAGTAGCCTCCAGCAGTAGTGTTAAGCTGCTACTGTAAGAAAAATATTTCTTACATCTTTTCTAATTTTTTTTTTTTTTTAATTTTCCCTGTAGTGGAAAATCTGTCCTGAGCTGATTTTAGCATTACACAGAAGTAAAAAAAATCGTAGCATTTTGCAGTTATCACTGTACTACTCTGTGCTCAGGTTGCTTTCAAGCATCTGTAATGGGGATATTGATGTTTTTCCTCTTCTGTAGGCAGTGTTCATGCGTAAAATTAATGTTGAGCTTTTAAGTGTGTTTAATAATCACCCCTCCCATGGATGTATACCAATGCATATAATGTTGCCCATACTGATGCTTTAGATAGGTCTGTGACTGAAAGAGCCAGTTTGTAGTATATTGGGCAATATATTATATGCCGATTATATACATTTCAAAAATTATTGTGTTATACTGTTATTTTAAGGTCAGTAGAGTGACTGAAATAAGAGGCAATAAAATCAAATCTTCTGAGCCCAGCATGCTGCCTCTTGATTCAAGATGATGTTCAGTTGCTAAATGTGTTTTTCCCCAGACAGATAGTGCATCTGCAGATTCTTCAATGCCCATTTGTTTCAGCCTGAGCATACTCCTCTGTTGACACTTGCTGTGAAATACCATAGCCTGGTTCACCTTCTGTGCTGCCGAGTTCTTGTAGCTTTATCTGCTTCGTTTATTCATTATTAAACGCATGCTTTCTGCTTGACAAGTGCTATAAAATCCGTTTCACTGTACTGAACCCAAGAACCTCCACCGGGAGTCTAGAAGGGTTATTAATTTATTTTTTTTTAAATGCAAATACTATTCATTTCTACTTTCCACTGAAGTGCTCTTTAGACCAGACTACTTAACAGGCTGGTGGATTCTCTCCATCATGTTCTTTAAGCTGTGTGGTTGTGTAAAAATGGAGTGCTAGATTTTCCCAGATTTCTGCTGAAAACAGAAACAAGAATATCTCTTGTGTTTCAAAATGTTTCTAGAGGTCTGTTAATATATTAGGTCTATATTAAAACGAATGTTCATACTATGTAGTATGTGTAGTATTATATGTACTTGTGTATTAATGTGGCTGGTATGCAATCCCCATTAAGAACAAGCACACGCAGAATAAAAGTGAAAGGTACGCTCTTCTGACATGAGTTACAAGAGTTCAAGCTTTCTGAAGTTCTAATTTTAAAGCAACTCAGTTTAGACATCCAGTGTTAAAGTTTTGTGATTTAAGTTTTATGATCATTTGAGAACAACACACAAATCAAGGCTTTGCATTTCCTTCCTAAGCTCTATCTTGTGTAAGCACTAGCTTGTCTTTCCATTCTTATTAAGCATGTTCTGACTTGTTTTTATTACACTGCATTTTGTTTATCCTTTCTTAGATGAGCATTCCAGTATTTGGGAGCTATAAACATACCCAATACTAATTCAGGATACCAAGTTTTCCTCTAAAGGGAGAACAACAGAGTTAACCACTAGATCTTAGTTTGATAAGAAGGTATCTTTCCAAATACGGGCATTCTGATTCTTCTTAGAAAATACAGCCATGGTAGATTTTAGCTCAGTCTTCACCTGTGTGTATTTCTTTGCTTTGAAAATAACCAATTTGGGACTGTAAGGTTCTTTTTCTTTAAGATTCACCTCTTGGGTCAAGAGAGATAGCCTAAGAACTTCTCATGCCGTTGGATGCAACACCAGCGGTAACTTGGGACAGCAGTTTTGCTGTCAAGATAGCTAACAGCAGAAGAGCTGACTCTTCCCCTAGAAAAGAACAAAGCAGCAGATGGGAGGCTGTCTGAAGAATACTTCAAAGAAAGGCCAGGGAGAGTGAGATCAAGGCCAGAGGAATTACTCAGACTGTTGAGTGAGCCTCCCTCTTGCTTTCTGTACTTGACAGACTGCAGCTGTGAACCTTGTCCTCCACACAGCAGAAGGCCTGGACAGAAAGGCATAATTTTTTTTCTCAGATTAGGGCTCAACTCGTGTTTCTCTAATTGGGTGAACAGAAGCTGAAAAAAAGCAATGGAGCTTAAGTGGCTTTGGGGATCTTGGATCAGTCTATGTGCTAAATGTTTTTATGGCCATTATTAGTAAAGAAGACCAAGGAATTGAGCCTTCCTGTGCCTCAAACTCGTGGTTTTTATCTGGTCTCAACTGTGATCATCTTAGCTGTTCCATAGCTTCACTCTTACCTGCCCAAGGAGCAGTTGTACATCTGTCCCAAGTCCTGTAGCTGGTGAAGTAGCCATAGGGTAGGCCACGAGCATGACAGGTGATGTGCAGGTCTCCTCAAAATGCTGTAAACCAAACTGGGCACCAGAAACCAGTTTCTTCTGACTGGTAGGCTCTTGGTCCCCCACCCAGTGTTGAAAGAGCGGGATAACTCCTTCGGAGGAGAGATGCTGGATTCCAGGGTAAGCGTGCAACTGAGGACCCTGACCCTTGGAAGATGTGTAGGCAGTTCTGCTTTGGGACCAAATGGACCACTACCTCTTTCTACTAAGGAATGCTGTTTCTGCGCCATTAGTGCAATTATCAGATGCAAGCTCTTCCTTTCCAGTAACACTGGATCTGCTGAAACGCTTCATTTCCAAGGCATAGGATCAAACTTTCCTTTTTGTTTTAGTGCCACAAAACGCATGGAAGTTGTGGGAGCACTAATTGGAACCAAGTGTGTCATCTGCAACGAATAAATAATTGGATAAATTTATATTCTTACCTCCTCTGTCTGGTTATGTGTTTACAAAAATGCCATGGTGTTTGTTTTCTAGGTGGATTTAACACCATTCCTTGGAAATCTCAGACAGATGTGCAGAGCTCACTGTTCAGAGGCTTGAGTCTGGTTTATTGGGTATTTATTTGAATGTTGTTTCCACACCCAAACTTGTGGATGCTGGAAGCATTTCTGGTGTGAATGTTAATGTTTGTGTCCTGTGAAGACTCACAGGGGTGAAGCCCAACTATAATTTCTGTAGGTGGTTTTTCAGTAAACTTAGATTCTCAAACATTTGTGGAAGGAGTGAGTGCTTGTGTGAGAGTGATAGCCTGCGGCTGTTGGTGCTTGCCGAGAACGGTGTATGGTTGTTGGCTTAGCCTCACTGTCTAAAATCAGTGCTTTATTTCTTTCTACTGCTTTTTTCTTTTTTTTGCCTTTTGTTGTTTTTTGGGGAATAATTGTGAACAAATCTAAACTTGAAAAATAAAACCTCTGTTGGTTGTTGTTTTGGTTTTGGTGCTTTTGATGTCTGACCACATAACATTAAATGAGAGTACACGAGGATAGCATTAACTCTAAATTACACTGCATTTTAGCTGTTGTGTTTATGGGTGAGGAATTAAAAAGTTGGAATCTATCACGCAAGCATTCATAACAGCAGTTGCTAGTGACAGAAAGCCAGAAGGAAAATCTGTTACCTCAGGTCATATTGACAGTGGTGTCTGCTGTCACGCTTACTTCTTTGGATTTAATGGTAATAAAAATGCCTGAGCATAAGCTTTAAGCAGCGGATTGATAACTGAGTGAATGGTAAGTATGATTATTTAGTAGCATTAAATACTTAGGTGCATATGTATTAAAAACCCCTACCCAACAGCATCCAATAATCAAGTGAGGTTGTTGATTTAGTGTAGCCATCACATAAATCATCTTACAACCATTTATGCTGAGTGTGTACCTTGGGTCTTCCTCCACATCCCCAAACCAAGACAACTCAAATCAATGTGTTGTTTTCGCCTCCAGATTCAAGGCAGATGCTTTTGGATAGGGTCCACTCCGCAGCTGGGAAAACACATACCAAGCAAAAAGGCGGTTTGAGTTGGGTTTTACAAACCAATTTTTGTTTTGTTTAATATCTTTGTTTCAAAATTATCTCTGTGCTCTGATAATGTAAGTGATTTCAGTGTAGTTCAGTGCTTCCCAGTTTGTACTTCCCCGGTGATGTCCATGCAATAAGGTCTCCTGGACGAGTGTTGTCTTTTTGCAACTTACAGTGTCCTTGAACTGTAGGATGAGCTGTTATAACTTGAGAAGCTTGGAGAAGACATACCAACCAATTTAGACAAATAAATAACTAACTTTAGTTAAATATTTTTCTTTCTTACACTAATGTAGGCTATTCCTCTATTTTGAAAATGCTAATTTTTTTTTTATGAGATCTGTATAATTTGCCTGCACATTATAGCAGACTAAATATATTGCAATGTATTTGTTATTAAAAGGAAAACCAACCAGAAGGGAATTGTCTCGGAGTCTCTGGCTCTAGGGAATATCACCTGTAACTGAGATGTAAAGCTCTTCCCTGAAGTGAAACTCCATGCAGGCAGATTTATTGTTAGTAAGTAGGAAAAAACATATTGTGAGGCAACACAAGCATTTAACAGATTTTAATAAATACATAGTGTGCAAGGACAAGAAAAAAATATTTATAGTATTATAGGTCTGCTAATTTTTCAAACGACCTTCAAAATATGCAAGTGCAGCTGTTCTTGTTAATGTAATGTGAAAGGATGCTTCTTGGGAAAACGTGAGTCTAGTGGGGGCTGGGGCAGATCCTTGCAAGTAAAAACCTTGAAGCTGGTGACTGTGGTGACATTAGCATCTGGTTTGACTGAGTTGGAAAGATTACAGGTTTGAGGCAGACTTTGGGAAGGTGTGTTAGGATTTGGGAATCATGCCTAAGTATTTATCTGGGTTTTTTTATTGATCAGAGTGGGAAAGGGATATCTTTGCCAAGAAACTATTTTGAAAGCAATGCTGCAGCTTTTAAAGAAGAACTATTTCACTGAATTTCACTGAATTTCTAGAGTTGGAAGGGACCATAGAGATCATCTAGTCCAACTCCCCTGCTGAAG
>JAOXJK010000012.1:97565062-97576720 GCA_025774025.1 Xenus cinereus | reverse complement strand
GTTCTGTCACCCTCACTGTGAAGAAGTTTCTCCTCATATTTGAGTGGAACCTCTTATGTTCCAACTTGTGCCCGTTGAACTATTACTCTTTTGTAGTTACGTACTAGATATGAGCTACTTAAATTGCTAGAGAAACTGGAGGTTTTCTAACTTCTTAGGCTCAGTTTGGTTTTGGGATTGATTCCTGAAATCCAAGAGATCTAGGATGGAGACTACCAACCTGATTTGTGCAATTCAGTAGAAAGAAAAGACAATATTTACATGGCCAGGATGGCCTTTGCCATGGGGTAAGAGTGGAGAAGGGCCATGCTGAATGGTGTTCATGTTCAAGTGTTTAATTTCTTTACACATCTCGGTTGTCTCTGTGTGTACTGAATAAACTGACTGACCTTGAATCTTTGTGATCTTATAAGAAAAGGCTGTTTAGTTAGGACTTGTAAAGTGCTGGACGGGATTAAAGTTTGACTCAGTCTGGAAACTCTTCCCTTTCCCTTATACAGAGGAACATGTAGTATAATCCATAGTCCTTTCTCTAGAAAACTAGTTTCTATGTAAAAGGTCATTGGTGTTTAAAAATGTATTTAGAAAGTTGTTTGTTGCTACCTTTGAGAAGTCACATGCTGTCAGAATTTTTCTGCTGAACTATATGACGATTAAACAAAAATCCCTGGGCTCTGTGACAGTTTTGTTTTTTCAGTGAAGAAGCTGCTTCCCTCAGTTTGTTTTTCTCTGTAGAGAAGTCTGTTGATCCCTGGAAACCTTGATACGACAGTTGCTAGTTTATTTCTGTGAAGAACGATTTCCTTTCTGTTTTCATTTTCTGAATACTACCCTTGGAGAAAGGTATTGCACTCAGGTTTATGATTCACAGGACACTTTATCAAGGGAAAGATGCTTATGGAGTTGGTGGTGATGTGGATAGTTGTATGACTGCGAAGGAGAGACCTAATATCAAAGCCACACTTGGCTTTTGTGGCTTTTCTCTCACCTGTGTTTATAATAATAATAAAAAAAAAAAGTAAAAAGCGCTGATTTCTTTGTAAGTTTCCCCACCCTTAATGAGAGAGAGAGAAAGAGCAGCAACAACCTATGGATATTTTGAAAGAATAAACCCACAGCAACGACTTTAATCCCTCTCCCTACCCTGGAATTTCCTTTGTTATTTGTTATGCTAGCCACAGGTGAGACACCAGGGCTTTTTATGGTGGGTTTTCGTGTTTCGTTGGAGGCTGGGGAAGAGCAGGGAAAAAGGCTTTCCAGCTAGAGGAAAGCTGCCCATCACTGTGGTCCGCTGTGTTTCCCTGAGCGAGCTGCTGTGATGAGCAGAGTGTCAGACAGTGAGTAAGCTCAGCAGAGTCAGGCTGCTGCAGGGCAGTTGTACCTGTTGGAGTAGACTGAAGCCAGGTATCAAGTCAGAGTGGGGTGGAATAGCTCTTGTGAGCTGTAGCTAGCGGGCTTCACAGCACTGAGAAGGAAAAAGCAGATGGAAACGTTCAACTGCATTTCCTCCCTCCCCGTCCCTGTCTCTTGGATCTTTTATTTCAGTCAGCAATGGAAATCTGTGCTCTGAGTTTTGAATGAAGGGCTTACACTGAGCTAGTGTTAAGTACTTAATGAGCCTCATTTCTCAAAGATCTTGCAGTCTGCCTCAGTTAACCCAGCTGCTTTTTTTAGGAGTACTTGTTTTGGCAGAGGCTTTTCTATGTGTATGAAGAATGCACAAATAAACCGTTGTGCAATTTGCAATTAAAAATGAGGTGGTAGGGAATGGAGGCTTCTAAACTAGGAGATCAGAGGCTGCAGAGCCAAGTAAAACAATTTCTCAGCTTCACTTTGTAGACCTCTGTCTCGACAAGACCTGCACGTGTGCGTTGCCTGCTGAAGAGAATGGAAATGTGAGTCCGTGCTGGGGGAGTCTGCCAACGCCTGTCAGGATCAGGCCCTAGCAAAGGGATGCAGAAGTAACCTGGAAGGACCAGGAATTTAATTGGTTTGGTTTTTTCCTTTTCAAGGGATAATTGCAGTATTGCAAAATTCTGCAAAGCATGTGCAACAATAGTGGTCAGCATTATCATGGTTAAAATGAATGAAAGTAGCAACTCGGGAAGTGTGTACTTTCAAGGAGTGTTTGAAAGGATACAAATACATAAATCTGGAGCTCATCCACAGCTGTGGAGTTGTTTCAATTCATAGACATCAGCAGTTAGCTCTAAGAGTAGCTGTGCTAAGGTTTATCCTTATGCTAAACTCAGATTTCTGCACTGATTAGGTTAGCTTTTAAGCAGCAGTAGTTTGGTCTGATGTAAATTTTATTTGGAATGGAAAGGGAGGAGGGCTGTTGCCTGGGTAATTGCATCACATCAGCAGTTCCAGTGACAGCTTGCAGTTGGCTAAAATTCCAATTATAAATGAGGCTTTAAAGGTGGACCTCTGTTCTCTTATTCCTTTTGTATAGGGGTCTTGAACAGCTATCACTTGGATGTGCTGCTTTAAAAATCTTTTACCCTTTAGAAGTATCTGGAATATTGAAGCAGTTGTAATGACACAGGTTAAAAATGTCAGCTGTGGGTTACACAAACAATTACCTGAATTGCCTAGCATATTTGCTACAGCTGGTGCTTGCCTGCGTGCCTGCTCTTAGTCTATGAGAAGTCCTGGGTAACCTACCTGCTCTTGCGCGGTGGTCAGCTTTCCGCGTGTCCTCCCATGCTGCTGAGTAAGGAGCATGGTCTGCATCCAGGCTCTCATGATGGTATTTTAACCTTATGTCTCCATCTTACTTCAGAGACCACAGCTCAATTCTTTGCTAGCCTGGGCAAGATAGAACCTGCTGCATGTTTAGCTGGCTAAAAGTGAAGGGCTTGGTACTGGAGCTACTTAAATCATTGGGGAACAACTCTAAAACAGGTGGGGTGAATTGCTTTCTGTGAGTAGACGGACGAAAGGGGTCACCTAGACTTCAGCTTAGGCTAAATGTCTGTCTTTTAGATGTCTCAAGTTAAACAAAATGATTTTTCGCCTTACTTCTCTGTGCTTTGCTTTCATGTTGTGAAATGGAAGAGTCGCTCAGTGCTGCCTTGTGGAATAACCATCCTTTTGCTTGAATAGTATATCCTGCTTGTACACAGGGTGTCTTTACTCTGATGGGTTTCCACGAATGCATGGTACTTGGTCGTGCTGTTGATCTCTCCATTTGCCTTGCTGTGGCATGCTATAATTGTGGCTTCTGGTCTTCTGCCGAAGCCTCTAATGATGTATGGGGACGCCTTCTGTGGGCTGCGGTGAGGCATTTAGCAGATGTTTTGTGGAGTCTGCTAGACACTCTTTCTATCTCCTTATGGTCTTTAAAGTGTGTGCAGTGCAGCTTTCCTCTCTCCGTTGCTTAGAGGCAAACAGGACTAGAACTAGTACAGTACTAGAGTACTATTGTACAAACAGAATCCTGGAAAAAACTAATGATGTGTCACATTCTGGTTGTGAGGAAAAGAAGCTGTTGGAAAGTATGTTTGGAGATGCAGTAGAGCAACCCTGAACAACCGTGGATTTGATCAAGAACAGTTTTCGTGAGTTGCAGCTGAGGAGGCTCTCCTCCTCTGTCTTGATGGAGATCTTTGATACTATCCTGTCCTGGTATATGTGGGAAATGCAGCGAGTGCTTTGGCAGTCCCTTTCCTGTGGCCAGGGTGGGTGCCTCTTCTATGGTGCAGGCATGGCTGGTGTCCCACCAGGTGCTGGAGGAGGGAGGTGTGCCCTTCCCTTTGAGACAGATGCCTCAAATTGCCTTTGCTCTGGCCACAATACCAGAAGTTTTCCTTTTGTTCCTGAGAACAAATTTTTCTCCAAGAGTCAAAGATCAGGCTTACTTTAAAGAAATCCAAATTACTTAGAAAAGCTAGGGCAAATGCTTTTAAATCAAAGATGAACAGAAGAAAGTGTTGTCTAATCCATCACCAAAACCCAATTTAACTAGATAGCAACAGTCTTGAGGGGACAATCTTGCAGGAGCAGTGAAGTCAGTTCAGGGAATAATGTAAGTTTGTCTTCCTCTCCTCACACAGGCATTTCTTGTTAAATGCTGGTAACAGGCCTCTCAAAATGCAGCCTCTGAACTGGTGACTTGCTTCACTCTGATTTAATATTATCTTGGCAGTTTTTGAAAGTCCATCTGTGATCCTACTTTATTATATTAACAGTGGGATCCTATTTTGTATTCAGGGAATGCTTGCTTAAACACAGTAGCCTGGGAAGGGTAATAATCCATTATAAATGTGATATAGCCACTGAATGCCTTATTTCATGGAGCTCCAAGTCTTTCTCCTTCCGCCAAGAATTCTTAATTATTTTTCTAGGCTCTTCATGCAGTTACTCTCTGTAAACATGTGGATTTATTTCTGTCTTCCCTCTCTCCTTTCCTCCTGCTGTTTGTTGCACTGTAATGTCTGGTCTTAAATGTTGAAAGCTTTGGGGGGTGATGTCTATATTCAAGCAGGACAGTGGACTCTCAGTTCTAAAAGCATTTGGAGGTGCTGCTTGAGTGGAGATAATTAAATGTAAAGTGTTTGTGGTGATATGTTTAGCTTGGGATTTTTTAAAAAAACTGAGAAGTTCAATGACTAGCTATTAAAAAGTCCCAGCCTACTCTTGCAAAAACTCAAAATGCCTGGAATCCAGAGTATTTTTTTCTTGTATGCAACATTTCTGGCTTACGCTTCATCAACACCAAAAAACGGGCTTTGAGCTTTGCTGTTGTCTGAGGTGGTTGGCAGATGTGAGTGTAAAAATCAGAATGTCACAGTCCTCTGGTGAACATGGCAACTGTGGTCGTTCCTCGGGTGATCAGCAAGTCTGGGCAACCTGAGTGACTGGATGCCTCTATTAAGCTAAATGGGCCAGGCTGTCATGAATACACATGGTGCCAGGATGATTAGGGTGATCACGAAGACATGAAGAGACGATGATGTCTAGGGTTTTGCTTACCAGGTGTGAGAAGCACCTGAACAAAGATGCTTCTCTTGATGAACGAATGTGATCTGCAAGGTTGCCACGTAGGTAAGCCATTTATATAGCTATTGATCTTCTCTTCTGAGCGCTTCAAATAAGTGTCTGTTCCTATGGAAGTGTTAATAAGCATCTTGCAAAAGTTTTCTTGTGTCTGTGCCCTGGTCATAGAAAAAATTATCACTGTACTAATAGGCTGCTAGGACTTTTGTTTGTTTGTTTTTATTTTACACCAAAGTGAGAGATGTCTTTCTCTTTCTCAGCAATTCTACTTATGTCTCAAATAGGACATCTCAGCTAATGATGTTCCAGTACTTCATCTCACTTTCCAGAGTGATTTGGGTTAGAATCAGTCGGTATCAAAAAAACCACAACCCAAATCCTACAAAACCCCCTGAACCCTCTAGCCCTTGCAGGAAAAAAGAGCGTGCAGCAGCTTCTGTGGAGGATTCTTGGCTGCTTCTGCCTGGCCTCTGCCCCAACAGGGCTTCAGTCCAGTGGAGAAGCTGATGCTTGTTTGCCTGCCTCTCTTTTGGAGAATGACTTCCCAAGGGTAGGTTTGTAATGGCCTGTGTACTTCCTCTCTTGAAGCCGCCCAGGGTGATTTGATCTGTAAATGCTGTTCTTACTGCAAGGGAAAAAGGCATTTTTCTTCTTTCTCAGTATTTCTTGTCTGTCTTGCATTGTTTTGAACAGATACAAGCTGCAAATGGTGCTTGATGCAGTTTAGTAGAAATTGTAGGCAGTTCCAAACTGACATAGTAACAAACTTTTGTTTGTCAAATTTTTGTCATCCTCCAGGTAGGAAGTGTAAACACACCTGAGACAATTAACTCCACAGGAGTGAGCCCTGTGGTCACACACACTTCAGTGTGACTGCAAGTGTATCTGCCTCTTTCTGGGTATGTCGTGTAGGGTAATCTCCAATCCAGTGTTTGTGCTCCTGTTATACGTTAACGTAGTCCTAACAGGACAGGTGTTGAATACGTGTGTGGGCATGGCACCGTGAGAAACGTCCACCAATGACGTGGAAGGTAAAAATTGAAGTCAGGAAGTTCTCCTCCTGCAGTCCTTCTGCCCTGTCTTCTGCCCCTACTCTGCAGTGACATTCTCCGAAGGGGCTCGTTGGAGCTGCGGGGAACGTGCTGCAGCCCAGGGCAGGGTCCCTGGGGAAAAGCTACCAGGTGAGTCACAAAACATAAGTGGAGCCAGGGTGACCTTAATTAAGCCTGCCTTGTGCTGTCACGCATTAATATGGGGGCAAGAGGCCAACCTGGCAGCCGTGTGGGAAACAGAAGTGTTGCTCACAGTAGCAAAGTGGGAGGACAACGGGGGAGTTGCTAAAGATTCCACCAGAAACATTGAGTGCCCAGTGGCTCTGTTGCTGCGAGGCATAATGTGCCCCCAGCGAGCTGGGATTTATTGGCAGAGCAGCGGAATTGAGAACAAAGATTGAGGCTGTTACACAACGCTAAGTTTAAATAATAAATAAATAATAAAAACGGAGAGTACGTATGCAATACTAGTAGGCCTCAAGTCTGTTCTAGAGTGTGGTGCTATATAGTCCCGCTAAAATTAGCAGCCACCTCCTATTGGTTTCTGTGATGGAAAATGTAATCTTTTAAAGTTATATATGCAAGGGTGCTGTTTTTAAACCCGAGTTAGAAACATAGTACACATCTCCCATTTTGTTTTAAATCTGGAATATCTCAGAGGAAGAAAACTGTCAACAAGAGAATGCATCTGTGTCCTCAAAAAGGCATAGTTAGGAATGAATCATAGGCAAATTGTTTAATATCCCATCTCCCATTAATTTCTCAATATTGACCCCACGGGAAGACCTTAAAGTGTTTCCTTGTTTGTCACCTTACCTCTCTGAGTGCTGCTTAAACCCTACTTTTCTAATTTATTGACATATTCTTTTCAAGAGATAGGTATATTAGATTTACCGCATGCCCTGGTGGAGCAAACAAATAGGATCACTTTCTTTTCTGTGGAAGTGTTTCCTGTAGAAAACAAAGGGCTACTAACTAAGCAGAGATATTAGCTAGGTGTGGCAACGTGTGGATAGGAATTTGATAGCAATTCCACATGTCTCTTGCTGCTTTAATTTTTTTTTAATATAAGGGTAGAATTTTCCGACTTTTAAAGTAAAGGGCATTCTGGACCAAACTTGTCTAGACCTTTAGAAAATCCAGCTTGCTTCATTGTTGCATTTATAACCCCCTGAATACATTTGAAAACCTGCTCTAAGGCTAGTAACTACTGGAAAATTAGATAAGAAATTCCATTAATTTGTATTCTTTGTAAGGATCAACAAAGTGAAAGATTTTTTTTGAAAACAACATTTCTGAATTATTTTTACTATGGTTCTATAGCCAATGCAGTGGAATTTGGGGGTTGGACTAGATGATCTCCAGAGGTCCATTCCAACCCCATAACATTCTGCGAATTACGTCTTACAAACTAATACTTTTGATAACTAGTTACTTCTTTATTCTTTGGCTTCTGAGATATTGTAGAAGTCTTGCACATCTTTCTGAAAATATTCATATGATTGTGATAGTCAAAAACCAGGAAAGAAAAGGAATGTGTTTGTGATCGGAGGCTAGAGCAGGAGGGGTAAATGAAGCCACTCAACTTCAGTTTAGTGAGGCTCCCTTTGTCATCAGCGTATAGATAGATATAGGGGCTTCTCTGGATAGTGACTGGGAGAATCCAGATTAAGCTCTTCTTCTGAACCTCTTAGTAGAGACTGCTGCATCTTTCTGTTGATTACAATTTACCTCTGAATTGAGATATTTAGTTACCTGGCTACACCTAAGCAATATGAATATCCTCTGCTGCCGTGAATCCGAAGAACATGATTTGGAAGGTGTAAGTTTTTTTGGGGAGGGAATAAAAAAGGGAGCATTATTCTACCACTACACACAAATCCAGAATTCCAGTGTACAGTAAGTGTGAGGAATAGGTGTAAAAAAAAAAATAAATTCATATGGTGTCAATTTCAGGGGCTTCAAACTTTCCTTGGAATGTTTTGCCTTGACAGTTCATTAGTTTTACTGCTTCAGTTTTTGGCAGGAACCCAGACATGACAGTATTATGCCTGCATGGATAATGAAGACTCCATTTATAACTGTTAGAATAAAAAGCTATCGGTGTAATTTAAATGGGCTGTATTGATAAGTGCAGTTCTTCATCTCTGAAACTGCTTGGTGGATCTATGTTAACCCACCCATCAAGTCCTTTTAGAAGTTTGGGTTTTTTGTTTTTTTTTTTTTTTTTGCATATCACTGTGTTGCTTCCAGAAGGTATCTATTCTTCTAAATTTGTGCTACAGTATAGAAAATGTTGTGAGGAACCATACGTGTTTGCTTTTGGCACTCGTTGCACTCACAGTTGACAAAATGGTCACTTGTCAGTATATTGCTGGATGACTGCATCAGAGAGGAATGCCACTGCAGGGATGGGGGAAGGATGTTCACCAACAGAAGTGCGGGCATTTCAGAATTGAAGAGAAATAGGCTGGTCCAATGACCTCTTTTCATGGTTATCATATTAAGAATTGAATTACTAGTCCCCCAACACTGTACAGTATATGAAATATTTTCATAGCGTATTAAATACTGTTTATTCCCCCTCCTCCTTTCTTTGTTTATTTTTTTTAACAATTAAAAAAAAAAAGTAAATTGCATTGACTGGCTCAGTGGATTTATAATGAAAAAAATTAATAGCTAGATAGGCCCTTGTTTAGTATTCATAGTATAGTGTTTTCTAGGAAATGAGATTAAGCTGTTAAAGCATCTAAAGAGCCACTTTTTTTTTTTTTTCCTTGGAACTTGCGCCTACATTTAATTATGTATTTTTATCCTTACCACTAAGTATGTCATGCATCTCCAGCTTCAAACTGTATCACATGAAGGATTAGTTATTATTTTATGGCTGATGAAATCAGCAGAGGCAGATTCTCTCTGGCTGTAGAAAACTGGTGATGCTTCTCAGTAAACTGAGGAGACTGACCTAATGATGATCCATCAAGCAGTATAATGATAAGGTGTTGCATATCCCAAAATCTGAAGTTTGCAACTGGACTGGGTGACTAATGGAAGGCACTGTGGGGTTCCTCTCCTTTCCCAGGCTTTTCCCAGCAAAACATCACTCTGAGTTGCTATCATGGATGTGTTGGAGAAATGTTATCTTGTTTTGCAGCTGAGGTGCTGTCATTTACATCTGATAAAGATTGTCTGGAATTGAAGGGTTGTTAAGGGTGCTGCTTCTAGTTACTTTTTCTTTTCACATTTAATTAGTTACAGGTAGATATTGAAACAGTGCACACTTCTAGAGTAGAAATCTTAATAAAGGTGGGGAAAAAAACATAATAAAAGTGAACAACAATAACAAAAATTTGCTTTTAGATGGTCCAGCAGGTTCTCTGTGATGGCTGGGAGATGGCCGTGGGTTACTGCCTGGTAGGCATGGTAGAAAATAGGAAGAATGATATCCAAAAGGATGGGCTGTTGGCAGATGCCCAGAAATCCTCTCATTGGGTCTGGTCCCAGAAGCATGCTAGGAAGGGGACCACATATAGGTGTGCCACATATAGAAACAGGCGAAACAGAGTTCTGCAGGAGAGCACCATGTGCGGTCTATGCCCACAGCTGTTTTATCTGCACAGGGAGAAGAAACACAGTGCTTGTTTAAATTTTATTTTTATTTTTTTTTACCATTGAGAAGTATATCTGTCTGAGGAGAGGTTGGATAATGCTCTTCAAAAGGAGTATGATGCAGCTGCCACTGGTTCCCAAGGTTTTGCCTTTTCTAATTCACACAAATATCTGTTTAACCAGCTAGCTTCCTGGCAGACCTTCAGTTCTGTATCTCTTACTTTTAATAGCACATTTATCAGGTTAGGGCAGTGAAAAAATAAAGATTTTAAGGCTTTGTTTATCCCAGGTTTGCAAAAAAGTTGAATGCTGCAAGGGCAATTTCTTATCCTGATGATTAGTTATAAGGCTAAGCTGTACTATCCAGGAATTGTGTGGGTTTTCACTTGATTTCAAGGCCAACACTGGTGCTGAATACTGGAGGCTTGTGCATGACTGCCATCCCACAAAATGCTAGTGTTTCACGTGACTCTTCTTTTATAAGATTGTGCCTTGCATTTTGTAGGGTTACTGCCTTGTGTTCGGTGGTGGGTTGTTTTTGCACTGTGTCGGTGCTATAAAAACTTACGGATTAAGTTGTTTGTTCAAAAGATTGCGTGGGCTGTGTCGGTACCTGCGAGTTGGGGTCCCAGAGACCACCTGGCATCAGGTACCTTATGGATATGCGTATGCAAACACGTAAGTGGAAGAGAGATCCCCCCAGACCTACCTGCTCCTGTTCTGTTCCACCTCTCCCAGCAGGCGGGTGCAGAAGGGCTGCCCACGCCGCTGCGGCGGGTGATCCACCAGGAAGTGACGCGTGGTGATGATTAACACCGGGTGGCCAGAACAGGACGTTCGGATCATGAAGGAACATGAACTTTCCTACCGTTTGTTTTTTTTTTCTGTGTGTGTTTTGTTTTTGTTGGTTATTTATTTATTTATTTTAATCTGCTATTGTTTAAAACTGACCTGTTGCTTTCTTAGCTAGTGTTGTTCTTCTAGAGGAAGATGAATTCCATGATTGTAACTTTGCAGCAAAGAAATGAGTACTTATAACAATGAGGAATCAAAACACGTTTGTTCAGATAAGCAATTTTGCCCCAACAAGGGGGCATAATGTGTCAGTAAGGTGGACAGTAATAATGTATTCACTGTCAGGTAACTGAGCTGAAAGCAAGTGTCTGTTTATGCTTTGTTTTCATATTGCTTGATTGGCTGCTGATTTTCTACCTTTCACTCATTAGCATGTTAAGCCAAGTGAGTATATTCTTTGTTTGGCAGTTAACCCCCTGTTTCCCATCACTTGGGAATATGGATGTCCATAGGGCTCTTAGAAAAAGCCTATTTCAAAGAAGGATTTCTCCATTCTTAATTAACTTCGCAGTGAAAATCGCTACTTACTTATTGGCAGCTCCTGTTCATCAGTATGTGCTACTTTTCTCTTAGAATACATATTTGTATGGCTTTTCACTTTGTATCTTTCCAGGTGCCTCACTGTTAAATGTTTCTGTTGAAATGCATGTAAAAAGCAGCGTGTGAATAGAAACTTGTATTTGTTTTATAATGAGCTCTGGCTCCACATTTAAAATGTGGTTCACACTGAGCAGTTAATTTTTACTTAATTTTTTTCCATAACATTATGGACATTATACATTTTTATGTAACGTTAATACAGCAGGACTAAAGTGATAGCATTGCTCTAGTTCCAGGATGCTGTAATCATTGGAAAATAAATTTGTAAAATGAATCATAGAATCACAGAATGGTTAGAGTTGGAAGGGACCTTAAAGATCATCGAGGTCCAAGCCCGCTGCCGTGGGCAGGGACACCTCCCACTAGACCAGGTTCCTCAAAGCCCCATCCAGCCTGGCCTTGAACACCTCCAGGGATGGCGCATCCACAACTTCCCTGTGCAACCTGTTCCAGAGTCTCACCATCCTCACAGTAAAGAATTTCTTTCTGGTATCTAATCTAAATCTCTTCTCTTCCAATTTAAAACCATTGCCCCTTGTCC